>CM077089.1:140881904-141051933 GCA_039513925.1 Platanthera zijinensis
GCCTTCGGCTTGCCCGGCTGACTTGCTCATTTCCACAACCACCGAGCCTACCGCTCGGGTATCCAAACCAAGCTAACCTACCGAGTCATCGGGGGTGAGTGAAAGTGAAGCCCTGGTATTTACTAATTGCTCTTTGACATTTTATTCTTAAGATTTAAGGTTAACCTTGGACTGCTCAGGTCATTCCCTGTGAAGGGCTCTCAAGGGCACTAGAAACTACGATGGGCTGAAGCCCCAAGCTCCCTTTCACAAGGTACTTATTATTGTTGGTATCTACCCATGTCCCAACTCTCCTGATCTTACACTTGAACTAAACCTAAGTGTATTTAGACTTCCTCCAAGGGAACGACGATCCATCGTCGATCCCGAGCACGAACTTAACTTAGCCAACGGCTCTCACAACTTGACTCCTCTTTCATATCTAAATCATACCAAGTATACCATCTATCCCACCTTCCCATTCCAAAGCTTATATGTTATCTTATTTTTACAGCTTTACTATGTGCAGACCTAATGAACTGCATGATGTGCATAAATGATGACCCCCTCCAAATATTCACCCAAATGACCTAAGATTATTACTGGGGGTCCAACATGATATTTTAAAGATAAATCCAGAATATAATATTTTTTCCTAATTTATTTGGCATTTATTTAATTTCAGCAAAATCAGGCCAACTATGTTTTTGAATATCAAGTATACTTTTCTGACATGGTATGACCTCAACAAAACTATGACAAGTCTATATCATCCAAATAACAGTAATTACTAAATTTCACAATTTTCCAGAAATATGTTGACCTCCAAACTAATTATCGGCTAAATAACCACAATGATAAGGCAAAACAGGAAATAATAAAATTAATCATTCAAAAATTATAGAAAATTACCAGATCTCAAAAGTGACCAGAAAGGCCTACGGACCAAAAATTATAATTTACTAAGCATATTTGGTCACCTAAATAAATCATTTAATAATATTCTACATAATGCACTTTGTGAATCAACCAGTATAACAAGACTTCCAATAATTTTATAAAAAAATCTCAGAGCTTATTGTTGCCCTAAAAAGCCATCTTCCCAAGTTTTATAACTTTTCAATGAATAAATAATTCATAATAAATTTCTTGATGAATAGGACAAACACTAAATTTGTGAATAAAGTACCAAAAATATTAATCCATAATTCATAACAAAATTTACAGAGATTAATGACAAATATTTAAGGTTACTTCCTAAGTTTTATGGACATCCAAGGTCATATGATTAGGTAATAAAAATCATGAGTAAACGTGCTCTAATTGGTCCTAATCTATTTCAAGGGGAATATAAATTCCTAAAGCTTTAAGATCCATTCCTAGGGCATATTTCCACCCTAGGATCACACCTACCAAGTTTCAATACATTCCAAGGACATATAGTCTCATATCCTTCCTTGAGCTCAAAACTGAACCCTAGGGTTCTAGGGCATTCCAACCCTAAACCATCCAAAATCTCTTGTGGGGGTGTTTTATATGACATTAATTCAGTGGACAAAGTTTCATCCCTTTTGGATGAGGATTGTCCACTCAACCCATCAAACACACATTTGCCCTAATTTGCCCCTTAGGGACAAAACTTTGATCATACCAATATCAACTCAAATCAAACCCAAATGGGCTGAGATTATTACTATTAACTTATCATGAGCCTAAGGGTTATCCACCAAAATTTTGGGGGATTGTGAGGTAATTAGACCCTCTAATTAACCCATACATGAATTATTAGATATTTACAAAAACTATAGAAATTTTTTTCCAAAAATTCTCATTTTTGAATAGGTCAGAGGTATAGGTAATAGTGACCCTTAGTCAAAATCTCAAGTTATTTGGATGGCTAGATTGATGGGGGCACTCAATTTATCTCTGGTTAACCCTATGTATAGATTGCATCATTTTGAGTGATGTGATCAGACCACTGACCCAAATGGGTTGAAACAAATTTTAAAATAAACTAGACTTCAAGGGCTACAACTTTCATGTTTATCATTTTCCCATAGAGGGCTCTAAGTATTTTAAATATTTAATTCAAAACCCCGTAATAACTGTGATATAATGAAATAATAATAATCCTTAATACAATCGGGCAACATGAATCTTGACACACTAACGGGCGGAATCCGTTCATGTTCCCCAGCGCGCCAACGGCCTAGATTAACATGTCTTAGGCCACTTTGGCTGGTGATTTCCCGGCCACCCACTCCCCTTCCCGGTCGGCAACTGCCACCACCACCTTCATTGGTGGCCGGCGATTCTCGGTGGTAGACCGGCCAGAGATGGCCGTAATAGTGAATGGTGGATGGAAGAAAAGCTTGAAAAAATCAAGCTCTCGGCTCCCTTGATCTGGGGCCAATAGATGGAGATATATCCATAGAGAGAGAGGAGGAAGACAGGACCTTATGGGGTGGCTGGAGTCGGGCCGATCGCCGTGTCGCCATTGCCAGTGGTGGTGATTTTGGGTGCTCTGCAACCACACTACCAGAGGGCTCGAAATCTTCAAGGGGATGTTGGAACTAATTGTTGAGGGTCTAGGGAAGCTTTTAAAAGGATTAGTTGGGGGAGAGGAGGGGTCTAAGCTTCAATGGCCATTAATGGCCATGAAAGCTCTTTTCGACCACCCTTGGATCCACTGAACACGACCTCTGATTTGCCCTGAGAGGCTCTTGGTCTCCTCAAAACTGATGGGGGAATGAATCTACAACAATTGGGGAGGCCCTTGGCCTTCTTAGCCATGAATGGCCTCTTCCTCTCCCTTTCTCTCCCCTTCATTTAAAGGGAAAATGAAGTTTCTCTCTCCTAGTTACTCCCTCCAGAATTTGAGTGGCATTTTGGGTAAATATCAGCCTTCTAAAGCTAGTGGGTCACTCAATTTGGGCTTAGCCCAAGTGAGTTGGGCTAGGTTGGGTCAACTTGAGCTAATTTGACCAAATTTGGGGTTGAGTTGAAGAGAATCCAGTTCAAATGTGCCATCAACACATATCCGGAAAACCCGGTTCAGTTATACAGGTGAACCAGATGAGAAGAGAATCAAGTTCAAATGTGCCATCAACACCTATCCTGAAAACCCGATTCAGTTATACAGGTGAACCAGATGAGAAGAGAATCAGGTTCAAATGTGTCATCAACACCTATCTCGAAAACCCGATTTAGTTATACAGGTGAACCAGATGAAAATACTCTAAGTCCAAAAGCGTTGAGTGGTGTCGAGATCACTCAACGCCGCGTTGAGTGGCCTTGAGACCAATCAACGCGGCGTTGAGTGGCGTTGAGACCACTCAACGCCGCGTTGAGTCCACTCAACGCCTCAACATCCAGAATGTTTCTAAGTTAAAAGCGTTGAGTGGCATTGAGACCACTCAACGCCGCGTTGAGTCCACTCAATGCCTCATTGAATGGCGTCGAGTGCACTCAATGCACTCGATGGCTCGTCGGATGGCGTCGAGTGCACTTAACGCACTCAACGCACATTGACTCTAGAACATTCCTTTCCTAAGTTAGAGTTGATTGAACCCCATAATGGGTCCTATGTGAATCCACCCTAACCCTTGGGTCAAACCTAGTCTATCCTCATTCATCCACCACATGTCCTACCCTAATCTTAGTTAAGGGGTCTAGTTGTTTGCGGGACGTTACACAGGCACCCCTTCGTAATCACGAAATGGCCCAGAGGAAGGTGTTTTACACGCTCTAGTGGGGAAGGGATCACAATATCCACGTCCACAAAAAATCCAAAACGTTTTCTCCAACTACACAAACGAGCAAGGTTCATAATCGATGGAAGACGCATTGATCTTCGCCGAGTACCACCTTTCAGCACCTACAAAAAAGACGAGCATTGGCATCAAAACAAGCAAAAAAAGAATCTCATGCACATAAGAGCAAACGCACTCGCGTAAGGCCGCACAAACAATGACGAACACGACCACGCAAGCAACCCTGGGTGCAAGCAAACGGTTGGCCCCATATATGCCCGTGCGGGTGGCCCCGACTGTGCTCGCACGCGGGCGACCCCTATCGCGCTAACTCATGGGCAGCACTACGTGCACTCGTGCGGGACGCCCTGCACACACTCGTGCAGGCCTCCCCCGCACACCTGGGCACACCCGCGCAAGCGGACCCGGTCGCGCGCACGCTGTAACGCTCCCGATTTTTCTGCGATTATTTATTTCTCGTTTGGCGTTACGTCGACGCGTTTTCTTGGCTTGTGTCATCTGTGGAGTGGGTCTTAACTCCTTAGGACTGAGTGGCCTATTTTGTAGCCTATGGGCAAGTTTTCCTTAGCAAGCCGGGTCGTTTTGGGTGACCCGGAGTGGCCTCTCGGGGGGTGCTTGTGTTTTGGCTTCGGGTGGAGATAACCCGAGTTTTTGCTCGTCGAAAGTTGATTTCGACTTCGTCGTTGTGTTCGTAGCGCGGATATTTAGCTACGGTGCGAATTTCGTCGAATTCCGAGGATGTTCGGTTTTCGCGTCGTTTTGTATTTCATGAAAAATAATACTATTTATTAAGTATTTTATTATCTAATACTTTAGAAGTGTTTGGCGGTTATACTATGTATTATTATATATTATTTAATTGATTAGCTAATTAGGTTAATCAGGTACTATATATAAGATAGGTTAGATTTAGAAAAGGAAATAAACTGCTGCTCTTCATCTTCCCGAAACCAGTCTGCGCCTGTTCGCGAAAAGAAGCGGAGAAACCGCCGAACCTGCTCCCCTTCGGACGCCGATTTCGGGAGCGTTTGTGGACGAAATTCGATTCCGAAAGCGGATTTGGATTGCTCTCGCCTAGACCTTCATTCCTACGGTAAAAAATTCAATTTTCATGGTGTTTCTAGGGGTCTCGAAATTTCTTGGTGATAGTTTTAACTTCAAGACAACCTAAACACCTAGAGGGGGGGGGGGTGAATAGGTTCTTTTCCTTATTTTAACTTAAGGAAGAATTTAGCTACAGATCTGAAAGTCACTCTAGTGTCAACTACCTTCATCTATAGGGGGGGATAGGTGATTTGCAGTATTTTGTGGAATTAAAAATTTACCTGCACAATAAAACAAAACAAGCACAGCACAGAAACACACAGGCAGTTGTAGTGGTTCCCCGATTTGGGTACGTCCACTTTACCCCTTCGACCTATCTCCCAACAAGGGACGACTCGGTCACTTCACTAACCGGATTGAAATCCAATCCTCACACTATAGAAGGAACCCTTCCACCCGAAGGAGTCACTAATCCTCCACCACGGGTTGCACCCAACCCTTACAATGAGAAACCAAAGTTCCTTTACAACAAAAGTAAAAAATAGAATGTACAAAATACAAACTACGTTTGGAGCGCTTGGTGTCCCTCTTCGTTCGATGAAGCGTTCTTGAAGAAGACGAAGAGTCCACGACCTAAGCACTCTCTTGGAGAAGATCTTCCCGAGATCGGTGGCGACAAGGATTGCGGCGGCGATGCTTTGTAGATCCAAACTTCTTAACAAAGCTAGCAAGGTCTACCAACGATCTTATTTGGATCGATCGTCTCAATCGATTCCGAAGGGGAAGGTATTCCCGTTCAACAAACCAAGAGATAAAGGATCTCAAGAAAGAAACGTGAGACGCGTTGCTTGGCTAAGTTTCTGTCGCCGAGAGATCAAGAAGAATCCGATCAGCGGCGGCGACAACCTTTCGAGCAGCGACGGCGGCGGAAGGAAATCTGCGATCTGCTAGGTCACGTCAGCGACGACCGACTTGTTCGTTTTCTTTGCTACGTCTTACGTTCAAAATAGGAGAGTATTTATACTGTAGAATACTCCTTTATGACCGTTGTGTGCACACACTCAACGCCGGGTCTGCTGGGACTTGGCGTCGAGTGTGGTGCAAACACTCAACGCCGGGTCTGCTTGGACTTGGCGTTGAGTGTGGTGCACACACTCAACGCCGGGTCTGCTTGGACTTGGCGTTGAGTGTGGTGCACACACTCAACGCCGGGTCTGCTTGGACTTGGCGTTGAGTGTTGTGCACACACTCAACGCCGGGTCTGCTTGGACTTGGCGTTGAGTGTGGTGCACACACTCAATGTCGGGTCTGCTTGGGCTTGGCGTTGAGTGTGGTGCACACACTCAACGCCATAGCCTTTTGGTCTGTTCTTTTGCGGCTAAGTATTGTGGCGTTGAGTGAGTCGACCTCACTCAACGCCATGGCTGTCTAGGCGTTGATATAGTCGACCACACTCAACGTCATGGCTGTCTAGGCGTTGAGTGAGGCGGACTCACTCAACATCGCAGCCCATCCTTGCGGTTGAGTATTTTTGCGTTGAGTGAGTGAACCTCACTCAACGTCAAAACTGTTTTGGCGTTAAGAGAGGTGGACTCACTCAACGCCACAGTTAGTTTTTGCGGCTATGTGCTAAGGCGTTGAATGAGTGAACCTCACTTAACGTCGTGGCTATTTTGACGTTGAGTGAGGTTAGCTCACTCAACGCCACATCCAGTACGTGTTGCAGAAGGCATTGAGTGAGTGAACCTCACTCAACGCCGTAGCTGTTTTGGCGTTGAGTGAGGTTAACTTACTCAACGCCACCATCTGTTTAGGCGTTGAGTGAGTGGGGCTCACTCAACGCCATGCCGTGTTGAGCCATCTCAACGCTTTTCCCTTGCCTTGTTTTTCTCTCTCTCGAGTGAATTCCTTGATTTTGAGGTTCCTTGTCGGCTATATTTTTCCCAAAGGCCGTATCGTGGGTTGTGGTTAGTAGTGGTGGTTTGAAGCTCTTAATGGAGGTGGTGTTGTGTAATTTAGCCGTTGCCACCCTTTTCTTTTATCTTGCTCCAGGTACGGGCTGGGCAAGGGGGTGGGAGGTCCCTAATGCTTTCACATGTAGACCCTTGAGCTTTGTTTCTTGGAAATGGTGGTTGGGGGACTGAGTTTGCCTCCAACCCGGATCCGCGTTGTTTTTGCTACTGTCATCTCTCACAATTTAGGATGTTAGACGTTTCTTCCTTTGTAAATTGTAACGTTTTGGGCACATGGTAGCCTTGTAAACTCTGCAGGATTTTTTGGGCAGGGTTGTTGCTGTTTCCTCGCACATAGTGCTTTTCCTTTTTGTCTTGCCTTGGACAGTGGTGCTTGTTACGGGTTACTTACTCTTCTGGCTTATCATTTAGATTAACATTTCCGTACAACTTATTTATTTTTGCTTGCTGAGGTATTCTTTTCTTCTTTGAATGCCTCAGGTTCTGGTTAGTAGCCGATTAGGCGACTAGTTGTGCTGTGCTGTTGTTGGTGGTCTCTCGTACTATAGAGATCAGTTCCTTGGACTTGTGAGGTAGTTTTGTGCTTTCTTCTTACAGACATACATACTTGCCAGTGGGTTCGTGTCAGTTTGTTGGCGCCCACTGGTAGTTTTACCTTTATACTAAATATGTTATCTTTTTGCTGCTACCTTTCTGGAGATTAGTCTACTTGCCCTTGAGATATTTTTTGCTAGGTTGCTAGTTACTTTCAAACCTATAAACCCTACTATATGTACGTCATAATCAACATGTTTTATAAAACTCAAACACTATTTTTCAAATAATGTAAAAAGATCGTTTTCCTACATATAGTACAAATTAAATGTAGGGTCCTGCATAGTATAAGTTATCCTCTGGGGACACTTATGCACTCTTTTAGGATGTCAAACTTGAATAAAGTATTTTCCGCTACGTATAAGTATAGTTTTTAAACTGTGGACTAAATGATCCACTGAGCCGAGGGATACGGTCTTTAAAATATAACTGAATTTCTAATCATTTAACTTATGAATTTTCATAAAGTAAAGTAGATAGTTTTTGCCTGAGCGTCAGCGGTTATCCCCTGCTCGACATGGCTTCACGACGCGTGTTTTCTCATACTCTGATAATTCTTAATTCGGAGAAAATGCAGGTTGTGACACACGCGCTTGGCCCCGTGCCTGCGTGCTTGTAGGCGGCCTCGCGCATGACCGAGTTTGCCCGTGCGCGCTCGCCCCCATTCGCGGCCGGCCCCGGTCCTCCAACTCCACGCGCGCCGCCTCTGCCATTTCTGCTCCGCCGCCCCTTCAACGCTCCTCCGCTTCAGCGCCACTTTGCATGGAATCCTCCCACTTACTCGCTCCTTGCTCACTAGGCACGAAAATACTGACCTTTTTTTGAGGGAGACATGACAATTGTAGGAACACGCAAATCCCAATAAAAAGCTCCACAAACTCCAAAATTTTTTGTAACAGTATGAGGAAAAAACTTGATGACCATATCTAATTTATAGGCCTCAAAAGAAGGGCTCATAATGGAAGGCGTCCAATCGAGATGACAAATTATTTCTTGCCAAAATTTCCTGCCTCAAAACGGATAGCAAATAAACATCAATATTTGTTCAATATCTCGCAAGAATGACAAATAATTTTCTAATGATCGGGACGCTCCAGCAAAAGCAGGAAATTTCCATGTTCATTGCTTGGCGGGTCATGACTCGCACAAATTTGGGGGCATTTGATAGGGTTCCCCCGAGAATCTCTAAGTCAAACTAACAAGATTTGAATCAAGTATGCATGAACCCGACCAGACAAGTCACGCACACAAAGCCGTGCTTCCCAAAAGTACCGGAAGCACCCAAGAAGGAGATCGAACTGGCACATGTGCCCAAACAACTCCCCCACACGTGATGGGCTAAACAACGCCCTACGCGCCCGCGCGTGGCCCGCCTGTGAGGTCGCGCCCCGCGCCCTCCGCTCCCATCGCGCGTGTCGCCGACCTGGCCGCCTCCAGCCGTCATTGCCGGCTCTGGACTCCGCCGGCCGCTGCTGCCTCCGGGCACCCTGCACGAGCCGCCTGGGGGGCACTTCCATTATTTTGCTAAAATTGGTGATCCAGGTGATCGAAATGGAGCGACGTCATTCGCGGCACAAATTCTTCCCAGACGCAATTACCGATGTATCCCTCTAAAAAAACTATACATATGCCCTCATGCCTTCATTTGAGGACAAGCAACTTCAGAGGCAAGGGATATGTTTGAGGTTTTTTGGCGAGATCATGAACTCAGACCGATCCTCCACTTAGGAATTCACCCCGCTCCTCTTCTTGTGCAAAAGCTCTGTGGACTTGCAGACTTTCCCGGCCGGAGAGCTTTCATCGAGGTTCCGTGAATTTAGCCAAATTTCTAGGCGGAACGCTTCCATTAAGGTTCCGTGGACTTAGCCAAATTTCTAATGCCGGAGTGTTTCCATCGAAGCTCCGGGGGTTTAGTTTCATTCTCTCATTCTTGTAGTTTATAATTGTAATGGAGAAGTGGTCTGCGGCCCCCCCGAGATCAAATCTCAATCCCTATAAACACAAAGGAACTAGTGGATTTTGGTTTGACACAAATCCAACAACGTGGTTTTTCACCATTTCCGGGTTTCCCACGTCAAAAAAAACCTTTTGTCACGATTTACTTTGACTGTTTGCACGCCCGATCCAATTCCGAGGTAAGGCGGTCCGATTTCTCTAGACCGGGGAAGACCGGGTGACCCACAACAATATTATATCTACAACCTTAATTCAAAATTAATAGGATATTTTAAAGCGATACAAGAATCAACCGAATCAATGCGACTTGCTGTATTTATTCACAAAGATACAACAAAAAATGAAATACAATGACGTCGCCGGTGAAAGCTCCTAGGCTGCCACTGAACAAAAAATTAACGAAAAGGAGGACAACCAAAATTTGGGCGAAAGTTCTTAGGCGGCCATTGAACAACGGTTAAAGGTAGAGGACATACAATCAAGATTGATGACGCCATAAAGATCGCCTACAGGATTGACATCGACAGTGAGATTGCAGACATGGTAGCCAGGGAGATTGCAAAAGTGGTCGCCAATGAGATTGACAAATGAGACCATAATCCTCCATTGTAGTTGCCGTGGGAGCTTCTAGATATCTCGGATTTCTCCACGTTGCGTGCATAGAACATATTTTATGTTTAGGAAAACTAGAAGTCAAGGGAAGTAATTTTTTGGACTTATTTTTAAAACTACTTGAAACTATCAAAGATTCACTTGAGCAACATCATTAGCCCCAAAAGTGGAGCCTACTTTAAGCCTACCACTTGTTACAAAAATGGATTTTCCGCCAAATTTAAAAAGTTGTTGTGGAAGTTAAAATAAAAAAAAACAAAAAAATAATATAAATACAACAAGTCTCACTCTCAACGGTCGAAACGGGCACCATTGTCACACAATACTCGTACACTCCAAATATTTTTGAGCCGTCCGATGGCACGCTAATTTCGCTAAATTCTATGTGAAAAGGCCTGATCGTGCGATCTCCGACGCACCGATCACATGAGCAGGTCACGTGACCCGGGGAAGGGTTTCTCCGACATCTTATAGCGCGCCCATCGGCTCGAAGCAGAGCTGCAGAGCTGCTCGTTCTTTTTTTATAGCTCTCTTTTTTTTTCTCTCGCTCTTCTATTCGTCTCGACACCGCCTCCTTTCGTGCTCGTAGACTGGGGATCCCTGCGAAACTCGCTAATGGTGGATTTCTAGGGTTTGGTTTCCCCCTGCGCGCGCATTTCCTTCTTGTCTCATGCCTCGCGTTTTCTCGCGGTCGGTCTCACGGTGCGATTTTGGTGCTTACTTTAGAAGGTTTGTTAGAGGAAATCACCTTCTTCGATCGTTGATAGAGGAGCGGCTTCTTTGCCTTGACGGTAGGGTATCGATCCTGCATCGATTATTAGGGTTTTGCGCCCGTGCTTTTTGTTGCTGGGGGTTTAATCAGAGGATATCCTTTGGTTGTTGCTGTTGCAGTTGTTGTAGGCAGAGGGTGATGGATTCGAAGAGGAATGTTTCGGAAGGCGGGATACTGAGAACTAGTGATAGGCTGCGGCAGCGGCGAAAAGTGTTTGGCCACGGAACCTTTTTATACTACACGCCGTCGTTGAGAAAGAAGAACAAGTCCAAGCGGAGAACTGCGGCCTCGCAAATCGCGAAGATGCTGCGGCCCAGGAATCACCCAAACCGCATGCCTCATTTAGATGTGAGTTTTTTCCGGTTCAGTTTCTGGTTTCTTATCATATACCTTGGTTGACATGTTGAAAATAGTGCTACTGTAATGTCAAATGTATTTTCTCCCATTGTATTTTATTAGTTAACTTCCTCTGCAAAAAGTTGGCTGATTAAAGAGAAGGGAGGGGTTGGTTTGAGAGATAAGATGTGGGGTGATGGTGGAGTGGTGGGGTGTTAGGGAGTCGGGAAATGGGAAGGAGAAAAAAATGTAAGGACTTGTTTGCTTTACTCACACATGGTACTTTGAGAGGGAGTGAGGGAAGGATGGATGGGGGTGGGGTGGGGGGGTTGGGGGGTGGGGGTGATAACTATCTAATCTCAATAGATATTTTATATGCACCTTAAACATTATCTTGTGCAGAGTTAACACGAATTAGGAGTTTACATGAATTAGGATCCTTGATTGTATTGTTTGGTGAGAGCTTGTCCCTCGATTGTACTATTTATTTCATGCAATGTGAGTTCATGTTCTTTGATTTAGATCTTGAGATGACTAACCCGTATCAATTGGTTCGACCTGGCTCTCATTTAGGGTTTCGACCGATACCCTAATTGGATGCTCACATTCTCGCCTACCGACTGTCGCTCGGTTCGCCGGCTTCCTCTCGATCCTTCCCGAGCTGCTTCCGTTCTTGCTCAACAAACACGTCGACACCATCCTTGACGACTGCAACGACTCGTCGACTTCAGCGCCCGACGTCTTCGCCCGATTTCCGGTGATTTCAGGTATTCCAGTGATTGATCCCTTCTTCAAACGACTTCACCATGTCTGACCCCTCATCTAGCGAGCGATTCCAGTGCACCTTCGGCTTCATGCACGTCTAGCTGACCACTCTTCTTCCCCAACCGTCTCTGGCTGCACCTTCAGCGCCCTACCAACACTTATGCAACTGTCCAATAGCCCGTCGGCCCTCTGTCAACTTTCGACGATTCCAGTGGCTGCTCCCCTTCCTTCCCGTGATTCCAGTGAATCCTTCGACTTTTCGCTCCTCTAGCCGGCTCCTCCTCGTCTTCTCCAGGCTTGTATGACCGCAGCTACAACGTTTCTCGCTGGCATTTCTTCCTCCCAACGCCTCTCCCAACACCCTTGGCCACTGCCGTGTCCGACCACCCTTCCTGTTACTCTTCCAGCATTCCATTGCTTCTGGTCACTCCACTCAACCATCATTCCATACTCTTGAATTGTTCAGTGACCATCCACGCCGACGAGAATGCCTCCACCTCGACCCCTGCTGACTCCCATCGCTTGGATCAACTCGATGGCCGGTTTGAGGATGTCACTCTCCTTCTTTAGAGAGCTCACAACCACGATGGTAAACCGCCAACCGCCCCCTTCACCTCCACCACCGCAAATACTTTGGCCCGTTCTTGACTACATGAGGTTTCTCCACCACACTGCATATATCCACCCGACCCATCTCCGTCAGATCAAGATCTCTGTGTTCGACGACACCGATCCTCTCGGTTGGATCGCTCGCGCCGAATAGTTTTTCGACCTTCAGTTCACCCCCACAAATCAGAAGGTTTCCCTGACCATTATTTATATGGAGGGTTTGACGCTCCATTTGGTGCGTTGGATGCGCCAGTAGGTTCCTGACTTATCTTGGCCCACGTTGAAGGAGAAAATCCTACGCTAATATGATGCCTGCCAGACGAGCAATGCCTATGAGCGCTTCAACTCCAAGCGCTAGTCCGACACTGTGTACACTTACTGAGGAGTTTATTGAGGTCGCCACATATGCACCCGGTCTATCACCTAACCTAGGCTACTTCCTTGGGGGTTTAGAACCCCACCTTTCGGCGCGCCTTTGGGTCCACAATCCGACGGCTCTTTCTCGCGCCATGGAGCAGACCTGTTGTCTCAACAAGGAAACTTACACCACCCAACCGTCTCCATCGGCTCGACAACCCCACAAGACGTTTCCACCGAAATCACCGCCGCCTCTTTCCTGCCTGGATCATCTTCCCCCACCCGGGCCCCGTTGCTAGGCCCTCCTTCTCCACCGCCAGTTTCGCCAGCCCGCCTCCACTGGCGCCCCGACGAACCCACTGCATATCTCAAGAGTAGCACCTTGGGTTTCGCCGCAAAGGCCTTTACTTCCATTTCCAACAACCGTACTATCCCACCCACATTCGCGCCTTCAAATACTTGTGTGCGCTTGTGGAATTTGAAGACGATGGCCCTGAATTTGAGGACTTGGAGCCATTGGCGCTTGCGGATGACCCTTACAGACCTCCATCTTGAAGGCAAAGTCATTTTTTTAGGAGGGGAGTGTTGATACACATTTATATGTATCTTGTCATATAGTGTCTTGTCATGTAGCGGGGTCTCCAATTTTGTGAGTTATTTTTCCTCTTTGCATTCTTAATGTCTTGGGCTCGCTTTGGATTGAGGAGTGCTTTGAAGGCCCCAGCCTCCTTGTGCTTGGCGAGAGTTTGTCTCTCGATTGTATCATTTATTTCATCCAATGCGAGTTCATGCCCTTTGTTTTAGATTTTGATACGACTAACCTGTATCAGTTACGCAAGTTCTACTTTCTGGGATTAATTGTACTATAATTTGTCATTTTCTTGCTACGCTCAAAATATTTTTCTTATAACTATAATTTAATATTTCTTAAAGTAGATTTTCATTTTTTCTTAATATTTTCATACTTAAGTGAATCCATATTATCTTCAATATAAATTTCTACATCTCTTATCTTTTACCTTGATAGAATCTTAATAAATATTTTAACCTAAAATATTATCATGTTAATCTTCTTCAAAACTAACTCTAGTTTAGGTTTTGGGATTAATAATGATATACTTATTTTTTTTTCAATATGAAATTCAAATTTTTTTATTTAAACCTATGATTTAATAATTTCTTAAAGTGAAAATTCCATTTTTTAATATCTTCTTCTTCTATGTATCTATTTTATTTATTTTATCATTGTTATTATTATGTCGGTTTTGTTTTTCGTGTATTGTTTGCGACTTATTAGTTTGACCAACTAATTAGACTTTAAATAATAAAGTCAGGTAATTGATGTGGAATTAATATTTAGGTAACAAGAAATTAATTTCAGGATCCACTTCTATTTAGGGTGGATTTCAATTTATTTAAAAGTTGCTAGGATCAAATACACGGAAGCTGAAAGGTGTGTGCTGACTGTTATACAAGCCTACGTGAGTGTTGATGCAAAAAATTCCCTAGCTCCACACAAATGACACCATGAGAGGGTAGGGGATATTACGAATGTCTGGTTACTTGGAATCACGAGTGATTGGGCGGGTACATAGTAAGATTCTGCGAGTGGATGCACGAGAATTCCAGGATAGGTATTACTTGATCCAGGGAGGGTACTCACACGAGCCTATTTTGGGTTATGCGTGCCCTGTAGGGTTCTTGACCCGGGTTTTCTCTCGTCCATCTTCAACTACTGCTTATGCCTATTTATAGATGCTAGGAACTTGCCCGCGGGCAGTCCTCGTCTATCCGGGCTTCCCAGGATTCTAGATGGGTATAGAGGGTTCTAGTACTTTCTATAGTATTCTAGTGGTGTGAACTATTGTTTGAGCCACTCTCGAATACTTTCCATAGGGGAGGAGAACACTCACTTTTGGGGAGGCGAGTACTCACTGATGCAGTGGTAGGCTGACAGTGGGTGGACCCTCTAAATGCAGTTCTAAATGCGATGTAGTGCAAGAGGGGTCCGCTAAAATTATAAATTTAACAGCAGGTGCACGTGCAGTCGCAAATAATTAATTAAAGGAGACAAAATACAAATTTGACAAACGATAGAGGCACGAATAATGTTAAGTGTTCACATAATATATCCCGCAAGTTGCACAACTATTGAACTAATAACATATTAAACATATATCCACTACAAGTACAAGTGGCAAATGAACAATCATAAAAGATAAGACTGTATACCACAATTTACGCGTGCAAGCGGCGGCGAGGAAGGTTGACGGCGGGCATCCAAGGTCACTGCGAGCTGGCAAGGTGATGAGAGTGTGGATCTTGGCTGAACATAAGTTGAACGGGCCTTAAGGGTGTCTGGTGGAGGGAGTTTAAGGCTGATTGGGGACTAACGGGAAAGGGGATCATGGGGTAGAGAGAGACGGGGGGGGGGGGGGGGAGGAAGGCTTCTGGTAGGAGGTTATGGCCTGAGTGGAGATCGATTGAGAGAGAGGGAGGGGTGGTGGCGTGGACTGATAACTGTAGGGCTGTGAGGAGCCGACGTGATGTGGAGCGGGATTTTGGCGTGGATCTGAGCTACATGCGACGGGAAGGGAAGAAAGGGCTGCGACTTTAGGAGGGATTGTGGGCTGGATGAGGAATGAGGAAGGTGACTGGCGGTGGCTACAGTGGGGCGGAGATGGGGCGGAGGAGTTGCTTGGCGTCTCACCGAGGAAGAAAGCCCAGGTGTCGCTCTTGAAAGTGACCAACGGTTCCTGCTTACAGCGAAACCCACGATACCTCCACAATCCGCCGCTGCACTATTTAAAACTTAAAAAAATAACTGCTGTAGAAAGAAATCAAATAATCGTCGTAATCAGACGTCTCAAATGTATCTAGACCGATCAGAGGCAAAATACAACTCAAAACAACAAAACCCATTTATGAAATCAACTCCGATCAACCACCCGGATGTAACCACGACCTTTGATCATCCGTACGAGTAGTGGGCCACCGTCTTCTGTGGGAATGCACGCGAGTCGGTCGTGGCGCGCCGTCAACTCCCCCCGGCTTGAAAGCACTTAACTCTAGTGAGTGAAGGCGGTCGTACTTGCTATCTAGCTGCGAGGCGAGTCTCTCAAGCTCCTCTGAAGAAGTCCATGTAACATCGTGTGGTGGCCGACCGCTCCAACGGACAAGAAAGCGTGCAGTATCTCGCCCGCCCGCGGTGTAGAAATCGTGACTGATGATTTGATGCACGTCGTCAGTAGAAGAGGGTGACACTAATTTATCTCCGTCTGGCAGTGATGTATCTCCGTCTGGTAGTGATGTATCTCCGTCTGACAATGATGTATCTCCGTTTGGCAGTGATGGTGCAATGCGATTTGTATGACGCGACTCCGCGGGTGACAACAAAGAGGGACTGGTGGAGGCAATAGGAGGTGAAGGCTCAGGTAGAGGGGCTAAGAGAGAAGTAGGCTCTGGTAGAGACATGAAAAAGGGATCCACGTACACGTGTTCCTCGTAGTAAGGAGTCAAATCCTCTACGTTGAATACTCGGCGATGCCCATACCATGAGGGATGTCTATTTCATATGTGTTCATACCAATCTGCCATACAACTGTATATGAGCCCATTCTGCATGCGCTTAATTTCTTTGCTGGTCTTTTTGAGATCCTCTCAGATCGAATGCAAATCAGTACTTGCTCTCCCGCCTCAAAGATTTGTTCCCGCCCGTGCTGGTTTGCACAATCCTTATAATAATCATTACAAGCTGTATTTTTGTTATGGACTGACTCATGCAGTGCATGCAAATGATGAACAAGTGACTCAACCGATTCATAAAAATGAAGCGAATGGAGAACAACACACTCAACACACTTCCTAGAGGAAAGCCGGGCAATGACTTGGATATCTCTTACATGGGGTGGCCTATTAGGAGGCTCACCAGGGGGTGTATACCAAAAGTCATCACGTGTGAGATGATCACTAGTGCTGATACACGATCCATCACTAAAGTGCATGCAGGGAAACTCGTTAAATGAGCCTTTTAAGGACTTAATCTCGGGGAGGTCAACATTGGCATGATGACCCTCTAAGAGGAAAATACTAACAATGGTAGTGTCCATGAGAACAAGTAGGTCACCTACAACAAAGTTAATGATATGCTCACAAACCTCCCAAGGGAGTAGTGGCTCATCTGGAGGCTCATCCGAAGGTTCAACAATGACTTCATTAGTCTCAGTCTCGCTAGGTGTCTTGGTCGCCATCGCGGCTGCCTCACAAAACATAACCACTGTCTCAAAACTCTCTCTCAGGAAATCACCCTTCCTCAAGACATGAAGGGGTCTCGAAGATCCCGCACTAGCAGATGACTCGACCTTGCCCTTGGGAGGATCTCTGGGCTGGGTCGGGGTAAGGGTAATCTTTCGACACTTGTCGAAGAATACATATAAGTTGAACCGGCCATAACACGCGGTATCACGATCATATAACCAGGGTCTCCCGAGCAGAACGTGGGCGACATCCATAGGAATGACATCGCACCAAACCTGGTTCTCTATGGTCGCTAAACGAAGCAGTACCAGACACCGCTGTGATATGAATGGTGGACTTGTCCACCTATAAGACACGGTAAGGATGCGAATGTGGTTCAGCCGTAAGCTGCATCCTCTCCAACTCTTTCTTAGCAATTATGTTTACGCAGCTTCCACTATCTATAGCGAGCTTGCAGGGTCCTCCTGCACTCGGGAAATATGTGTAGAAAATAGCGGTGCGACGCCAATCCTCCTCAGCACGTGGGGTGTGGAGGATGCGTTAGAGGACTCCTACCTCTAGCGATCTCTCCGCATCGCTCTCCCATCCGTCCTCTACAACGACAGTAATCTCCTCAAGGGCTACATCCTTAGCTTCAGTGCTGGGCTCGCCCGAATCCTCAATCAGTAAATTCCTAGTAGGGTTTCGCGCTGCAAAATGCCCTCTGCCAGAACACCGATAACATTGGACGCCCCCAGGTACAATAGCTTTTTCTGTCGCGTCTGCGCGAGGGGTGTCCGTAGTCGTGGCAGGATGGGGTCACCTAGCTGTGGTGGCGTCGGGTCGAGTGGTGACCTGCCTCGGGCAAGCAATACGTAAATACTGCTCGTACTCTGGCTCGAGCTGAAAGACCTGCTCAACCGTCTCCATACTATGGAGAATTAATTCCCTACGGATGTCCGCTCTAAGTCCCGCACGAAAGCGTGATGCAGTGGCGACGGTCTCCTCTATAATATCGCTGCAAACTACTAGCTCGTCAAATCGGGACATATAATCTGCAATGAAGAGAGTCCCCTGACGTAACGCGTAGAGCTGATCTAATAGTTGATTTCGATACGATGCAGGGAGGTACTTATCTTGTAAGCGTTGCTTTATTTCACCCCATCGAATGATGAGGTAGTAGCCATCCCACTCAAGTGATCTCTCGAGACTCGACCAATAAATTTTTGCCTGACCGATCAATTTCATTTTGGCGAATCGCACTCGCCTCTCGTCGCTCATCTCAAACCAGTCAAAATAGTGATCCATGTCCACGAGCCAATCGCTAAATGCCTTCAGGTCCAGGTGCCCGTTGAAGGAGGGAGTTAATGCGGATACGTCAGGTGATATCATTCTCCTCCGGGGTCATCCCATGGCGCGGTTCACGGTAGTCACCATAATCATCCTCATAATTATAATCGTATCGTGCTTGATCTCTACGACGAGATGGGGGTGGACGAGGCTCATCAGGAGGACGGTGATCCCTCCCTAGATCTCGCCTATACTCATATCCACGACGATAATTCCCTCTTGCAAAAGGAGGGGGATCTCGGCGAGGGATGTCTCTACCACGCCTCTCCGGAGGAGGTGTGGCATCTCGTGGACCCTCGTTGGGCTCCTCATCAGGGGGAGGAGTTGCTCGACCTCTAAGTGTCTCTAACTGATCTACCCTCGTGCTAACCCTCACAATATCACCTCTAAGAGTTTCGAATTGGGCTCCCATCTGATCATATCGGTCGAGAACCAAACGTTGAAACTCAACGGGTGTCATGTTCGTCTGTGAACTAGCGGTCCTATCGTCGGTGTGATTGTGACTTGACATGGACTGACGATACTCCCTACCATTTTGTAATTTTCAAATGACCCTAACCTAGGGCTTTGATACCAATTTGATGCAGTGGTAGGCTGACACGGGGTGGGCGCTCTAAATGCAGCCCTAAATGCGTGTAGTGCAAGAGCTGTCCGCTAAAATTACAACAAATAATTAATTATTATAAATTTAACAGCAGGTGCACGTGCAGTCGCAAATAATTAATTAAAGGAGACAAAATACTAATTTGACAAACGATAGAGGCGCGAATAATGTTAAGCATTCACAAAATATGTCTTGCAAGTTGCATAACTGTTGAACTAATAACACATTAAACAGATATCTACTACAAGTACAGGTGCCAAATAAACAACCATAAAAGATAAGACTGTATACCACAATTTATGCGTGCAGACGGCGGCAAGGAAGGTTGACGACGGGCATCCAAGGTCACTGCGAGCGGAGAAGGTGCTGAGAGTGTGGATCTGGGCTGAACGTAAGTGAATGGGCCTTAAGGGTGGCTGGTGGAGGGAGTTTAGGGATGATTGGGGACTAACGAAAAAGGGGTTGATGGGGTAGAGAGACTGGGGTGGGGGAGGTTGTGGCCTGAGTGGAGATCGATTGGGAGAGAGGAGGGGTGGTGGCGTGGGCTGATAGCAGTAGGGCTGTGAGGAGTCGACGAGATGTGGAGCGGGATTTTGGCGTGGATCCGACGGGAGGGGAGGAAGGCTACATTTGTGGGAGATGTAATGGAGGAGGGGAACTTACTGTGGCCGGCGGTGGAGGAGGTGGCTGCACGGTAGTATGACGGTGGAAAGAAGGAAGCTGACGGGTGGGGTAGAAGCGGAGATCGATGACTGAAAAACAAAAACCCGACGGGAAGGGAAGAAAGGGCTGCAACTTTAGGAGGGATTGCGGGCTGGATGGGGAATGAGGAGGGTGACTGGAGACAGCTGTAGTGGAGCGGAGATAGGGGCAGAGAAGTTGCTCTGCGTCTCATCGAGGAAGAAAGCCCAGGAGACGCTCCTGAAAGTGACCGGCAGTTCCTGCTTACAGCGAAACCCACGATACCTCCACAATTCGCCGCCGCACTATTTAAAACTTGAAAAAAATATTTGCTGTAGAAAGAAATCAAATAACCGTCGCAATCAGACGACTCACATTTATCCAGACCGATCGGGGGCAAAATACAACTCAAAACAACAAAACCCATATATGAAATCAACTACGATCGACCACCCGTATGTAACCACGACCTCTGATCGTCCGTCCGGGCAGCGGAGCACCATCTTCTGTGGGAGTGCACGCGAGTCGGTCGTGGCGCGCCGTCACTCACCTTTGGGGAGGCAAGTACTCCTTAAATGGGAGGCGAGTACTCACCTTGGAGGAGGCGAATACTCCCTAACAAGGGTGGCGAGTACTCACCATGGAGGAGGCGAATAATCCCGAAAAAAAGAGGCAAGTACTCACCTTGGAGGAGGCAAAGACTCCCAAAAAGGAGGGGAGAGTATTCCTTGGAGGAAGCAAATACTCCAAAAAAGGAGGAGAATACTACTGATATCCAACCTACCTAGAAACAACGGGTATGGTGGAAATGGTACATACAATTATCCTCGTATATTTTTAAATCTTCATAAGATTTCGGAAAAATTTAACTTGCGGGAACCATTCCACCATAGCTGTCCCGTACTTATAAATATCACATTGGTGGCCATCCAAAATGTGTTTCTCTATGCGAGTCTTTGCATTCTAGACACGAGTATCTTTGAGATGGATAAAAATATAAAATGAGTAAGGTGTCTAGTTTCAACAACCTTATGTTCTGGGAGTGGATGAAGGGGATAGTCACCAAAAAGGAGGGGAGTGTACTCTCCTTGGAGGAGGAAAATACTCCAAAAAAGGAGGAGAATACTGCTGATATCCAACTTATCTAGAAACAACAGGTATAATGGAACTTGTACATACAGTTATCCCCGCATTTTTCTAAATCTTCAAAAAGATTTCGGAAAAATTTAACTTGCGGGAACCATTCCACCATAACTGCTCCGTACTTATAAATATCACATTGGTGGCCATCCAAAATGTGTTTGTCTATGCAAATCTTTGCATTCTAGACACGAGTATCTTCGAGATGGATAAAATGAGTAAGGTGTCTAGTTTTAGCGACCTCATGTTCTGTGAGAGGATGAAGGGGAAAGTCATTTCCCATACAACTGGCGGTCTTGGAGAGACCATATAAACTGACAAGAAGAAATTAAAGAAGGTTAAAGCTTCTTGGGTTCTGCCTTCAACCATAAAATCCGCAGAGACAATGGAGAAGGTTAACCTCCCCCCTGACTTATTAATGTAAACCGTGAGTACCCGAGGACTCGCCGTAACCTGTTTTATGTCTGCAAGAGGAGAAGGTGAACCCCCTCAACTTATTACTCCAATAGTATGCATCATGTACTCTCCTGTCCTGATGTGTCCAATGTTGCTGTCTTGAAGAAAATCCCCTCACTGTTGGTTGAGGTGAGCAATCATAACGTTTCTACAGTTTCAGTAATATAGGTAATTTGAATTATTTTGACAACCCATTTTGTTTTTTCTTTTCTAGCTTTTATAATTCTTTTTTTATTTAAAAATTTTATAATTTGGAAAAATTTCTTTTTTACCTTTCTATTTCTTTTTTTTGAGTTCTTTATAAATAGATTTAAAAAAGGTCATTTTTGGAGAGAACCGAAGGTAAGTTTTGTTTTCGTTCCCCAGACTGTTAAAAAACAAAAAATTTGTTTTCATTTGATCTCTATGGTGAGATCGTATCTTAGATTTTTGCCAAGGTTTTAGACAAAAAGGATGTACAATATTATCTGAATACCGTCTGTTAACCAATCTTGGGGAAATTCTGTTTATGATAATTGAACACCATTATAGGTGCATTTAGTATATTTTTCTTTATTCCATTTCTTAAAATCCTTGTGCCATTCTGGGACTTGGAATAATGAAAATAAAATAATTGGACGCGAGTTCTTGAGTTGAACTCAAGAGCACCTATTTTATTTCTACATAGGATTGAATGGCAAAAAAGATATATAAAGGGAAGGTATAGGAGAGTGCACAAAGAGGAGTCACAAATACCTGTTTATATTCTTACAAATGAAAGGAATGCTAAAACCGGTATAATGGAGATGTAAAGGCGAGTACCTGAAGAGGACTCACGAACACCTGTCTATATTTCTGCAAGAGAGAGGAATGTGAAGACAGGAATAAAGGAAATGTAAAGGGTGAGTACCTGAAGAGGACTCGCAAACACCCTTCTATATTCCTCAAAAGGGAGGAATGCTAAAACAGGTATAATAGAAATATAAAGGGCGAGCACCTGAAAAGGACTCGCAAATACCTGTCTATGTTCCTGCAAGGGAGGAATGCTAAAACAGGTATAATAGAAATGTAAAGGGAGAGTGCCTGAAGAGGACTCACGAACACCTGTCTATATTCCTGCAAAGGAGAGGAATGCAAAAGCAGGCACAATGGAAATTTAAAGGGAGAGTATCTGAAGAGCACTCACGAATACCTGTTTATATTCCCGCAAGGGAGAAGAATGCTAAAACAGGTATAATGGAAATGTAAAGGGCGAGTAACTGAAGAGGACTCGCGAACACATGCCTATATTCCTGTAGAGAAGAATACTAAAACAGGTGAAATGGAAATGTAAAGGACGAGTACCTGAAGAGGACTCGCGAACACCTGTCTATATTCCTGCAAAGAAGAGAAATGTTAAAACAGGTATAATGGAAATTTAAAGGGAGAGTACCTGAAGAGCACTCGCGAACACCTGTCTATATTCCTACAAGGGAACACCTGTCTATATTCCTGCAAAAGGGAGGAATGCTAAAACATGTATAATGAATATGTAAAGGGAGAGTACCTGAAGAGGACTCGCGAGCACCTGTCTATATTCCTGCAAAGAAAAGGAATGCTAAAACAGGTATAATGGAAATTTAAAGGCGAGTACCCAAAGAGGACTCGCAAACACCTGTCTATATTCCTGCAAGGGAAAGGAATGATAAAATAGGTATAATCGAAATATAAGGGACGAGTACCTGAAGAGGACTCACAAACACCTGTCTATATTCCTACAAAGGAGAGGAATGCTAAAACAAGTATAATGGAAATGTAAAGGGCAAGTACCTGAAGAGGACTCGCGAACACTTGTCTATATTCCTGCAAGGGAGAGGAATGTGAAGACAGGAGTAAAGGAAATGTAAAGGGCAAGTATCTGAGGAGAACTCGTCGAGACCTGTTTTGTTTCCGCAAGAGGAGAAATGTCAAAACAGGGATAGAAGAAATGTAAACCGCGAATACCTGAGGACTCGCCGGTACCTGTTTTATTTCTGCAAGAGGAGAAATGTCAAAACTGGTATAGAAGAAAAGTAAACCGCGAGTACCTGAGGAGGACTTGCCGAGGCTTATTTTATTTCTGTAAGAGGAGAAGTGTCAAAACAGGTACATAATTAATGTAAATAGCGTGTACTTGAGGACTCGCCGAGACCTGTTTTATTTCTGCAAGAGGAAAAATGTTAAAACAGGTACAAAATTAATTTAAACCGCGAGTACCTGAGGAGGACTCGCCGAGACCTGTTTTGTTTCTGCAAGAGGAGAAATGTCAAAACAAGTATAGTAGAATTGTAAACCGCTAGTATCTGAGGACTCGTCGGGATCTGTTTTATTTTTGTAAGAGGTGAAATGTCAAAACATGTATAAAAGAAAAGTAAATTGTGAGTACCTGAGGAGGACCCGCCTGGACCTATTTTATTTCTGGAAGAGGAGAAATGTAAAAACAGGTATAGAAGAAATGCAAATCGCGAGTACCCGAGGAAGACTCACTGGGACCTGTTTTATTTCTGCATGAGGAGAAATGTTAACTGCGGTATAGGTAGAAGGAGCTGGTACGGAAAAACCTTCTGTAAGTGAATTGAGGTAGAGTAGACCGATGATCCTGTAGTCATTTGGCCGGCTATGGAGCAAGCAGAGGCAAGCGATAGCGAAGGGAAATTCATAAGTAGAGAAAGAAATTGCTAGTATAGGTAGAAGGAGCTGGTACGGAAAATCCTTTTGTATAAGGTTCGAAATGGTGAATTGAGGTAGAGTAGACCGATGATCCTGCAGTCATTTGGCCGGCTATGGAGCAAGCGGAGGCGAATGATAGCGAAGGGAAATTCATCAGTAGAGAAATCGCTAGTTTCTTTTTTCAGAAAAGAAAGAAGCTTTTTCTTTTTGAAAAAAAAAAGAATGAGAAGCTTGTAGTTTTCTCGAGGAGGACTCACTGGGACCTGTTTTATTTCTGCATGAGGAGAAATGTTAAAACAGGTATAGAAGAAAAGTAAACCGCTACTACCTGAGGAGGACTCTTCTGGAGCTATTTTATTTTTGTAAGAGGAGAAATGTCAAAACATGTTTTAGGAGCTGGTACGGAAAATCCTTCTGTATAAGGTTCGAAATGGTGAATTGAGGTAGAGTAGACCGATGATCCTGTAGTCATTTGGCCGGCTATAGAGCAAGCGGAGGCAAATGATAGCGAAGGGAAATTCATCAGTAGAGAAATCGCTAGTTTCTTTTTTCAGAAAAGAAAGAAGCTTTTTCTTTTTGAAAAAAAAAGAATGAGAAGCTTGTAGTTTTCTCGAGGAGGACTCACTGGGACCTGTTTTATTTCGGCATGAGGAGAAATGTTAAAACAGGTATAGAAGAAAAGTAAACCACTACTACCTGAGGAGGACTCTTCTGGAGCTATTTTATTTTTGTAAGAGAAGAAATGTCAAAACATGTATAGAATTAATGTAAACCGCGAGTACCTGAGGAGGACTCACCGAGGTTTGTTTTATTTATGCAAGAGGAGAAATGTCAAAAAACATGCACAAAATTAATGTAAACCACGAGTACCTGAGGAGAACTCTCTAAGGCCTGTTTTGTTTTTGCAAAAGTAGAAATGCCAAAACAAATATAGAAGAAATGTAAACTGTGAGTACCTGAGGAGGACTCGCCGGGATCTTTTTTATTTCTGCAAGTAGAGAAATGTCAAAATAGGTATAGAAGAAAAGTAAAATGTGAGTATCTGAGGAGGACTCGCCGGGACATATTTTATTTTTGCAAGAGGAGAAATGAAAAAACAGGTATAGAAGAAATGTAAACCGCGACTACTTGAGGAGGACTCGCAGAAACCTCTTTTGTTTCTTCAAGAGGAGAAATGTCAAAACATGTAAAGAATTAATGTAAACCGCGAGTACCTGAGGAGGACTCGTTGAGACCTGTTTTGTTTTTGCAAGAGGAGAAATGTCAAAATAGGTATAGAAGAAATGCAAACCGCGAGTACCTAAGGAGGACTCGCCGAGACCTATTTTATTTCTGCAAGAGGAGAAATGTAAAAACAGGTATAGAAGAAATGTAAACCGCGAGTATCTGAGGACTCACCGATGTTTGCTTCATCCATACAATTAAAGAGTGTATGAAATAATATAAACTAGTTTACCAGTAGAGGAGATGCGAATACCACTCGAGGCAGTTTATCCTGAATGACAGCTCCAATGTTGGGAAACTGACATCTTTCATAAGCATGCCAACAATGTATGTTGGACTAATATAGTGGAAAGAACACTGTTTTGATAGTCATATATACTCCCAAAGTAATGAAGGATGAGGATCCAATCTGGTTATATAATCCAGACTTGCGGATGAAGTTCATTTTGCTTGCTGACTATATGTCGCTAATTGATGTCAAGAAATCCGAAACAATATATGTTCATGCATATAAGATTAGTGGGAAATCCAAAACAATATATGTTCATGTACATATAAGATCCGTTTGAAATCTGAAACATTCTATTTTGTCGAGCTGAGTTGGTATCCAGAATAATATGTGAGAGCTCTGGATAACCACCGATCACTATTATAAGTGATCCATATTTCCTCAAAAATACCAGTAGTTGGCAAATCAGGCATGTGAATTACAAGCATTTTCAGCAAAGCCAATTGTAGTGGATGTAATAACAATCTATCTTATGGTGAGGCGCGAAAGTTGTCAGCGAGGATCCGGGTAACTATAATCTATCCATCACTCGAGATTAGATCGGGGAGACCACCGCAAGGTGGGTTTACATCCTTATTATCACACCATTTGAAGTTGATTCCTGCAAACATTTGAGCGAAAAATAAGTACAAAAGTAATCAAAAGAGTTTTTGGTAGGTGAATCTAACCATAAAAAAATGTCATGAATTGTTCTTGCTTTGAATGAGCATTTTGGCATTACTGGAGAATGATATACAGGAAGATTTTCGAGCAATGTATTCTTGCATCTTTCCTTCTTTTAGCAATTTCTCCACAAGGTTTCGAAGAGCGCAACACTTCCCTGTATCATGACTAATGTTCATGTGGTATTGGAAAAAGAAATTCTTGTGGCAACTCCCACGATCAGGTGGTGGAAGGGGAGGAAATATAAAATCAGGCTCTTTCTGAATTAATTTGAAAAACTTCCTCCATAGAGGTGGTGGGATCGGTATACCCTTTTTGAGAATGACTTTGAGTGTAGGGAAAGAGCACATGACTTGTTTGACTGAACCCGAGTAGATGCAGATGTTATGTCTCATGACGGAGGTGGAGTTATATCTGAGGTAAAAGAATGAGATTGCGATCATCTTGTTTGTCGGAAACTCCGAGAGGTAGATGGATGTAGGTGATGTGTATGCATCTCATGTTGTGGTATTTGAGGATAGAACTCTTGCCAACATTCAGAAATATGGTTACATGACCAGCGGATAGATGATCACAAAGAGAATTTTCCTTCCGTAGATGCATCAGTTGGGAAAGAGACGAGATGAAACTTGGGTTTATATTCTCTCCTTTGATGAAACAGTTAGCTGTACAAATGAGGTCTCTTCCAATGAGGAGTGACATCTTTTTTTTTGTTCTAGTGGCTGTGTTAGACCTTTTCATAACAGCAACCTTTATATCTTTGCATGTTTAAGCAAATGAAAGAATTTACTTAGGCTAGAGAAAGTCATGTAAAAGGCCCATTACTTTGGCCCATGTTTTTGGCCCTCTTGTTTTCTTGTAATCCCACATCTTAGGATTGAGATTCTTCTCCTCTCTCTCCTCCTATAAATATGTACAAATACATGTTTTAAAGTAGATTTTCTCGGAGTAATAAAAAATTCTCTTTATTTTTCCACATTTCTCTACATGGTATCAGAGCTAATCCGGTCCTGATTCGTTTCTCATGCTTCAAGTCCTTACCCACAACCATTGGTGGTGTTTTTTTCTTCTTTCCTGTGTGCAATTTGCTGCTTCTAGCCGCAACTGCTTGTGCAGGTTGCTCGGAATCCCTCTGCCCGCTTTTGCCCTCCTCCCCTCCTTTTTATAAGCTTTTTGGTTGGGTCCCACTTCTTCTTTCTCCGCGGCCTGCGAATACTTGTCGCGGCCTGCGAATGATAGTCGCTTCTCTAACCCGCTGCCCTTCCGTCGACCGCAAGTTGCCGCTTGTCCGCCACAACTCCACTCTTCTTCAGGCCGTTGCTCTCCAGGTTGGTGATTGCTCCCCTGGCCGCAGCTTCCTGTTCGCTGCTACTTCAGACCGCCGCAAAAGCTTCTTGTCCACAGCTTCATGCCGTCGGTTCTCTTGTCCAGGCCGCTGCTTCAGCCGGGCGACTTGCTTGCTGCTTCAGGTCGCCCGTTTCTTCTTGTTTCCTGGCTGCTGTATCCTTCTTGTTTCTGCTGGTGTGTGCTCTGCCATGCTGCTAGTTCTCTAGCCGCGCGACTTGCTCTCTGTGCTCTTGTCGCTTCATCGTTGCTCCCTGACCACCCGCCCAGGCTGCCAGATCGCTTCACGCGGCTTTGTTCCCAGACTGCTTGCTTGCTTCGCACGGCTTTGCTCCCAGATCGCTGCTCGACTCACTGTTCTAGTCGCCTGTCAGGTAGCTGCTCAGACCGCTTAGCTCTTCTGTCCTTGCCATTGGTGTTGCTCGTCGGAGCCTGTTTTGATCCCAGATCGCCCTGCTCTGATCGCTAGAGCCTTTGTTTCCTGATCGCCAGTCCGCCCGTTTTGATTGGCTGGTTCACCACTTGGCCAGTTCGCAAGTTCCTGAAGCTGTTTTTTCATGGATTCGACTGGGGTTTCCTCTTTTACTGCCCGTGTTGCTACTCCTCTTGAACTTTGTGATGAACTTCGGTTCACCACCATCTCTCTCCGTGGGAAACAGAACTTTGTTGAGTGGGTTCACAGTTTGCCGTGTTTTGCAAACTGTAGAAAGTAAGAGTAATGAAACTTGTGGGTAGTATTTCTTTTATAAACATCAAGTATGACTGTATGAGTACAAATATATAGGAAGAGAAGAAGAGAAAAATCCCAAATCTACAATGTGGGACAAAACCTGGCAACTTGGGCCCATATATGGGCTACAATTGCAATGAGCTTTACATATTATTCAACTATCTTCTAACACTCCCCGCAAGCTGGAGAATACAAATCGTAACCACCAAGCTTGGATAGAAACTGCTGATACAGTGGCCGAGGTAGAGCCTTGGTAAAGATGTCAGCAACTTGCCCAGAGGCTGGAACATGCTTTTTCAAGTTGCCCAGAGGTAGAGCCTTGGATAGAAACTGCTGGAATTTCAAGTTTCTTCAGTTGGATCTTCTCCTGAACAAAGTGACAATCAACCTCAATGTTTTTTGTTCGCTCATGAAACACAGGGTTTTTCGCAATATGTATAGCAGCCTGACTGTCACAAAAAAGAGTAGCAGAAGAGGAGAGATTGACACCCAAATCACAAAGAAGGCTATCTAACCAGATAAGTTCAGAGACGACTGCAGCCATTGCACGATACTCAGCTTCAGCAGAAGAACGAGCAACAACTGATTGCTTCTTTCTGCGTCGGGTGATGAGATTTCCTCCAAAGTAGGTACAGAAGCCAGTGGTGGATCGTCGATCGTCAAGTGAGCCCGCATAATCAGCATCAGTGTACACAATAAGAGATAAAGAGGAGGTTGTCTTGTATACCAACCCTCATCCCAGGGCAGCTTTTAAATACCTGAGGATGCGTTCGACAGCCTGAAGATGAGATATCCTTGGTGAATGCATAAAGCGACTGGCCACTCCAACAACAAAAGAAATATCAGACCTTGTAACTGTTAG
The DNA here is from genome assembly GCA_039513925.1 of Platanthera zijinensis. Taxonomy (NCBI): domain Eukaryota; kingdom Viridiplantae; phylum Streptophyta; class Magnoliopsida; order Asparagales; family Orchidaceae; genus Platanthera; species Platanthera zijinensis. Next base: position 140,910,921 of record CM077089.1, read on the forward strand.
GTATATTAGTTTTCCCACAAGGCGTCGATAATATTCTCGATTAGTAAGAAGAGAGTCTGATTCTACTCCATGAGCACTGAGCTTGTGGTTACATCCATAGGTGTTTCAGCGGGTTTACATCCGGAATAACCAGCATCCTGAAGAAGATCCAGACAATATTTCCGTTGAGATAGGACCAGACCATCAGGTATTCGAGCAACCTCAAGACCAAGGAAGTACCAAAGGTTTCCCAGATCTTTTGTTTGGAAGACAGAGTTTAAGTGTTGCTTGATTTGCTGTATCCCGTTAGAGTCATCGCCAGTTATCAAAATATCATTCACATAGACTAAGAGAATTACAGTCCTTGTTGATCGATGACGGGTAAAAGAGAGAAGTCAGCCGAGCCGCGCTGAAAACCAATATCACGAACGGCCTTGTTAAATTTTTCAAACCAAGCTTGAGGGGACTGTTTGAGACCATAAATAGCTTTACGTAGTCGGCACACCATAGACTCCCTGTGGTCTCAAACCCGGGAGGTTGGTTCATGAAAATCGTTTCTTGAAGATCACCATTAAGAAAATCATTTTTAATGTCCAGCTGATGTAGAGGTCAGCGGCGGTGAACAGCTAGTGAGATGAGGACCTGAACAGAATTCAGCTTGGCGACAGTGTAGAACGTCTCCTCATAGTTCAAGCCCTGTTGCTGAGTGAACCCACGAGCCACAAGACGGGCTTTGAGGCGATCAATAGTCCTATCCGGAGCATGTTTAATGACAAAGATCCATTTGCAGCTAACGCTGGACTGGGCAAACAGAAGAGGTACCAAATCCCAAGTATGATTAGCCCAAAGGGCTGACATCTCAGCTTCCATGACCGCACGCCATCCAGGATGTTGGAGAGCCTCCTGCATAGAGTTAGACAGAGAAATAGAGGAAAGAGCAAGAGCAAATTTCTGATGAGGAGGAGAGAGCCGATGCAGGGAAATATAGTTGGCCATAGGATGAGCCGTTGAGGCAGGGGCAGGGTCAGCTGGCCGCGAAATCGTACTGGTAAACGGTAGCTGTGGCTGGGCTCCGAAGTTCAGATTACGGCGAGTGTAGACACGAATGAGAGGAGGTTTGGTGGCTGGCTGATTGGGTGCTTGTGGTGTGGGAGCAGGTGGTTCCACGTGGGGCGTTGGAAGAAGAGGAGGTAGAGAAGTTGTGACCGGGATAGCAGGACGAGGCACAGGTTGCCCATCAGAAGGTATCAAAGTGGATGATAGAAAGGGTCGGTCTTCCAGAAAAGTAACATCAGCGGACACAACCACTTTCAGGTCGATAGGAGAGTAGCACACATATCCTTTTTGAGTCCGAGTGTACCCTACAAACATACACTTGGTTGCACGAGGGGCAAATTTGTCCGTAGGTGGACCAAGCTTATGGACATAGCAAGCACACTCAAATACCCGAGATGCAAGAGGAAATAGAGATTGAGAAGGAAAGAGGAGGCTAAATGGATTGACGAAGTTGAGAACGGATGAGTGCAGACGATTGATGAGATTATAAGCAATTGAAACTGAAAAGTTCCAGTATTTGATGGGTACCTGCATCCGAAGCATTAACGAGCGGGCAACATCAAGAAGGTGCCGATTTTTGCGCTTAGCAATCCCATATTGCTGAGGACGTAAGCACATGAGATTTGATGGATAATGCCAAATTCAGCACAAACAGAGGCGAACGTTCGACTAGTATATTCTCTTGCATTGTCAGTGCGGATAATTTTATGGGGCGAAGAGAACTGAGTCCGAAGTTCAGTAACAAACTTACAAAATATAGAGGTGAGTTCGGTACGATCCCGTAGTAAATATAACCATGTCACACGAGAGTAATCATCAATAAAGGTAACAAAATAACGGTACCCAAATATATTAGGGACCTTATAAGGGCCCCAAATATTAGAGTGAATAATGGATAAAGGAGTACTACTCCGATTACAGACAGGACTAAACGAGATGCGATGTTGTTTACCAAAGATACATGACTCACAAGTAAACTCATGTAAGGAGACATCTAAAAGAGCGTGCTTGAGAATCGGGAGGGGAGTATGTCCAAGACGACGATTCCACTCGACGGAGGAGACGACAACGAGGGTAGAAGGAGGGACATCAAGAAGATAGAGCCCATGAGACAGCCGTCCGCTACCAATAATATTCCGCGTTTGCCGATCCTGCACAACAAAAGAAGATTGTGAGAAAGTAACATGACAATCAAGGTCTTGTGTAAGTCGGCTAATAAAAAGTAAGTTGAACGGGGAGCCCGAAACATGAAGAACCGAGGTTAATGAGAGAGTGAGTGTGAGATGGATATCAGCAACTTCGGAGACAGGGGTGGAGTCACCATTGGCGACAGTGATGGACTTGGGATGAGGAGAGTCCAAGTATTTCGTCGGCTTCAGGCAGGTAATATGGTGGGTAGCACCAGAGTCCACAATCCAGTGAGAACCCCGAGATAGACAAGTTATACCTTCATTAGCGATGGAGGCCACAAAACCCGATGGGCGAGCAATCACTCCTTGGAGTTACTGAAGCTGGGTGCAGAAGCATCAATATCAGACTGAGCATTTGAAGGAGTCGAGGTAGAGGCCACGAGCATAGACTCAGCCTTTGAAGCAGCAGCAAGATGGGGTGACAGACCATGCTTACGATAGCAGGTAGCCTCCAGATGATGTCCTCGACCACAAAAGGTGCATTTCAGGGGGGCTTTTCCAGCACGTCCTCGTCCCCGAGACGAATTGTGTCCCCTACGGGTCGAGGTACCACGAGTGGAGGGATGTTGTGAAGGTAGCTGCAGAAGAGCTGGAGAGGGAGGCAAAGGAGCCTCGGGAGGCGGAGTGACCCTCAGAAGAATGGAGCACACATCAGAGGGAGAGGGAGTGGTGGCAGATGAGAGTATCTGAGCACGAATACTATGCAGATGCGGAGGAACCCTTGCCATCATCATGGCAATCCCGATAGCTTCTTTTTGTGCCCGTTGGACAACCGGATCAGTAGGAGGCTGGTGTTGAATCCACGCTTCAACAAGTGTCTTGGCCTTAGCAATGAAGGACGTCATATCTCCAGGTATCCCGGGATCAAGGGATTGAAGATCAATAGTGATGTCAAACAGATGCTGCAGACTGTTTTGACCCGAATAGAAGGACTGAAGTTCCTCCAACATGGACTTTGCCGTGTCATGATACATGGCTATCCTGTAGGGCTCGGTATCCATAGAGTTGAGGAGCCAGGATTGCATACGGCTGTCATCACGAGCCACTCGTCAGTGGGAAGGGTAGGAGTGGGCCGGGTCATGTGATGAAGTAGTCCTTTCGTCTGGAGTACCCGACGAACAGAGTGGACCCATTCCACAAAGTTCCTTTTGCCCGTGAGAGAGATAGTGGTAATCCTGAGTTCATCTCGTAGTTCAGTTTCAGGCGAAGCAGTCCGAGGTGGCAGAGAAGAAGTACCAACGGACTCCCCGGAGTTTGTAGCAGTCTCCATGAGGCAAACTGAACACCAATCCGCAGCGGCTAGAAAAACAGCCCGCGTGCAAAAACAACTGCTAGACAGGCCGAAGCGGCTAGAAAAGAAAAAGCAACAAGTCCAGCGGCTAGGAGAAACCGCAAGCAGAGGCCACAGCGAGCAAGACCAACGACAAGATCAGCGGGCAAGGAAGAAAATCGCAGCGGTAAGAACAAGCCGCACACAACTAGGAGGTCGTGCAAGAAGAAGGAACCCGCAGACAGAACCAGAATAAGCGGAACAAAAGAGAGGCAGGCCGCACGGTCTCGGTGATAACACACCGGCGACAGGAGGCCGCTACCAAGTGCAGAGACCGCAGCGGGTAGATAGACCGCAGCGGTTTAAGGGAGACAACCCACAACCATAAGGCGGGGCGGAGAAGAGAAACCGCACGGTCTTGGCGTCAACACGCCAGCGGACAGAGACCGCGACCAAAATGCGGAGCCCGCTGCGGGTAGAGAAGCCGCAACGGTAATATAAGCTGATGCGGGAAGCTCGCAGAGCCACGGAAGAGACCGAGATCGCCGCGACTAGATGGCAGCAGCGAGAAGGAAAAACCGCAACGGTCAGGAACGACCGTGCGTGAAGGGAAGTCGTCGGCGACGGGAGAAGCAGCAACGGGAAGGGAAGTCGCATCGACTAAAGAGCGGAGACCGCACGGTCTCGGTGCGAACACCAGCGGTAAAAGGAGTTATCGCGAACAAGGTGCGGTGGGGAAAAAGGTAGAGGAAGCCGAAGCGAGAAGAAGGCCGCTCGGATAGGGACAGAGACCGCAGTGAACAGGGTGGGACCACCAGTTCGAGAGATTATAAAACAGGGGGGGTGGGTGGAACCACAAGAGAGAGAGAGAGCAAAGAGAAGAGGGTGGTAAGGAAACCGCTAACCGCACAAAAGCAGCGGTTAGAAAAGGGGAAGGAAGCCGGGGACCATATCGCCCGGTTAGCAAGCAGGCCAAGCGGACAGGCAGAGACAGGTCGGACCGTCTTCCTCTGATACCGTGTAGAAAGTAAGAGTAATGAAACTTGTGCGTAGTTATAAACATCAAGTATGAGTACAAATATAGAGGAAGAGAAGAAAAGAGAAATCCCAAATCTACAATGTGAGACAAAACCTAAGACAACTTGGGCCCATAAATGAGCTACAATTACAATGAGATTTACATATTATTCAACTATCGTCAAACACAAACAAAAGGCCTTCTTCATCACCTGACAAGGGCTCCTCCCACTACTCCCACCGGGGAGTGGATCCATGATGATGGTCGTATCCAATCATGGATTCTTAATTCCCTGGACACCAAGCCATATAAGATGACCATGTATCATGAGACAGCCTATGCTATGTGGGAGGATCTTCACCCCATCTATTCTGGCAAGGACAGCTTCCAACACTTGTTCAACATAATTACCGACCTTCAAACTCTTGAACTCGGGGTCACTGGTGACTTGACTTCATTTGTTGCTCGGGCCAAAACTCTAGTTGAGGTATGGATATAACATCAGCCTTCCCCCACAGATTTGGTTGCGCAAAGGGCGCAGAAAGAGGCGGTTGGAATTGTCATGGTGATGGCCCATGTTCCACCCCACCATCACAGTGTTCGGGTACATATTTTGTCCTCAACCATTACTTCCTCTCTGTCGGATGTTTGCTTGATGCTCCTGAAGGTTACTCCCCCCGGATGCTCCTGTAAATCTAACTCCGGCTCTCCTCCAACAACCCCTATCTATTCTTGCTCCTTCTGCTCGTGGTCCACCGACTCATGGATGTCGCCTTTCTCTGGGATGGGGACGTGCTGGCCGAACCCTTTTTAAATGTTCTCACTGCGCCCGGGATGGTCACCTTGAGGCCACCTGTTATCGCAAGCACGGTCTACCCCCTCACCTCACTGCTTTCGCTACTACAGATCCTCACTTCGCCACAAGTCATGATATTGCTACTTTGCGTGCTCAGCTCCAACAGTTATAAGGGGTGGTTAGTCACTCCTCTGGATCCGTGCCGTCGATTTCCAATGAAGTTATATCTTGTCTCTTCTAAAACTCTCACTGGATTGTGGACTCGGGTGCCACACATCACATCTCTCCACAAAAACCGCCTCAATACTTGGACCATGTCTATCCCAAGTTTATTACTGTGGACAATGGTGACACAACCCCGGTTTCTGGCGCTGTTCATGTGTCTCTCTCTCCAACTCTCTGTTTATCCTCAGTGCTTCATGTTCCGGGATCCCCCTTTAACCCGCTTTCTGTTAGCCGTCTTACTAAAGACCTTGATTGTTGTGTCACCTTCTCATGCTCCTCCTTTGTTGTGCAAGATTGACAAACGCAAAATATACTTGGTAGGGGGCGGCTGTCTAACGAGCTGTATCTTCTGGAAGTTCTACCTACCGTTCTCTCCACCGTCTCTTTTGTTGCTTGACATCGTCGTCTTGAGCACGCTCCTCTCCAGATTCTCAAGAAAGCTCTTCCAAATATTCCTTTTCAGCAGTTTACTTGTGAATCTTGTATTTTTGTCAGACAACATCGTGTCTCTTTTAATTCTCCCTGTACTTGGAGCGATATTTGGGAATCTTTTTGTTTAGTGTATTATGATATTTGAGGACCATATAAGATCCCTAGTGTTTATGGTTATCGTTATTTTATACTTTTATTAATGATTACTCGCGCGTTACCTGATTGTATTTATTTCGCGATCGTGCCGAACTCCCCTCTATCTTCAGTGCATTTCTTACGGAGATTCACACTCTGTTTTCCACTTGCTTGAAAGTTCTTTGCACTGATAATGCGCGTGAATATACCAGCCGTACCTTCTCCAATTTGTGCACAGAGTTTGGCATTATCCATCAGATTTCGTGCGCGTATACTCCTCAACAAAATTGGGTGGTAGAGCGAAAAAGTCACCACCTTATTGATGTCGCCCGATTTCTCATGTTCCAAATACAGGTTCGTCCACTATACTGTAACTTTGCTGTTTCTACTGCCTGTCATCTCATTAATCGCATGTCATCGTCCATCCTTAATTTTGCGGACCCGTTTACTCTTCTTTTCCCTTCAAAAGCTCCCTTCTCTCTCATGCCTCGTGTTTTTGGATGTACATGTTATGTCCTTAACCTTGGTCCACCTATTGACAAATATGCTTCTCGTGCTACACAATTTATATTCGTTGGATACTCTCGCACTCAGAAGGGTTATGTATGCTACTCTCCTACCGATGGTAAAATGGTCGTTTCGGCTGATGTCATCTTTCTTGAGGACCATCCGTTTCACTCCTCCCCTGCAACTCCTCTTCTTCCTCCTCCACTACCTCGGCCTACGGTTCCAGTCACGTCTCTTCTTCTACCGTCTCCTTCCCACACCCACCACAACACCCGGCCTACCCAAACCACCCCTTCGTGTATACACTCGCCGCCCTCCCAAATCTGTGCCCTACAACAGCTTCCCTCTACTGGTATGTTCTCGCGGCCTGTTGATCTGACATCGACCTCTACGATTCATCCATTGGAAAATTACATATCCTTACATCACTTCTCCCCACCTCTTCTCAAATTTACTTTCTCTATCCTCCATTTCTATACCTAAATCTTTACAGTAAGCTTTCCAACATCTGGGGTGGCATGCAACCATGGATGGGGAAATGACTGCTCTTTGGGCCAATCGGACTTGGGATCTTGTTCCTCTCCCTCCAGGACAGACTTGTGTCAGTTGTAAGTGGGTCTTTGCAATAAAACATGCTCCAGACAGAATAGTTGAACGGATAAAAGCCCGGCTCGTGGGTAGCGGGTTCACTCAACAACAAGGTCTCGACTATGATGAAACTTTCTCACCAGTCGTCAAGTAAAAAACTGTTCGGGTCCTGATCTCCTTGGCTGTTCATTGTCAATGGCCCCTACACCAATTGGACATCAAGAATGCTTTTCTCAATGACAACCTTCTCGAAACAGTTTACATGCACCAACCTCCCGGATTTGAGACCACATGAGAGTCTCTTGTCTGTCATCTCAAAAAATCTATTTATGGTCTCAAACAATCTACTCGGGCTTGGTTTAACAAGTTTAACAAGGTTGTTTGTGACGTTGGATTTCCCCGGAGCTCGGCTGACTTCTCACTATTTACTCGTCATCAACCAACCGACACCGTCATTCTCCTAGTATATGTTGATGATATTCTGATTACTGATAATGACTCTACATGGATCCAACAAATCAAGCAACATTAAACTTGTTTTTCAAACTAAAGATCTGAGAAATCTTCGGTATTTTCTTGGTCTAGAGATAGCCAGACGACCTGATGGTCTCATCCTATCACAACGGAAGTATTGTCTTGACCTTATTAAGGATGCATGCTATTTAGGATGCAAACCCGCAAACACTCCTATGGATGTCAATCACAAGCTCTGCGCTCATCAAGTTTGAGTCTCGTGTCTGTCATCTCAAAAAATCTATTTATGCTCTCAAAAAATCTACTCGGGCTTGGTTTGACAAGTTTAGCAAAGCTGTTCGTTACGTTGGATTTCCCCGGAGCTCGGCTGACTTCTCACTATTTACTCGTCATCAACCAACCGACACCGTCATTCTCCTAGTATATGTTGATGATATTCTGATTACTGATAATGACTCTACATGGATCCAACAAATCAAGCAACACTTAAACTCTGCTTTTCAAACTAAAGATCCAAGAAATCTTTGATATTTTATTGGTCTAGAAATAGCCAGACGACCTGATGGTCTCGTCCTATCACAACGGAAGTATTATCTTGATCTTGTTCAGGATGCAGGCTATTCGGGGTGCAAACCTGCTGACACCCCTATAGATGTCAATCACAAACTCTGCGCTCATCTTAGTTATTAAAGGCGCAAGATGCACCAAGGCGCACCAAGACGCAAAGGGGTCTTAGAGCCTAGACGCAAGATTCGAGGCGCAAGTGCGCTCCCGAAGAAGGCAAGCCGCAACCACATCCATTTTAAATAATCAGCATCAAATATCAGTTCATCTTCTTGAACAGATTCTTCATATATTCTACTCATTAATCATTCATTACTATCATTTATATCTTTTAAAAAATAAAATCAATATGATCACTTGCATCATATCTAAGTCTCAACAATCGAATGATCGATTATGTTTCAAAAACACTAAATCATATAAAAATTATTCAGTTCTTGCATTATTTTTTTTGAAAAAAGATTTACAACAAAAATTACATCAATGCACGCCTTTAATGTCCAAAGACGCAAAAAGACGCACGAAGACGCAAACCTCTGAGCCTGGAGTTTTAGGCGCGCCTGAGACGCACCTTTAACAACATAGGCGCTCATGAAACTGACTTTGATCCTCTACTTACAAATCCAGAGTATTATTGACGTCTTGTTGGAAAACTGATATATCTAACGGTTATAAGACCTGATATCTCGTTTGCTGTTGGAGTTGTCAGTCAGTTTATGCATACTCCGCAAACCTTTCATCTCCAGTCTGTCGAGCGCATTTTCAAATACTTGAAGACTGCTCCCGAACAAGGGCTTGTGTACAAACCATCCTCTTCTCTATCTCTGGTTGCATATTATGATACTGACTATGCAGGTTCTCTTGATGATCGACGATCCACAACTGGTTTCTTGACGTATTTTGGGGAAAATCTTATTGCCTGGCATAACAAAAAGCAGTAAGTTATTGCTCGCTCATCAGTTGAAGCTGAGTATCGTGCGATGGAGGCCGTTGTGTCGGAACTCACCTGGCTAGAAAGTATCCTTGGGGATTTGGGAGTTGCACTGTCCTTACCAGCTACTCTATTTTGTGATAGTCAAGCTGCTATACATATTGCTAAGAATCCCATATTTCATGAGCGAACCAAACACATTGAGGTTGACTAGAACTTCATTCGAGAAAATATTCAATTAAAGAAGTTGGAATTCGAGCATGCCTCGGCTACCAGACAAGTTGCAGATATTCTCACTAAGGCCTTACCTCGATCATTGTATCATCAGTTTTTATCCAAGCTTGGTGCCTACAATTTGTATGCTGCAACTTGCGGGGGAGTGTTAGAGAAAGTCATGTAAAAGACCCGTTACTTTGGTCCATGTTTTTGACCCTCTTGTTTTCTTGTATTAATCCCACATTTTAGGATTTGAATTCTTCTCCTCTCTCTCCTCCTATAAATATGTACAAATACATGTTGTAAAGTAGATTTTTTGGAATAATAAAAAATTCTCTTTATTTTTTCACATTTCTCTACAACTTCCAATACTGTCTTTTTCTTGAAGCTGATTTTTTTTCACATTTCTCTACAACCCTAATACTGTCTTTTTCAGCTTCTATATGCGTACCTTTCCATGTGTACCTAGAAATACTTATGAATTAATGGCATACCTTTGTTTATACGGAGCGTGCAGATTTATGACCTATAATCGCCATATGTAACCCAATTTGTGTATATATATAGAGGGAGATCACTGAATCATAATTGTTATCATTCCAGCTCCAGAGAGATGCCCAATAACCCAAGTAACAATGCGTGGCTTCCTCAGACGAGGACCTTGTCTTATTTTTATCTCCTTTTGATAGGGATCCTTTACCTCTACCTGGATGTTTCAGATGAAAGTTGCCTTTCTGTGAGCAGGAATGATGAATTAGATTGGACTTAATCACGCTTTCCGAGTTTAACTTTCACACGACTATCTCTGAATGTTACTTTGGCAAGTGATATACATGAGTTTGACATTCCCTTCAATCGAATCCTGAGATTGATGCACAACCAATCGGTCGTGATTCCATAGAGAATTAATATTAATCAAACGGTATGTGAGTTCTGTGCGTGATCCATAAAATTTAGTAGTACTTGAAGAATGTGAACCCCAAAATAGGTGAAAGGATTAATTCCAGATAATATTCAGAAAGCCAATGCCATAAATTATTCCACCAGGACTTCCATAAAAAGGAATTCCCAATAAGTGATGTGTGAGTATTATGGGCATCCGGCTTCATATAGAAGAACATCGACTAATATTCAGCAGATGAACCTTTAAAAGATGTGAATTGGTGGATTCAGGTTTGAAGACATTCGAGTTCTTGGTATAATATAGATGGAATTCCTGCGAACATTTAAAAGCCAAGTTCGATTATAACACCTGTAGCAACTTTATGGCGACTTGTAATTGCAAGTATATATACGCAGATGTGTGAGTACTTCTATAATATGAATGGGATTCCCAGAAATCACGTAGCCTGAATTTGATTGAAGCACTTAATACAATTTCCTCGTAAGCATGAGACCTATATATAGATATCTGAGTGCTTGATGTAATATAAATAGAATTCCAATGAGTATGCAGAAACCAAATATGATTATAGCTGTGATGCAGTTTCTTCATGAGAATGAGCACCATAAGCAAGTACTTAATATATCATGAGTAGAATTCCCAAGAATAAAGATCAAACATGATTAGTGATGTGATACAGTATCTTCCTTGGAACGAATACCCATATAAATAAACAAGTGCTTGATTCAACTCATGGGATGGCTACCCTTTTTACCATAACTTCAAGAAACCTTGAAAACTAGCTACTAGCGTGGACCAGTTGGGCATAAGGCATTCGCGGAGCTTTCCTCCACCAAGAACATCCAGTGGGGTTATGGGTGTCTGAATACAGAGCGCTCCTCCGAAAGGATGTCTGGGGGAGTTTAAGGCATCCGTTACTCGGAAGCTTGTCCTCAGAAAGGTACCCTAATAGTAGTAGTATAAAATCTCCAACCTTCAAGGGGTCTCGAAAGCTAACTACTAAGGTGGACCAGTTGGGATACGGCATCCATGGAGCTTTCCTCTGCCAAGATCATCCTGTGGGGTTATGGGTGTTTGGAGAAAGAACGCTCCTCCAAAAAGTTGTTTGGGGGGGGGGGGGTTAAGGCATCCGTTACTTGGAAGCTTGTCCTCAGAAAGGTACCCTAATAGTGACAATCACGGTTGTCAGGATCGAGATCCTAGGCGAGATCATTTCAAGATTGGATTGTATCGGATCGTAGGATCGAATCGAGAATCACAAGATCCTAAACATTCATAAATTAAGATTAAAATTATAAAATTGAATTTTTTTAATCATCTAATTACGTGTTCAATTAACAAATAATTAATAAATAGAGCAATATATAAATAATTAAATTATTTTTTTGCATAATTAAATCGAAAAGATAATATCATACTAAGTTCACTTTTAGTTTCAGGTATGACACCAAATGTCTACTAACAATAAAAACAAATTTGGACTGATGGATTGGTGGAAGCTTAAAAACAGGACGACGAACCCAGACTGCTGGATTGCTTATACGCTTTGAAGCAGGAAGCTTGAATTGCTCTATACCGGCTTTCTAACCGCTAGATTGCTTGCACACTAGAAAGGAAGAGAAGACATCGACCTTGAAGTAGGAAGCATGAAACCACTGGATTACCAACCACTGGATTGCTCATACACAAAGATATAAAATAAGACATTGACACCACTTGAAATGGAATCAGGTAAAAAACATAAAAGGAAGACATTTGTCTGGATTGGAAGCGACTGAAGTCATCGCTTTTGGCCTCAGTTTGCAGTTGGCAATCGACATTTACGATACTGTAAGACAACATGATATGATTCTGTGATGGGGTAGGGGGGGTGGGGATTGGGGTAAGGTTAAGCAATGAGTTTTGGGGTTAGACCGATTGAATGGGGCCGAGATAGGGTTAGACATATTTCTAGTTACCTTTAGCTGAACCTGTAGAATCGGGTCGTGATTGCGGTCCTAAAGATCCTAAGATCCAGACTGCGATCCCAACAGTAGATGTGCCGATTTAGATCCTAGGTAAGATCCGAATCTATTTACAAAATCTGGATCGTAGGATCTTAAGATCCTACGATCTGGATCATGATCCTGATAACCATGGTAGTAGTATCTCTGTTGACGCTCGATAGAGCTATTATTTTACTCGAATTTGCACATACCACGTATGCTATAGCATACCACATATGCAAGCATCGATTGTCATCTGTAAAAGCAATTGTAGTGGGTTTATAAATGTAATTGTGGAGTGCGACAAATTCCGGTGGAGAGATACGAACACTTAAAATCCTCCGCATGTGATTGGATTCGGAGATCTCAATTCAAGAGGGCTCAAGTAAGTTTCGTCGATTCCCTTGCTCAAAGCCCTTCATGAGAATCTGGAGATCCCAATTCAAAGGGGGGGGGGTCATGTAAGCCTTGAACTTCCCTTTGCTTGATGCCCTTCGCGAGATTGGACCCATGAGAGAATCATTTGCAAAGATCTTGTAGGTATCTCTTCAAAAAATCTTTATGGTAAGGGATTTAACATTGCAACGAGCATAAATGACAATGAAATAACAATAAATGATACACAAATGTTTTCAATGATATTATCTCTTCACGTCATCGTCAATATAAGTATTAGAGATCTCTTCAGCTCTCCCATTGAGAGTCATGGATAATAGTTTGTATTGGGTGTCGACGGATGAGAGTTGAAGAAATATTGTAGACCCGAGATTCTGTAAATGACAGACAGGGTCTTCTTGTCTTGTCGAAGGTGGTTAATCTGATGAGTGATGTCTATCGCATTATGGTGATCGCTAGCATGGTTGGAGAACTCGGCAGCATCAGGTCGCAACATGTATTCCACATGTCTATTAGATGGCTTATCATCAGGATTTATCGCACCTATAGAGAAAATTTCCTCTTGTCATGTTTTAATCATGGATTGTAGGGTTCATAATTTGAGGTCCAATTTGCTCCTCATCAAGGTTGCAGATGTCGGACTCATGTCGGTTTGAGTTTTTTATGTTGGATGTTGGATTGCGGGGGATATATCGGAGACATTTCAAAATGTCGGATTGTATTGTTATATATATATATATATATATGTTTCATAATATTTTCATCTATTAATTAGATGGTAATTATTTATCCGATTAAATGTAAACTAAAATTCATTAGAGAAAATTAAATTACTAACGAGTGTTTAATCGTATTTGATTGATGTCATTTGGAGTCACCTTCTCACTAAAGCTCCGTTTGGGGGGACTTGTTTTCACCGGTCAAGCGGTTACGACCGCATGAATCAGACCATAATTATGGTCCGATTCATGCGGTCGTAACCGCTTGACCGGTGAAAATAAGTCCCCCCAAACGGAGCCTAAATGCCCAACATAGATCTCTACATGCTATGGAAGAAGCACTAGGTATCTTGCTAGAACCTTCTGATGAATTCATTCTATAAAAAATTATATTTTTTTTAACAAAAAAAACCCGCAATATTGGGCTAATATTACCCGACATTTGCCGCAATATTGGGCCGACATGTCGTCCGCAATACTGGAAAACGCCCGATGCTCAAATAGCACTAAAATGTAAGAAAAACAAAATACATAGAAAAGAAACGACGCTCCGAACACACTCGTGTTGTCGGATCGTCTCCTGCACTAGTACGCAAATGTGGGCCTCGCTGACTAGTTGACCAAAGTCCTGTGACAATCTTGCGGCCGATCCCAATCAACTCCCCTGGCTGAAAAGCATTTATCTCCGATGAATGAAGATGATCATACTGACGTCGAAGATTAGGGGCAACTCTATCAAGCTCTGTTGCCAAAACCAAGTGTCATCAGAGGTGGTGCGATCAGTCTAGTGCACCAGGTAATGACAAGAGGAGCCATCTGGCGTGATGGTGCACTCGTGCACCACAATATCAAAAATACTCTTAGCTTTCACCTCTTGTGTTGGTGGATTCAAAGGAATCTGTGCAATCACAGGGGGTGCAGGTAAGCCCGTAGATGCTCGTCCAAGCTGGTCAGGGTATGGGTCAGGCTGTAAGTGGAAGGATGCAAGAGGTGGCTCTAGGTGGGGGTCCTTATGCTCGAGAGGCTCAAAGTAGAGTGTCAGATCTTCCGTATTGAATACGGGATAAATGCTCATATATGCTGGGAAGTCGATCTTATAGGTGTTTGTTCCAATTTTCTTTGTGATTCTATAAGGACCCATTCTCTTAGTATGCAACTTTTTAGCGGTCCCTTTTGATAGTCTCTCCATGCAAATTCGGACCATAACACACTCGCCCACCTGAAAATGTTGTTCATGCATGTGCTCGTCTGCCTGTGCCTTATATAATTCATTATTGTCTGTAATTTTATTTCAGACCAGTTCATGTTGTTCATGTATTTGATGGATGAAAGATTCAGCGAATTCACTAAAGCGTGATGCTAAGGGAACGAGTGCAAGATCAATAGGCTTCCCAGACTCATATCTTAATACTATTTCAAATGGATTCATGCAGTAGATTTATTGACAGATCTATTGTACGCGAACTCTGCTGTGGATAACACAAAATCCCAAACTGACGGGCGCTCACCAATTAGATACTGTAGCAAATTTCTTAAAGTCCTGTTTACGACCTCCGTCTGGTCTTCAGTTTGAGGGTAATAATCTGTGGAAAATTTAAGAGTCGTGTAACATCCCAACCTAGTTTAACAACAAATCAGCAGTCCGACCGTGTCCTGCGATAAGAAATAAATTAAGCAACAGTAATAAAATTTGAACATAAAAAGCATAATTAAAAAAGTACTAAAAGTAAGCTTGCAGCGAATGTGAAACATACAATTGGTTAAATATCGGTACCTCAAAAATTGATTCATAGTGCTAACTAGTTTTAGAAATATGCATACTGCTTGTAATACTGAAATCTTATACATGGTCTGATACATGAAAACATTAGACAATCCCGATACATTTGCAAAATACAGTACAGTACTGAAAGGATAAACAACTGAATAAAAACAAACTATAAGAGGAACATCTGCAAACACACTCATCCTAGGCCAACTCCTCACCTGTGACCCTTGAAAAAATATGCCCGAAACGGGTTAGCCCAACTAGAGAGTAAGAAAAACTATTGCTCATAGTGACACTAAAAAAATATGTTAAAAAAATATGAATGCATGCTTTTAAAAAAAACAATTTTTATACTATATAAATATTATATGCTGGTATACTATGGATGCTTTTCTAAAATAATACTAACAACATAAATATCTGTTATATTTATTCATGTTAAGTGCTTTTACTCGAGTTCCAAAAATTGGTTGACTAAAAGTATTTCTAAGTTCTAAGTGGCTTATGATTGTCCTTCTTTAAATTCTAGGCAGAGTAGCTTCTGATGCGCAATTCTAATCTAATGATCCGAGTCCCTACTAACGAACCCAAATGTTCTAATGTCTCATTGACTTGGACTCACATCTACTAATTTTCTAAAAGGGGCGTCGTCTCCCCAAAATTGAGGCTCATACGGTACACTATGCCTTATATGTAAGATAGCTCGCCTCTATCTATCACAAGAGAAGGTCTCAATCGTGTTTCCTAATCATTTTTTGTTTAGTGCTACTCCCCTTACGTATTTATTCGCGTATCTTAGGCGGTGCCTCTTATTAGTTACTCAATTAAAATTCATATTTATATAATTGATATTTCCCACATTCTAAATATTTATGGAGGTCTAACTGGAGGGGAAAAATATGAATATTACTTATGCTTTACATATATTAGCTGAATGTTTGCTGGGTTATAAATTTCTAACATTAATTTCTGTTTCTTATATCCATACTCATTTTCTGAATAATATATGGCACATTATTTTTTTACAAAGCTATCTGGAAGGTCTAGCCAAAAAAGTTCAGCGTAAACGCGACACAACGACATTCTTGTTTAAAAGAAATATTCTGAAACACTAATTTGATCTCCAAGTAACAAAGATGCTTATTTACTCAAGAAACCTAAAAGGGCATCTAACATATTTTAATATATGGCAGCTGCCATTCACAAACCAAGTTTGTCTATTTACAGATTTTGTCTATTCGCAGCTCTAAAGGAAGTTGATTTTGTCTATTCTTAGATATTTTTGTTATCCGTAGATTAGTACAAAAAATTCAAAAAAAAAAACAGATGATCCACTCTTCCTTCCTCGCCACAGGGAGACAGTGACGAATCCAAGAAATTGATAATGGGGGTGCAAAATTTTTTTTTAAATGAAATGACAATGTAATGGTTTAGATCTAGCAATGTAGTGGATTGTGCCCGATGCACTCAGTTCATGTGCGTCGAGTGCACGATATTTTTTTTCCTATGCCACTTCTCAACATAGGAATGCGTTAGTGAGTTCTAGAAATTTTAACAAGGGGACAGACATTAACTTCTTCCAACAAAATTTTTTTTTTGAACGCTTCCATCTTATCGGAGCTGTTTATCTCTCATCTGGCCCCCCTCTGAATCCGCCCCTGGAAGGAGAGAATATCTAAATCACATGAATATAAAAAAAACCGCCTTTCTAAATCTTTCCAAACATTTTCTGAAATCACAATCGCATGAATAATGAAGAAATCGTCTAAAATAAAAATATAAATATGACATCATAACCTTATTAGTCATCAATACCTTAAAAAATACAACATTCATTCTTAATTTTAATGTAAACAATACATTTATGGTTTTCGAATTGGTTTGCGGATAGACATATATAAACTCAAATAAATTGAAAAAAATGATAATCTGCGAATAGATATTTATGGTTTGTGAATAACAACTGTCTTATATACATCTCTCCGAAATTTTAGGGAATATTATTTTATAATAAAAGGAAGATACTTACCACTTCTGTGGGGTATAATGATTTCTGAATCTTAGATGACTACACCCAAATTTAATAATGTATCGGTTTATCTGAGATTATAGTTTTGGGAACACCATGCAGTTGAACCGTCCCATCTACATACAACTGCTCCAATCTCGGACCTTGATCCGTGCTCTTATTAGGAATGAAGTGAGCAATCCTGGAGAGACGACCGACTATAACCCATAATGAATCATTCCCACTCTGCGGTCTGGGAAAGCCATGAACGACTTCCATCGATATGTCTTCAAAATTCCATTATGGAATAGGCAGAGGCTGCAACTTGCCCCATGACCTCTGACACTTAACCTTAACTAATTTGCAAGTTTCACACTTCTCAACATATTCCGCAACATCACTCTTCAAACCTGACCACCAAACTATCTTCTTAATATCTGCATACATCTTCATGCTACCCGGATACATCAAATATTCAGAATTATGAGCCTCAAATAGTATGTTCTCTTGAAGGTGGCTGACATCTGGAATGCACACCCTTCTATCATGAAACAGTAAACCCTCCTGAATACTGAACTTCTTTTTCTGACCTGCCTGATTTAAATCCCAAATCCTTATCATCTTCGAATCTGGGGGTAAAGTTGTTCTGATCCTATCTTTAATATCATAAGTGATTTCCATCCAGCTTAAACTTGCTGAACCAATGCTGGAGCGTGGAACAACGTTGATCTCTAATCTCTCCAAAGCTCGTACATGCTCCTCTTGCTGAGTAGTGAGAGTAACTCAAACCTCTTCTGCTAAGCGCATTCGCTACCACGTTTGCTTTTCCCGGGTGGTACTTGATATCCACATCATAGTCTGACAAAAACCATATCCATCTACGGTGCCTCATATTGAGCTCTTGTTAATCAAAAATATACTTGAGACTTTTATGATTAGTAAAAATCTTACATCGAACTCCATAGAGGTAGTGTCTCCAAATTTTCAAAGCATGGATGACGGTTGCTATCTCCAAGTCTTGCATATGATAGTTCTTCTCATGAACCTTTTCTGTCTGGAGGCGAAGACTATGACCTTTTCATGTTGCATAAGCATGCAACCAAAACCTTGACTCGAGTCGTCGCCATAAATCTGAAACCCATCTGACCCTGACAGTAAACTCAAAATTGGGGCGGTCATCAGTGCGGTTTTCAACTCTTAAAATGCCAGCTCGCACTCAACTGTCCAACTAAAAGATTTCCCTTTCCCGGTGAGCGAAGTGAGCAGTAATGCTATCTTCGAGAAGTCCTTAATGAACCTTTTGTAGTGTCCAACTAAATTCAGGAAACTGCGAACCTCGGTAACTGCAAACCTCGGTAACTGCCTTTGGTCTCGAACAATCCTTATCGCTTCTATTTTCTTCGGGTCGATGGCGAGACCTTTTTGACTGATAACGTGTCCCAAGAATGCACTGAACGCCAAAACTCACACTTAGAAAGTTTGACATACAACTGATTTTTCCTGAGCGTACCCAAAACGGTCCTAAGGTGAGTGACATGATCTTTCACACTCTTAGAATACACCCGAATGTCATCTGTGAAGATGATAACGAATCGACCTAGGAATTCCCGAAATACCCTATTTATCAGATCCATAATGGCGACAGTGCATTAGACAGCCCGAACGACATGATCACAAACTTGTAGTGTCTGTATCTAGTGCTGAATGCTGTCTTCTGTATGCCCACATCTTGAATTCTCAGTTGGTGGTAGCCCGATCTCAGATCTAACTTGGAGAACGTGCAAGATCTCTCAAGCTTGTCTAACAAATATTCTATCCTGGGGATATGATACGTATTCTTAACTGTCAACTTGTTCAGCTCGCAGTAGTCTATGCACAACCTTAGGTTGCCATCTTTCTTCTTGAAAAACAGTACTGGCGCACTTCAAGGTGAAGAGTTGGGGTGAATAAAACCCAAGTCGAGCAACTATTGCAACTGGATCTTCAACTCAGCAAGTTCTCTAGGAGTCATGCAGTAAGGAGTCTTGGACACTAGCGCAGCTCCAGACAAAAGATCGATTTGGAAGTCAATCTCTCTAGTAGGAGGGACACCAAATAATTGCTCTGGAAAGATATCCAGAAACTCCTGAACAATAGGTACTTCTAGCAGATTAGCCTTAGCTTTCAACATTCATCAGCACTAAGAAGGTTTCACCACCCTTGTTGATGCATCTAACAGCTTTGACTGAGGAGATAATTTGCTTAGAGACTCCCTTCGTGCCCTGGAAGGTAAAAGCGATCTGATTGGGTCCTTCAAACTGTATCACCTTGTCTTGCAGTCTATCTTAAAATTTATACATGACAACCAATCCATACCCACAATCAGATCGTATTCCACAATATGAAGGAGTGAAGCTTCTATAACTATTTTAGTTTCTCCAAACTGCACTGGAACTCTACATTTATGTTTGGTCTGCAAAAAAGATCCATTAGACATCATGACCTCTAATGATGCCGATTCTGGAAGGATTTCTAATTCCAGCCTAGGCACAAAAGATTCTGCTTTGAACGAGTGCGACCAATGATAATTTTGGAGAGTATGTTATGAATCATAAATATACCTATATGAATGTTTGTATATTGGTAAATAGTTGTGTCACTAAGGAGGAATAAATTAAATTATCTATATGACAAACACATATCTGTCGCAACATCCTTCTGCTCCTTGACTTCCTACTGGACAAGACCATACACTCTGGGCTGTACCGGACCTCGTCATGGAGCTGACTTCACATCAGATCCTATTGGTGGTTTTCCTTTTTCAATTCTATTTGGACCTTCAACCTCAAATTTTGACTGCAAAATGAGTTACAATTATAAGACTAATGTGGGAAGGGTACAAATTCAAGATTATTACACAATAAAGCTTTTAATACCTGGATCACGAGAGTTCCCTGACAGTAGCGGGTTATATGTTCCGGTTGTTGGCACTTGTAGCATACCCCTGCAGTAGCCAAACACTCACTCAGATGGTGGTTGTAGCACTTAGGACAAAGGGGTAATCCATGATCCTGGCCCGGTCTGACCACCTTTCTTACTATCTGTTGAACCGTGAACCGTGAACCCAAAAGATTTATTTCATTACATTAAGGAGCCTCTATATATAGAGGGATTACAAGGAGGAATAATTAATTAACAATTGTATGTAACAAAGTATAGTCTAACACTCCCCCTCAAGTTGGGCGAGTGATGTTGATCATGCCCAACTTGTCCACAATCGTGCCAAATAAGTTCCCACTCAATCCTTTGGTGAGGATGTCTGCTAGCTGCCTGTTGGAGGGCACAAAGGGAGTACACACAATGCCTTTTTCAATGTTCTCCTTGATAAAGTGTCGATCCACCTCGATATGTTTCATTCGGTCATGTTGGACGGGATTGTGTGCGATGCTGATGTCAGACTTGTTGTCACAATACAACAGGATGGGTCCATCCTCCGCAAGACCAAGATCACACATCAAGGCCCGAAGCCATAAGCCTTCACAGACACCCTGAGTCATAGCTCTGAACTCGGCCTCAGCACTGGAGCGTGCCACAACTTGTTGCTTCTTGCTCCTCCAAGTAACAAGGTTGCCTCCAACGAGAGAACAATATCTGGTTGTTGACTACCTATCGTCCACAGACCTTGCCCAATCAGCATCAGTGTAGAATTCAACCTTTAGACCGGTGTTTGGGACAAACAAGATACCCCTTCCTGGTGAAGACTTGAGATACCTTAGAATTCTGTGTGCAACATCCATGTGTCGGGTCTTGGGAGCATGCATGTACTGGCTCACAACACTCACGACATAAGAGATATCTGGGCGAGTATGGGACAGGTATATCAACCTCCCCACTAATCTTTGGAACCCAGAGATATCTTCAATGTCCTCTCCATCATCACGCCCCAATCGGTGGTTTGCTTCAATCGGAGTGTCACCCGTTCTGCATCCGCTCATTCCCATATTTTCGAGGAGATCTAAAGTGTACTTTTGTTGAGAAATGAAGATCCCCTGCTTGGATCTGACAACCTCTATTCCCAAGAAATACCTGAGTTTTCCCAGGTCCTTGACCTCAAACTCTCTAGCTAGCTTCTGTTTCAAATTTTGAATTTCTTCAACATCATCACCTGTTATGACAATATCGTCAACATACACAATGAGAACAGTAACTTTTCCAAGTCTACGTTTGATGAATAGAGTGTGGTCAGCATTGCTCTGATAGTATCCAAATGAAACCATAGCCTTGTGGAACCGGTCAAACCAAGCTCTTGGGGACTGCTTCAGCCCATATAGAGCCTTTAACAGCCTACATACTTTTCTTGCAGCACCAACCGGAGTAAGACCCGGAGGGATAGACATATAGACCTCTTCCTGCAAGTCACCGTGGAGGAAGGCATTCTTCACATCCAGTTGTAATAAGTCCCAATGTTTTCAAGCAACAACAAAAAGTAAGACCCTGATAGTATTCATTTTGGCCACCGGGGCAAACGTCTCCTGATAGTCGATGCCATGGGTTTGAGTATAACCCCTTGCAACCAATCTCTCCTTACACCTTTCAACAATTCCTTGTGGGTTCTGTTTCACCGAGAACACCCATTTGCATCCAACAAGTTTCTTTCCATAGGAAAAAGGAACTAAATCCCATGTATGGTTCTTCTCCAGAGCCTGCATTTCCTCAACCATCGCCTCGTGCCATATAGGAATTGCTATAGCCTGTTGCCATGATACATGTATAGAGGCAGTAGAAAGGGAAGAGACAAAAGACTTGTAGGAGGTATAAAGAGAAGCATTAGATACATAATTTGATAGAGGATGATGAGTACAAGACCGGATACCTTTTTAAAGGGCAATTGGGAGATCGGAAGGCCCTGAGTCAGGATCCACTGACTGTTCTGGTAGCATGGCGGGAACTTGTGTGCTTGGTCTCGTGATACGCCGAGTATATACCTGCAAGGTCGGGGGTGAAGGTATGGAGGAAGGTGGAGACATAGGGGAGGAGCTCACCACCACTGGGATAGGACTCACTTCCACTGGTAGGGTCTCCCCCTGAAGTGAGGGATAAGGTGGAGGAACGGGCAGGGAGACTGAGGGAACACCCGAAGATGAGGAATCAGAGAGAGGGTAGTAGGACTAAGATTCACGGAATGTGACGTCCATACTGACAAAAACTTTCCTGGTAGGCGGGGGAAAACACTTGTACCCTTTCTATGTAGGAGAATAACCAATAAAAACACACTTGAGAGCACGGGGGTCCAGTTTGGAGGGGCGCGGTTGGTGTATGTGAACAAAGCAAACACCTTAGGAGGAAGCCGTGTGGGGGGCACCCAGAGAGTATCAAGGGGGGGTAGAGGTCCCAAGGACACGCGTGGGCATTCGATTGATGAGGTACGCAGCAGTCAGAACAACATCTCCCCAATAGAATTTTGGGAGATGCATGGTGGACAAGAGACAACGAGCAACCTCCAGAAGGTGGCAATTTTTCCGCTCAGCAACACCATTTTGTGCCGGGGAATAAGCACATGTAGTCTGGTGGAGGATGCCGTTATCTGCAAGATAGGTCTCAAATTGTGAATCCATGTATTCGCGGCCATTGTCGCTGCGGAGAATTTTAATTTTGGATTGAAATTGGGTAGATACCATGCTGTGAAAATGTCTAAAAACTGAGAAGACATCACATTTGCGATGTATCACGTACAACCATGTAGTACGAGAAAAACAATCAATAAAAATAATAAACCACTTACAACCAGAAATTGAAGGAACACGACATGGACCCCAGATATCAGTATGAATAACAGCAAAGGGGGTAGAACTAGACAACAAAACATTCGTAAATGAAGTACGATGATGTTTGTTTAGACTACAGACATCACGCATACAAGTCTCAAAAACAACAGTAGACAAAGCAGGAAATAATAACTTCATAACAGAGATAGAGGGGTGTCCTAGGCGACAATGCCAGGAGTACAAAGGGTGGGTAGTGCTGGAATGAAGTGCCACGGTAGGAGGAACATCGCCAGAGTCAAGAACGTAGAGTCCATCCACCATGCTACCAGAGCCAATTACCTTCCCCGTCGTCAGGTCCTGAAAAACACAAGAAGAGGGAAGGAAGGTCACAGAGCAATGCATGGAGTTAGTTAAATGACTGATTGAAAGGAGATTACGAGTAATGGTGAGAACATGAAGAACAGAGGACAAAGTGAGAGAAGAGCAAATCATGGTACCCTTACCAACAATAGAGGCAAGGGAACCATCGGGAATGCTCACCTTATCACGCCCAAAAAGAGGAGTATAGGAAGCAAAACCTGTGGAGGACCCGGTCATATGATCCGTGGCCCCAGAGTCAATAACCCATTGAGTGGAAGACGGAGAAACAACATAGTGGGCACCTGGCAGTCCCGTGTGAGCGTAGGAGGACGATACTGAGGAAGACGGCTCAGTAGACATTCCCTGCATCATGCGTCGGAGAGCCAACATTTCATCCGCAGTAAAACCACCACGGGTGGCAGAAGCATCAACACCAAAGTAGCCAGGGGAGATATCTGTAGTAGCATCAGTAAGATGGGCCGCACGGGGTGGAGCAGCATGACGACCTGAGAAGCGTCCGGAACCACGACCTCCATGAGGTGGAGCACCCCCCCTGGGGATGGGGAATCCATGAAGCCTGAAGCAGGTATCCCGAGTGTGGGCGATTCTTGCCACAATAATCACAGAGAAGATGATCCTTATCAGAATTCTTCAGCTTGAGATCCCGGGATTGCCGAGTACCAAGAAGAGAGGGGGTGGTAGCGGCCAGAGCAGATCCTTCCGGCACAGGGTCAGGGAGAAGGGT
The DNA here is from genome assembly GCA_039513925.1 of Platanthera zijinensis. NCBI lineage: Eukaryota > Viridiplantae > Streptophyta > Magnoliopsida > Asparagales > Orchidaceae > Platanthera > Platanthera zijinensis. The sequence continues at coordinate 140,934,931 of CM077089.1, forward strand.
CTGACGACGATCAAACTCCTGCTGTCTATGCTGTAGACCTCAGGAAGAGAAGGTATCGATGGTCGTCCCAGGATCTGAACACTGATCTGGTCAAAGTCACGATGCAAGCCATGAAGGAATTCAAAGATGCGATTACGGTCATCCCTGGTCCGGACCATCGCCTCATCAATAGGACTGACAAAGACAAGAGGGTCAAAATGATCATACTCTTGATAAAGCTGTGTGAACCCAAGTAGTACGCGGAAAGTGGATGGTCACCTTGCCGAAGTAAGCTGATTCTGCGACGCAACTGAAAGATCTGAGCAGCACTGCCACATCGTGAGTAAGTAGACTCCGCACGAAGCCAAATATCGGCATCATTGTCAAGAAAGAGGTAGTTGCGGGCAATGGACTCCTGCATAGAGTTCGTAAGCCAAGACATAACCAAGGAATTCTCAGATTCCCACTGCTGCCAGTCAGGAGAAGCTTTATCTGGTTCCTTCATTTGGCCCATGACATAGTGACGCGCTGACGACAAGTGTATCGGTCGCACAAGTAATATAAAATGGGTGAATTTTCCCAAGTATCGATCTCTCAAGGAACACAGTAAGGTGGAGTTAATTTCGAGAAGGACTTGAGATTGAAGTCCTTAGGTCGGTGTTAACGATGGGGGTTTTGATATTGCGGAAACAGAAAATAAAATACTAACAGTTACTCCTATGCAACGCCGCTATGCGATGCTTCACCAGGCGGATGAAGACTAGTCGGGCCGCTATGCACCGAATCGCAAGGCGGATGGGCGAGTAGGCTTGCGGAATGAGGGTGGAGAGAAACTCTTCGCTACGCACGCCACTAGCAATTGCTAGTGCGGCAAGGGTGGATGGGTGATTGATGGAAAATGGCGCACCTCAAGTAAATAACGCAAACATACAATCACATAGACATGATCATACATAAACGTATTTTACAATAAGAATACTTCATCACATACAAGAGTTTAACTAAGCTACAACAACAAGAGAGGAAAAGTGTGCGAAATCGACCAGATCCGAAGTCTTGCTGAGGGTTCACGGAAGGAATCGCCGGGTTGTCAATCCGCGTCCAAGCTCGGTCCTCAACTGTGTCCGGGGTAGAGGAGGCTTCCACTCACTCTCAATGGACCCGTCTTCTTCGTGTCACGAGCCGGTGGAGGAAGGCACAACTTCTCCTAGCTTGATGAAGAAAGCTAGATCAAACTCTCCTTGAAGCTCAAGGATGAAGGAGGAGGTCGAGAGGAAGCTCCGGCTTGGATTTGGCGTTGAATGCTTTCCCGGATCTCCTCTCCTAAATGGAATGGCGAATTTTCGCCCTAAAATCGCGGAGGGGATGGCTGGGAACGAAGGTCCCTTCAATGGCTGAAATCTGCGCTTTAAATAGAAAAAGATCAGAAAATGATCACGTACGGTCCCGCGCACGACCGTGCATTAACCGTGTGTTATTAACTTACAGATCTTGATCGCCGGAGAAGAAGCGTTGACCCGTGCATTTTACTCGCGTACGGGCGATTCCGCCCGGGCGTGAAGGAAATCGCACGGGTAACGACAAAACGCAGAAATACAGGAGAAAACAGAGGAACCGTGCGTTTAACTCGCGCACGGGCAATTCCGCCCGTGCGTGAAGGAAAACGCACGATAAACCACAGAAAGCTAAAAAGCTAGGCAAGAGGTGCAGGCCGTGCGTTTCCTTCTCGCACGGTTTGGCATAAATCGTACGAGAACAAAACGCACGGGTAACGACAGAAGTCCCCAGGAAAGCTGTGTGAAACGCACGGTTGCACTGAAACCGTGCGAGAAGAAATTCGCACGACCGTGCGTTTTACACAGAAACTAGAAATGGACTTCCTGCCAACCCAACAACCTGCACGACAATGAAACCAGCTGGAGCACCAACTCCCACCAACAATACACAACATAAAATACACAAAAAGAACCATGGGGAGCACCATGTGCTTACCCCCAACAGAAGAATGCGCAATTGCACACCCTTGGGCCAAAACAGTGCACTTCTTATGGAACTAAGGATAATAATAAAAAAATATGATAACGAACTAAGATCAAGTGCAAACAAAGGAAAACTAGTCCAGATGAGTTCGAAAAACACTATATAAAGAGGACTCATCACACCCCCAGACTTAACTGTTTGCATGTCCCGAGCAAACAAAATCTAAGCAGATAAGGAAAATTACTAGCTAACAAAGAAATTGAAAAACAGAGTACCATGCGAAGTCGTATGCTCGCGTGCGTAAAAATACAATAGAGAAAATTTCTAAGTATGCAGAATAGTTTATATTTTTCACAATGCGTATCAAAATTTTATTACTACTCAAAAATGGAATCACGGTGAATCAACCGGTCACGCATAGGAAGAAAGTAGGCAGGCCACTAAGGTGAGCTTTGCCAAAGACCGAGGCTCAGGATCACCTCCAAAGGAATCCACCAATGTCGGGGACCATACGCTTGCCCGTTCACACTCTCTCCACGATACTAATTTGACTCAAGCGTGAATCCGTAGGACTTTAGGATAATCATGGGGCTTGGGTTACGGTGAGGTAAACAAAGATAAACATGAAGGCTATGCACCTAACCCAAATGAGCTAGCCTAAAAAGAATCCATCCGCAAACCACAATATATCCAGGTACACCACACCCCCAGACTTAACTTTTAACACATGTGTGTGCGCACCGCCTACTCCAAATACAATCACATCTTCAAAAAGATTTTCAATCAAACTTTTTCTTTTCATTTTTTTTTTACAATTTCTTTTTCTTTTTCATTTTTTTATATGCACAATCTCAGCAGATATAAACTTGGGAGCACTTCCACATTTTCACAAATAATAACACCACATCACAACCCAACATGAAAATGTAAAACACTAAAGCTTGACTTGGGTGTGCGACTAGGATAGGATATGAGGCTTTGGTGAAATCATGGTGAAGCTGAATCAAAAAGAAGGGGTAGGCACAACGGGGCTTAGCGATGATACGACGTTAGGAACGGTACAAAGCTCAACCGGGCCAAAATGATGGCCTACATCACACTCACGCTAGACTAACCATGCACCAATACTTTGAGAGTAGCTTGGGGCAAGTTCTTAGCCACCGAGAAAGATAATCCTTCCTCCCGACTCGAGCAAAACGAGTCTAGTGACGGCTACACACATCCCTACACTACTGTTTGATTCACACCAGATTCACCAACTTTTGAGTAGAATAAAAAGAATTGACGCAAATAGAAAAATATAAAACTATAAGCATACAGAAAAATTTAATCTACTCAAATTTCTACACGAGACTAGAGCAGTTGACTAGAAGCACAACAAGGTCAACATTTTACTCCGTCCCACAATCATAAGCAACACAATAATTTTCCCAAATCTAACAAAGACACGAGTTTAACTCGCAGCACGCTAACAGCTAAGCACGCGCTCATGTGAGTGTAGTGGTGTGCGATGCAATGAACTAATCATAATACAACAATACAAGCTTCTAGTATGCAAAAGAAATGTGCACGTGCAAAAGGTAACAAACATCAGCTCTCCCCCAGACTTAAACTAAACTACACAACAAATGATATAGACATTTAAATCAAAAAGAGACAAGGGAAGAGGTTACCCAATGCTCAGCTAGTGAGCATACCATAAGACGCATGCAAAACAAAGGCATCCCCGCCATACGAAGAATCACAACCACGCCAACACGAAGTTGTCAAGAATACCTGCAGGGGTGAGCTCCGCAAAAACAAAAGAAAAATATACAAAAAGAAATACTAAAACTAAAAAAAATAGACATGAAAAATAAAATGCAGAAAATGTAAGATAACTACTGGGGTTACTGTCATCCCAGCACGACTTATTAAATTCTATACAGTTCTAGTTAATGAGCCTATGAAATTACAAATGCACAGGTAACTGTTCCATTATCCGTTTCGGTAACGGGTACCGATACGGAGATAAAGCAGTTATCCCTCTGCCTAAATAATCATACCTGCTTCTCGCAGGCAGAGGAAATGGGAAGTAAGATGAGGAGGAGGCCTGGTCCTCACTCATCTCACCATAAAACAAATCCTTGCCTAGCAAGGTTTTGTCCACCACAAGTTCGCTGGGGGAGAAGGTGACGGCAGGGGCTTCCACTGTGAAGGAGGTAGAAACCTCCTCACACAAGAGGATGCACTCGTCGACAGCCTGAGCGCAAGGCTCAACGTCAACCCAACTTACCCGTGGAGATTCAACCTGCACAGGCTCGGATAAAGAAGGGGGGTCAAGAAATAAAAGAGACGAAGAACATAAGGAAATAATTGGGGGAGTGATCCCGGTTTCTCTCCCCAAAGGCTGAGGTAGAAAAATATCGTCAGCATTGTCGACAATGCTGCAAGGCTCGGCTGGATCCATAGAGGCCTCCACCAAGACTTGGACTTCCTCCTTTGGTGTCGAGGGAGAATCCTCGACACCAAGAAGGTTGTCCTCCTCCATGGGAGTGGAAACAATCCATGTATCACAAGCCTCAACTTGTGTTGCATCGTCGAAAATGTCGTCAGAGACGACTGAAGTAGAATGCACAAAAGGCGGAGGAACTTTGCTTGGATAAAAGTCAAGCGCAGGTTCCTCACAAAGAATCGGCTCCACACTTGGAGATGTATGCACAGGAGAGATAGGCTCAGCCATGTCGAAGCCTAAATCAGCCACACATCTGGTGGTTGTGTCCGCATCATTCCCTTCAAAAAATGAAGGTGACAAGGTCACATAACCAGACGATGAAGGTGTGCCACCGAGGGTAGGAGTCGGGATGATCCGGATGTCCGGCTCATCATCCTCTTCCATAACACGGAGGTACTCGGCACAATCCTTCAGGACATGATCTGTTCTACGACAATACAAACACTTTCTCCCAGTACTCTGCGGTCCTTGTGGGTCCGGAGAGGAAAAATAGAACGGTGTATGTGGCGAGGACGAATGACCATAAGCTCGGGGCACAGTGTTTGAAGGGCTGTACGAATACAGCATCTCATGCATTGTGCGCTGAGGCTTATGCTCAATATCTCTCGTAGGGCATTCATGACTAGCGTGAGAGGAATTTCCATACCAACGACATCGGGCATACGAATATCCCCACATGGTGTCGAAATAGCAGATTCAAAATAAATTGTGCAAATTACGAAATCCAACAATATATCACTACAATTGCCTAAACAAAAAAGAAAAAGGCAAGCTAAACAGAAATAGAACAAAACAAAAGCGATTTACAAAGGAAAAGGAAAGCAATCTCACGTCTCCCTCTCCAGCAACTCACACGACTGTGTTCCCCGACAACGGAGCCAAAAACTTGATGCGCTGACGGCAAGTGTACCGGTCGTACAAGTAATATAAAATGGGCGAATTTTTCCAAGTATCGATCTCTCAAGGAACACAATAAGGTGGAGTTAATTTCGAGGAGGACTTGAGATTGAAGTCCTTAGATCGGCGTTAACGATGTGGGTTTTGATATTGCGGAAACAGAAAATAAAATACTAACAGCTACTCCTATGCAACGCCACTATGCGATGCTTCGCCAGGCGGATGAAGACTAGTCGGGCCGCTATGCACCGAATCGCAAGGCGGATGGGCGAGTAGGCTTGCAGAATGAGGGTCGAGAGCACCTCTTCACTACGCACGCCACTAGCAATTGCTAGTGTGGCAAGGGTGGATGGGTGATTGATGGAAAATGGCGCACCTCAAGTAAATAACGCAAACATACAATCACATAGACATGATTACACATAAACGTATTTTACAATAAGAATACTTCATCACATACAATAGTTTAACTAAGCTACAACAACAAGAGAGGAAAAGTGTGCGAAATCGACCAGATTCGAAGTCTTGCTGAGGGTTCACGGAAGGAATCGCCGGGTTTTCAATCCGCGTCCAAGCTCGGTCCTCAACTGCGTCCGGGGCAGAGGAGGCTGTCACTCACTCCCAATAGACCCGTCTTCTTCGTGTCACGAGCCGGTGGAGGAAGGCACAACTTCTCCTAGCTTGATGGAGAAAGCTAGATCAAACTCTCCTTGAAGCTCAAGGATGAACGAGGAGGTCGAGAGGAAGCTCCGGCTTGGATTTGGCGTTGAATGCTTGCCCGGATCTCCTCTCCCAAGTGGAACGACGAATTTTCGCCCTAAAATTGCGGAGGGGATGGCTGGGAACGAAGGTCCCTTCAATGGCTGAAATCTGCGCTTTAAATAGAAAAAGATCAAAAAAATGGTCACGCACGGTCCCGCGCACGACCGTGCGCTAATCGTGCGTTATTAACTTACAGATCTTGATCGCTGGAGAAGAAGCATTGACCCGTGCGTTTTACTCGCGCACGGGCGATTCCGCCCGTGCGTGAAGGAAATCGCACGAGTAACGACAGAACGCAGAAATACAGGAGAAAACAGAGGAACCGTGCATTTAACTCGCGCACGGGCAATTCCGCCCGTGCGTGAAGGAAAACGCACAATTAACCACAGAAAGCTGGAAAGCTAGGCAAGAGGTGCAGACCGTGCGTTTCCTTCTCACACTGTTTGGCATAAATCGTGCGAGAACAAAACACACGGGTAACGACAGAAGTCCCCTGGAAAGCTGTGTGAAACGCACGGTTGCACTGAAACCGTGCGAGAAGAAATTCGCACGACCGTGCGTTTTACACAGAAACTAGAAATGGACTTCCTGCCAACCCAACAACCTGCACGACAATGAAACTAGCTGGAGCACCAGCTTCCAGCAACAATACACAACATAAAATACACAAAAAGAACCATGGGGAGCACCATGTGCTTACCCCCAACAGAAGAATGCGCAATTGCACACCCTTGGGACAAAACAGTGCATTTCCTATGGAAATAAGGATAATAAGAAATATATATGATAACGAACTAGAAGTGAAGTGCAAACAAAGGAAAACTAGCCCAGATGAGTTCGAAAAACACTATATAAATAGGACTCATCACATAGCCAAAGAGACACCGACTTTTGAGCGCCAGGGTGATGGAACGGGACCATGACAGATAATTGCAGTCATCAAGGCGGATAGTAGTGATCTGAGGAGTATTATGGTCGATGGTTCCACGGAAAAAAACCGACGGAGGAGGGCCACCGGAACCAGGAGCTGGTGTAACTTCGATAGAAAGAGAGGGAGAAGCCGGAGAAGCCGCGCCACTAGAACTCATCGCGCAGGAATACAAATCCCACAAGGGGGGAGAAATCCGGAGAAGAAAACAACCCAAGAATTAGGGCATCAAGAGATGAAAGGTAGAGGGGGAAGAATCCACCCACAGAAAACCATCATGAAGGATGGAGGGAGCCGAAGGAAGCAGAAAAATCACTGCATAAAGGACCGACGCCAGAAGAGGCAGGAGAAGGGGCGGGAGAAAACGGCGGAAGAGGAGGCCGAAGTTGCCGATCGGCGCGCGACGGGCTGCGGAGGAGGCGGGCGATCGGGGCGCGACGGGCTGCGGAGGGGTTGGGCGCGGGCTGCAGAGGATTAGGGTTAGCGGAACACGCCGGGCTCTGATACCATGTTGAACCGTGAACTATGAACCCAAAAGATTAATTCCATTACACTAAGGAGCCTTTATATTTAGAGGGATTACAATGAGGAATAATTAATTAACAATTGCATGTAACAAAGTATAGTCTTACACTATCAAACCTCTGCTTCTTATTCTAGTTCTTTCCTTGGCTATTTTTGTTCTGTTGCTGCTGTGGAGCGTTCTGAGACTACTTTGAACGGAAATTGTTACACTTTTGTACCTTCTGCTAATCCGCTTCCAACTTCATTGCAGTGTCAACTAAGCTCTTGTAATCAACATTGAGCATTGTCATTAATGGCTGCCTCAGCGAATCGCGCAGTCCGTCCACGAACCGACTACACTTCTCGTTCTCGTCCCCTTGCATCGTACCCGCATAACGAGATAAGCAGGTCAGCTCCCGCTCATAGGCTATTAGAGTTCCGTCCCTCTGATTAAGCCAGAGGTACTTTTTTTGGAGGCTGCGACGTTCAGACGAGGTGTACGAACCAACTAGCTAACGCCTTCGAGAAGTTGTTCCACGTGAACATGTCCGATGTACGACATCATAACGCTAAAAGAATAAAGTATACTAGAGAAAGAAAATTTTGAACTAAGCTACTTACCAACGGGGTCGTCCGACAAATGCTTGGTCCACCACAGATTGTCCTCACCATTCAGAAGAAAAGCCGCTGAAGGAACCTTCTTGTTCTCCGGGCACTGCATCACTCCGAGCAAGTCACGGGTCTTCATCAGCCAGTCGTCGTTCTCTATTGACATTTTTCCCCATTTAAATTGGAGGGGTGGTGATCACAAAAGTTTTTTAGATAACGTTCCATCCCTAAGTACCCGATAGCTGGTACAAAAATTGCTGCTGGATCTGTTGCAAGTAGTCCATTTATGAATTGCAACCGGGCTAAAGCCACTGCTCTGGCAATGATAACTGCCACGTCAGTCAGTTCTGGCACTGCTGGTGCTGCGGATGCTGTAGGAGTTTTTGTATCTTTCTTTTTTATTCTTTTGTAATATCATCATCACTCTCACATAGAAGTGAACCATAAGACCTCCAATAGTATTCTCATTACTCTAACATAGATTTGAATCATAGATTTTTTTCTCCCTCCTTTTGATTTTTTTATAATAGAAGCTCTTTAGTAATGATATTTGGAATGAAAAAAATAGGCTTTGGTAATTATCAGTGGAGTTATAAAAGAATAAGGATAATTATCTCAAGAGAGGGTACTAGTGATGAAAATATGTCATTGGTTCAAAGGCTCAAATTATATATCAAAGGTGACCTAGATCATTTCCAAAATAAAAGAGTCAAAATCATACGATGCTTCGAGAGTGTATATACTAAGTTCTAGTAAATTTGAGAAACATACATAAATTTCGAAAATGTAATCTTTCAATAGATTTTTAAAGCAAGACTACTATAATAATTGAGAGAGCATACCTAAAAAGAGAGTTAAATGATTTGAAAAAATTTCATAGGATCTCCATTTACTTGCAAAGTTATATTCAAAATTTTCTATATCTAAAAAGTAATGAAAGATCATGCATTACTGCGCCCATGTCACCTAGGAAACTGTCGAGGCAAGTAAGCTCGGATACAACTGACGCCATTGAGCGATACTCAGCTTCAGCTGAAGATTGAGCTACCACAACTTGTTTCTTACTGCGTCAAGTAATAAGATGACCTTCCAAGTAGGTACAAAATCCACTGGTAGAGTGCCGATCATTCAGGGATCCAGCATAATCTGCATCTGAATACGCAACAAGAGTTGGAGTAGAAGTAAAAGAGGTTTTGTATACCAGCCTTGACCAGAGGCTGTTTTTAAATATCTCATGATGCGTTCGACAGCTTGTAAATGAGACATCCGAGGAGAGTGCATAAATCTACTAACAACCCCAACCACAAAGGATATGTCAGGTCTTGTAATCGTTAGGTATATTAATTTTCCAACAAGGCGTCGATAGTATTCCAGATTTGAGAGGAGAGGATCTGTGTCCGAGCTCCCAACACAAAGCTTATGATTGACGTCCACGAGAGTTTTGGTCGGCTTGTATCCGGAGTATCCGACATCCTGAAGGAGGTCGATACAATACTTTCGTTGAGATAGGACAAGACCATCCAGTTGTCTTGCGATCTCAAGGACGAGGAAGTATCTGAGGTTCCCCAGATCTTTTGTTTGAAACACAGAGCTCAGGTGCTTTTTGATCATTTGTTTTCCCTTTGCGTCATCACCTGTGATTAGGATGTCGTCGACATATACTAAGAGAAGCACAACGCCTGTTGTGTGATGTCGAGTGAACAGAGGGAAGTCTGTCGAGTTCCGAGTAAAGCCAATCTCTCGTACAACTCTACTGAATTTATCATGCCCGAGGGGATTGTTTGAGACCATAAATTGATTTTTTGAGGTGACAAACCCGGGACTCCCCCGTGGTCTCAAACCCTGGAGGTTGCTGCATGTAGACGGTTTCTTGCAGATCACCATTCAGAAAGACATTCTTGATATCCAGTTGATGTAAGGGCTATTGGCGATGCACAACCACTGAAAGGAGGACACAAACCGTGTTGAGCTTGGCCACGGGAGAGAATGTTTCTTCATAGTCTAGACCCTGTTGCTGAGTAAACCCACGAGCCACCAGACGGGCTTTAAGACGGTCAATTGTCCCATCAGAAGCATGCTTGATGACAAAGACCCATTTGCACCCCACCGTAATCTGGCCTGGAGAAAGAGGAACTAGATCTCACGCCCGATTAGCCCAAAAGGCTATCATTTCTTTGTCCATAGCTGCCCACCAACCTGGATGTTGAAGAGCCTCTTGCACAGAGTTAGGGACAGAAACAGAGGACAATGAAGTAGCAAAGGTGTGAAGCACCGGGAGAGTTGATGCAGAGACACATAATTCGCCATGAGATGAACGATGGAGGCCCGTGTCGGATCATCATGCCGTAGAGTGTCAGAGGTCGAAGCCGATTGCACCAGGGCGACAGAGCGAGCAGGGCGACGGGTATAGACACGAATAAGAGGAGGTTTTTGAAGACCAGTAGCTGAGTCGGGCAGACGTGGAGGTGGAGGAGAGGTAACATGAATAACAGGTCTTGGTAAAGGTTGTGGTTACAGAGGTGATGTTGGAGCGTTAAAGTATGGTTGATCTTCCCAAAAAATAACGTCAGCATAAACGGTCACCTTGCGGGTAGTAGGAGAATAACACACATAGCCTTTCTGGGTACGGGAGTATCCGACAAACATCTATTTGGTCGCCCGAGGATCCAACTGGTCCAATGATGGACCAAGTGTGTAAACATAGCATATGCAATCAAAAATGCGAGGTGGGAGAGAAAACATCAGAGTAGACTGGAAAAGTAGACTAAACAAGGTAGCATTTTGTAGGACGGAAGAAGGGAGGCGGTTAATGAGATAACATGCTGTCGAAATGACAAAATTTCAATAGACCTTGGGGATGTGCATTTGAATCATAAGGGAGCGAGCAATATCAAGGAGTTGTTTGTTTTTACGTTCGGCGACACCATTTTGTTGCAGTGTGTAGGTACAAGAAGTTTGGTGAATAATGCCAAATTCAGAGCGGATATTTGCAAACTTATTGCTAGTGTATTCACGAGCATTATCAGTACGAAGAGTTTTAATGTTGGTGGAAAACTGTGTTCGAGTTTCAAGAACAAAAACCCGGAACACACGAGGAAGTTTGGAGCGATCACATAGCAAGTATAACCAAGTCGTCCGAGAATAGTCATCAATAAAGGTGATAAAATACTTGTAGCCAGATACACTAGATATTTTATACGGGTCCCAAACATCAGAATGCACTAAAATAAAAGGAGCAGAGCTCCGATTGCAATGAGGATGAAAATATGAACGATGCCGTTTTCCCAAAATACATGAATCACACGTAAAAGACGGAAGAGAAATATCAGGTAGAGCCTTTTTGAGGACTGATAGAGGAGCATGCTAAATATGCCGATGCCAATCAATGGAGGAGACTGATGAGAGGATGGTAGGAGAATCATCAAGAAGGTAGAGCCCGTTGTGCAGTCGTCCTTTATCAATGATAGTCCGCATCCGTCGATCCTGCAGCATAAAAGAAGTAGAGGTAAATGTGACAGAACAATTTAAATCGGCAGTGAGACGGCTAACAAACAGTAAATTAAATCCACTATACAACATGGACCAGTGGAGAGACAAACGATACCTTCATTGGTGACGGAGGCAACAGAGGCAGGAGGGTGACTGAGTAGCCCCTGAAGATGCTGGAGTTGTCTACGGACGTCGTCAAGGTTAGCACGAGTGGCGGAGAGACTGTGATCAGCAACATAAGCAGTCAGACGAGGAGGACGACAATGTTTGTGGAAGTAGGTCGCCTCAAGATGCCCATATTTACCGCAAAAAGAACACTAAGGACGCGGTTGGCCACCACGACTCCTTCCCCGGGAGCCAGAACGTCCTCCACGAATGGGAGGAGGGAGAGGTAGCAATGGCTCAGAAGAACGCTGGAGAAGGGCCGAGGAAGGAGGTCTAGTAGTATCAGGAGGTGGTGACACCTTTAGCAGCATGGAGCACACATCAGAGAACGAGGGAGTTGCAACAGACGAGAGAACCTGAGCCCGGACACTCTGAAGATGAGTCGGGACACGAGCCATCATCATGGCAATTCCGACGGCTTCCTTTTGAGCACGTTGGACAGTAAGATCCGTAGTTGGGGCTGATGCTGAATCCAGGCTTCAACAAGTGTCTTGGAATGAGCAACAAATGAAGTTAGGTCGGTAGCATCGCCGATGTCGAGAGTCTAAAGGCCAGTAATGATGTCATACAGATGCTGAAGACTGTCCTTGCCTAAATAAAGGGAATGAAGCTCGTCCCACATGGCCTTGGCCGTCTCGTGATACATGGCCATGCGGTAAGGTTTTCCATCAAGGGAGTTAAGAAGCCACATCTGAACACACTCATTATTACGCATCCAGTCGTTAGGAGTAGCGGGAACATCCTGTGTTAAGTGATGCAAAAAGCCCTTAGACTGAAGGACTCGACGAACGGAATGTGCCCATTCAACAAAGTTCTTCTTTCCTGTCAGAGAGATAGTCGTGATGCGTAACTCGTCACGTAGTTCAGGAGACGGAGTAGACACTGCTGCAGGAGAAGAAGTAGCAGTAAACATATCCATGAGGAAGAGAGCAGTCGGTTACACATGACAGTTAGCCGGCAGACCACACAGTAGGAAAGGAGAAGTCGTTGGGCAGACCGCACAACAGAACAACCCGCGGGCCAAGCGGCAGCGGCATCGGTAAGAAGAGGAGGTCGCAGCGACAGCGACAACGGGCTGATCGTGCGGCAAGCAGAACAACCCACGGGCAAACATAACACACCAAGCGGCCAAGCAGCAAGAAAGAGAGAAGTGAACCGTGCGAGTAGATCACAGAAGTCGCGGACAGATTAACAGACTGCATGACCAGGAGAAGTGAGAAGAGTGCAATAGGAAGCGGTTATAGATGATGAGAAGAGGCCGCGTTGGAGGGGGGGTGGGGGGCAACGAGAAGAGCTGCGGTCAAAGGAGAAGAAGGCACCGCGACAAGAAGAGAGTAGGTCATGCGAGAAGACACGTCCCACGGGTAATCGCAGAGAGATGCGGTCAGTGCACCACGACAAACAATCAGGAAGTCGTGCGAATAGGATGAGAAGACCGCGCGAGAAGAAAAAAAGAGGGGCCCGCCCCGCAGTAGCAGAAGACGGCTATAAAAGCCAGACGAGAGATGAAAGGGGAGTGGTTCCATGAAAGGAGAAGAGAGAGAGTGGGTAGAAGAAGGAAGACCGCATGAGATGAGCGGATAGCAGGGCGGGTAGAAGCTGGCGGGTATAGGGTAAAAGCTGGTGGGTATAGGGTAGAAGCTGGCGGGTATAGGGTAGAAGCTGGCGGGTATAGGGTAGAAGCTGCTAGAAGCTGGCGGGTAGGAGGCCGCAGGAGAGACACGGATAGCCAGCGGGTAAACCGCAGACACGAGTGGTTAAAACAAAGGTAGCCGCCCGAAGCAAGAGGTAGGACCGTATGACTCTGATACCATGTAGAGAAGTACACAAGAAAAGAGGAACAGAACGATCTACCTTGTATAAACTTCTTCTGTGTATGAATACAATGCATGAGTACATATTTATAGGAGGAAAAGAGGAGAAAAGTCCCTTATACACAATGTGAGACAAATATAACAAGAGGGAAAGAAAATAAATGGGCCATTTAGATGGACCTTTACAATAACTTTTCTAACAATATAAAATAAGCGTCGAGAGGAAGTGTGACAACAATGATAATCCTTTCGTAGTTGAAGAGTATCCAATGAAAATACACTTGGAATGTATATCCAGTTTATCACGATTATATTGATGAACATGAGCAAAGCATGCACATCTGAACACACACGGATGGAGATGAGATGTGTAGGAAACCCATTTAGTGGACACATGGTGGAGGAGACATATTGCAGAGTACTGGATAAGTGTTGATTAATGATTGAAACTGAAGTGAGGACAACTTCATCCCAATAATATTTGGGAAGCTCATTGTAATAAGAAGACATAGTGTAACTTATTGGAGATGTTTGTTCTTACCACAATTTTGGGGGGAAGTATGTACACACGTGGTTTGATGAAGTATCATCGAGATATTTCCCATACACACCATAGTGATAAGGGGGGAGTAGGATGACTATTGGAAGATGAAATATGAGCTATAAATGTTTTGAGAGTTCACAAATGTCACCAACAAAATTACTCATAAAGCTGGAAAACATAGGAAGCATCTCGAGAAAATAACTTGCAGAGGGGTGGCCGATGCATTGATGCTATCATTTCACATTCACAAAAGTGGGAGTGGGATCACTCGAGAGAGCTTGGTGGGCTTGTTGGTCCAAGATGTACATGCCCCAATTGTTCTTATGACGCCAATGTGTTGTTTTGTTTCCAAATCCTGTAAAACATAAACCATCAAGGAGGAATATGCGTTGATGCTATCTTTTCATATTCACAAAAGAGGGAGTAGGATCACTAGAGTGAGCTTGACTACCTTGTTGGTCCAATATGTACATGCCCCTGCAGTTCTTATCACCGCCAATATGTTGTTTTGTTTACAAATCCTGGTAAACACAATTATCAGGGAGGAATATTAAAGAGCAATTTGAGGATCTGGTCGAACGACTAATTGATAACACTTTTTTGAGGAAATGTTTGAACATGTAAAACATGTGATGACCATGACACAGGAACATAAGGTCGTCCTTTTTCTAGTAATGAAAGAAAAAAGATATTGGTGGTGATAACTTTATCATGATCAAGAGTGAGATGTATGATGTAAAACCCGACAATGTCCCAATCATGTGATCAGTCGCACCAGAATTGATAATCCATTCAGATTGGATTGCAAAAGGCAGATTGTGCGCTTGGAGTACCCGAGGTCGCGAAGGCAACAATGGAAGAGTTGCCCTGAGTGCGTAGTAGACGCCGCAGGGCATCAAGTTATACAATGGAAAAACCACCGGAGGGGAGCTTACTAGTATTAACATCATGAGCTTCATTGGTATGAGCGACAGAAGGATGATTGGGCCCATGACTACTATTTCTTTTCCGCGAAGGAACAATATGAGGATATAGGTGAAAACAATAGTCTCAGACATGACCATGTTTTCAATAGTGATGGCACAACCAAACAAGTGGACCTGAAGAAAGAAGGCCTTAACCAATACTAGCGAGCATGGAATGATCAGGTACCCTATTAGAATTAAAAGAACGTTGACGATGCTTGTCACCCAAGGCCATGCTGAATGCTTCTCAAAGAGAGGGAATAGACTGACGGTTCAGGATATGCACGCGGACTATGTCAAAGTCCACAGTGAGGCCCATAAGGAAGACATGCAGACGGTAGCAGTCATCCTTTGTTTTCAATGCATGAGTGTCGTCTGTGCATGCTATAGAGAGGTCCTCAAAGTAATTAAGTTCTTGATAGAGGCGACCAAACTCAAAGAACTAGGTTAGAGGAGCCTTTTTGAAGTTCGAAAAGGCGCCGAGTGAGCTTATATACTTCGGTAGAGCAACAAATTTGAGAATGAATTTCTTCAACCTAGTCCATATACTTGGGTACGATAAACTAAGGAAGACATTGAGTGGAGAAGCCATGAGATCACAAGATAGTCAACAGTCCACTTCCGCCACGTCGGAGCAGTACTAGAAGGTTAAGCATGGTTCCATCAATATACCTCTATATTTGATAATTGTGGATGGCATGCTACGCCACACAGGACCATTGAAGATAATTGGAATCGCCGAATGACATGATGGTAATTTGGAAGGAATGGAGGAATCATGTGTTCGTGGATAATCATTACCTTGAGTGCTTGTAATATGAGAGGATTTTAACACTCAAATTTGAGGAGTCCATTTAAATATTCCAAATTGCAAATCAGGGCTCGCGGTAGGGTCATCTATAAGCTCGCGACATTCAATTGGGGCTCGTAGTAGTAAAACGCTTATGGAATTTACATCAAGGAGTTTGCCGCAAACAAGAGCTCGTGAAAAGAAATTCACAACATGCAGGAGCTTGTAGAAAGGAGCTCGCAAGCAGGAGTTTGCGGCAAGGTGCATGCGACAAGTGGCCCGTAACAAGTATGAGCTTGCAACAAGAGTTCACATCAAGGATTAATGACAACTTTCTCTATTGGAGTTCACATTCACTCTACGTCAAGACTATGACTGGAGCTTGCATACACTTGTTGAGTCGATCGCACGGCGCGGAGCTATCGCGAAGAGTATTTGAACAGTTTGATGGGGAGCACGGTTGAGTTTGCACTGGATCTGACTGGCGAGGTTTGACCGACGATGGTTATCGCCTGCGAGCTGCGACTGGTGCCCACGATACATGAAATTTGGCAGAAAAAAATCTCTGTTGGGTATTGTATCCACAATAACTTAGATTTGTATGAAGTCACCCTTGAACTAAGATGAATTAAGTTTGTATTTGATGCCTTGTTCAAGTTAAGTGGTTGCATGTTACAATTGCCAAGTGTAGACCAATGTCAGTTTATAATGGGTCACCAAACACAAGACCATACAATGTAATCCCTCATTGTGTGATCCATGATGTTGACTCATGTGTAACCTCTCTATTGGGATACACTTCATTTTCAAGTACTAAAGTTATGGGAGAAAGACTTGTTGCTGAGTTGTTTGAAGAAAATTATTTTTCAGAATGACAAAAATTTCTAAGTATTTTTCTTGAAAAGGACTTCTTTATACTCGAGTAATATTGAAGTTATTTCTCGAGTTAGCTCAGTCAAGTATTCGAGTAGCAGAAGATGTTCTCGAGTAAGCATAGTAGAGTTCTCGAGAAAGCCATGCAGTACTCGAGTAGGACTCGTCTTTTTCTCGAGTTAACTGAAAATTCAATTCGGAATTCTTCGAAGTCTTTTTCTCGAGAAAGCCAAGGATTGTTCTCGAGAAAGCCAAGATAAGTTCTCGGGATATAATAGTTCATCATTCGAGAAATCGAAATTATTTCTCGAGAAACAGATGTTATTACTCGAGAAGCCGAAGTCATTTCTCGAGAAATTGATGATTATTCTCGAGAAGTCAATGTAATTCTCGAGAAGTCATTCTTCATTTCTCGAGAAGTCAAAGTCTCTCTTCTCGAGTAAGATATAGTCTTCTCGAGAAATCAGAACACATTTTCTGTAATTTCCTAAGTACTTCTTATCGAGAACTTATACCTCTTCTCGAGAAACAAAAACCTCTTCTCGAGTAATTCTTATCTCTCCCGAGAAATGGAAGTCAGGATTCTAAAATTTCGCTTAGTGCCAGACGGATTCGATTTCAAATGTAATTAATTCTTGATTGGTCCACGTGGATGATAATTAATGAAATCATACCGTTAGGTTAAGCCTATAAAAAGTCTTGTCAGAATCGACAAACCCTAAGAAGAATACGAAGTATTTTTTTACGGATTTATGAATCATTCTCTAACTTCTAAATCGGGAAGCATTGCCGCCGACAAGAGTTGTTCTTCATCGCCGATCTTCTCGATCCAGAGATTCAGAAAAGAAGGATTTCACCGATCAAGATTTTCGACATCTCAAATCTTCTCCTTGATCGGTGTGTTCCAACGTTCGCAGATTGAAGTACTCTCAGATTTCTTCCTCAACTTTTTTGATAGGGTTTTTCAATTTTTCAAGAAGGAAGAAGCCGAGATTCAGCCAGATCTGTGAAGACAGTTTGTGTATTTTCTTTGTAAATTCATTTTACTCTTGTAGGAGTTATTCTCGGAGATTGTAGGAGTTATTCTCCCAGTTGTTGTAGGAGTGGTTTTACTCCGAGTTGTAGGAACGTTGTTCCGAGTTGTAGGATTGTTTTCCAATCCGAGATAATAGTGAAGTAGCTGAGTCTAGCGTGGTGCTAGATCAGTGATGTGAAGAGTGGACATACCCAATGTTGGGGAACCACTATAATTTTTGGTGTCGTCTGTGGTTTGCTTGTTTATTTTCTGCGCATCTCTCGTACAATTTTTTTTATTTTGCAAAAAGACACAGAACTCAGCTATTCACCCCCCTCTAGGTGATTTAGGTAGACAACTAGACTTTTTCAATCACTTTGCTCTGATACTATGTTGATAATTGGCAAAAATATATTATTTCCAATATAAAGAATAAATGTTACATGACACCTCTATATATGCACAAAAATGAGTGAGGTCAAACCAAAATTAGAAGTGTGAGATGCCCCGCAAGCCGGAGTTTGCGACATGGAGAGCGCGACCACTATCTCGTGGCAAGTAGGAGCTAGCAGCAAGAGTTCACATCAAAGATCGACGAGAGCTTTCCGTGCTGTAGCTCACATTCACTCCACATCAAGGCAGATACTGGAACTTGCAAACACTCATGGAGTCGGTCACACGACATGGTGCTACCACAAAGATTATGTGAACAGTTAGATGTGGAGCACAATCGGGTTTGCACTGGATCTGACCAGCGAGGTGTAATTGATGATGGTTATCTCCTGCGACATGTCCCATGATGAAAGAAATGGAGCAGCAGAAAAAACCAACTTGCTCTGATACTTAGTTGATAATTGGAAAAATATATTATTTCCAATCTAAAGAATAAATATTACATGCACCTCTATATATGCACAAAGAGGTGGATCAAATCATTATTAAAGATGTGAGATAAAAAGAAGAAGAAATAACATTGAGCCTTTATAGTTGGCCTTTACAATGAGCTTTTACAAAATTCAACTTGCCATGCATATTGTTGTTTGTACTTGTGTACCGTATGATCACAAAATAATTTAATTTTTTGATGGGATATGCAATGACATTTGTTAGGCGAGGGAATAAGAGAGAAAAAGGAGAAGAGAAACTATGACAGATAGAAGAGAAGTGTTACAGATAGCGTATTATGTTACGAGTTCTTATGAGTAGTTACGGGATCTCAAGCACCAAACCCTTTTATCCTTATTATTATTATTGTCTTTAGGTGAGAGATTAGGAGTTGTAAGAGTCATCTGCCTAGGCAGACGCGGTTCCGGCTCCACGGTGTCCTTCTCCCCACCGTTATCATTTCCCTCTCCGATCAACACTCCGATGAGTTACCGCTATTACGGAAGTAGGCCTATAACAACTTGGTATCAGAGCTTACTTGGTCCTCTTCCGCCGACGCATGCCAACATCGCCCGCCGCCGCCGTCGAAAACCACATTCCAGGATCTGCACGCCATCCTCCGCTTCCGTTTCACTCTAGCCGGAGACCCTCTTCTATCGGGACCACTGTTGTCCACCATGCACCTCCCTGCTTCGTCGAGAAGCTCCTTCTGCCTTCGTCGTAGCCTCGCCGACGAGACACAACCCAGTTGCCGACCCGCCTTTGTCGAAGCCTTGCCGACCCACCGACATCTTCATCTAAACTCAAAGCAGGCGTTCCGCCTGGATCGACGATCGGCCCGACTCATTCCTTCGTCAAAGCCGCCAACGATTGTTCCCTGCTCGTCTGTCGCCGTCACGAAGCCGCATCTCTCTGCTTTCCTCGAGCCGCCCGCACTCCTGCTTTTCTCGAGCCCTGCTCCTTTTTTCCTTTTCCTCGAGCCCACCCCCTCACAAATCTAGCACCACACCTACTGAATTTTAATACAAACTGTTCCCGGGGGCCCCATAGACCAGTTTTGAATTTATTTTAACACTGCTGCCAACCCACCTTGTTAAATCGCAGCTTAAATCCCCTTTGTTAAATCCCAGTTTTGAATTTATTTTAAATCCCCTGCCAACCCATTTTGTTAAATTCTCCCCCTCCAACAACCTATTTTATCTCCCCTTCTTACCATCGCCGCAGAGCCCCAACACCCTCATTTTTTTAATCATCGGGCTTCACCGCGGCTCACGTGGCCACTCCCAATCATCCGACTCAGCGCAATTCGACCGCCCGGTGACCCACTCCTCTTCTCGCTCCTCTCTCACTATTGGAGATTCATTTGACTAAGTCAGATTATGATCATGCTGATGACCGTCATGTCGCAACAAGCTGTGCACACTGCTCTCGCGGACCGTCATCAGGAGGCCATTATTGCGCTCTCCAAGCGCCTTGATGATCTTTCTACCACCCCCGCAGACGATCATACGAGCAGCAGTCAGGGACCGCCGCTTCTTCGCCAGGCCCCGCCGCCCCTGACCGTCCACGAGCCTCCGCCGTCAATCCTCGCGCACCCCGACGTTGCTATTGTTCTGCGCTACACCCGATTGGAATTTCCTACCTATGATGGGAGAACTGATCCATTGTGTCGGCTCACTAAGTGCGAGCAATTATTCAACCACTAACAAACTCCGGCCGCAGACCGATCCATCTAGCATCTTTTCATCTGCTCGACTCCGCCGTTTTGTGGGCTTCTCGACTTCTCACCGACTGACCGAATCTGCCCTGGGACGACTTCAAGCGGCTACGCAACTTGCCTTTTAGAGCTCCTATTCGCAGCAACCCCCTCTGCGACCTCACATCTCTACGACAAACAGGGACCGTGGACAAGTATCTGGAACAATTTCAGCTTCTCTTGGCGCATGTCCCCCTGGCCCCGGATATGCATGTCGACATTTTCACCGCTGGACTTTGTGAGTGCCTGTGACTAGATGTCGAGTTTGAGGCCCCTCCAGACTTAGTGACTTCTATGAGTCTGGCTCGGCTCTGCGATCGTCGCCTCCAGCTCGCATAGGAGGCGTACCTGCCTTCCACCAACATCGTTCAACTGGGCCGTATCGAGGGTCCTCCAACTCCAGCGGTTCGCCGATTATCTCGTGCTGAGATGCTGCAACGACGCGGCCAGGGACTATGTTTTAATTGCGACGAGTAGTACACTCGCGGCCACAAGTGCAACCTGCTTTTCTACCTACACGTCGAGGACTCTGACGACGAGGGAGTTATATAGAGTTTGCGGGCAAACTCTTTTTGGAGGACAGGTGAGTTGTTCCTGACCGCATATTATGTTATGGCTTGTCATGTGTTACGGGTTCTTATGAGTAGTTACGGGGTCTCGAGCACCGAGCTCTTTTATTCTTCTTATTATTATTGTCTTTAGGTGAGAGATTAGTTGTAAGAGTCATCTTGTAGCCTATATAAAGGCATGAGCATTGTATGTTTGGTTTCTATGAAATGAAGTTCTAGTTCTCTTTGTCTTGTTGTGAGATATTGGTGGCTCTCTCTTTCAACGAGCAACCCCGCCTAGGCAGCGGCGGTTCCGGCTTCACGGTATCTTTCCCCCCACCGTTATCATTTCCCTCTCCGATCAGCACTCCGACGAGTTACCGATGTTACGTAAGTAGGCCCGTAAGAAGAAGTCCTGAGATTTTTCATTCCACAATCAAGATGCCAAAAATACAATAGCTATCGGCTCATATAATTACCGTACTCAAAGTGCATAAAAGATATACAAGAATTTAACCCGTTACGTTCGGCTAAGCCAACACGTTACTAGCCCGACGCTCATGACGTCGATACATTCGCCACACTGACGGTCGCCTTTCGCCTTCTTCCGTCTTGCCGGTGTCCGTAACAATATCACCTGTTGAAAAATTCGCTTTTTCCTCAAGACAGAAGTTTGCAAACGGGTGGCGCAACTCCGATTGGTCTACCCATATAACCTCTTATAGTGGGCGATTCTGCTAAACTGCCAAGACCTGTTCGACCGGCCACTAAACGTGGTGGATTGTGCGCTTGTCCGAGATGCATTGGGGTAGGAACACCGATAGTGTGGCACCGGGTGTAGGCGGGGGAAGCGTTGCCTCAACTGGGTGATCTCTTATCACTCGCTTGAATTGCGAGACATGAAACACTGAGTGAATACGACTTTCCGAAGGGAGGCAAAAACAGTACGCTTGAGTGCCAACCCGAGCGAGAATCTAAAAAGGGCCTTAAAACTTGGACGCCAACTTGGAGGGGTCCCGCCGAGTTACTTTAAGTCTGTAACCTGACGGCGTGGTCAGTGCTTGACAAACACTACATCATCTTCTATGAACTAGATATCTCGACAATGGCGGTTGGCCGATGCCACCATCCTATCTTGGGCACACTGGAGGTAATGTGGAAGCTGGTGGGGATATGGAATCTCGGTCGCGGAGGAGGCCGACAATGACGTATTCTCCGGAAATAATGTGTGTGACGGAGAGAGTAGGTTTGCCGTAGGCTGCCTCGAATTGTGTGGTGTCAAAGTTAGTATGAAAGGACGCATTGAAGGAGTACTTGCAGGAGTACTCGACCCAAAAGAGACTCCCTATACACGTTGGTGGTCACACGCGAAGCACCTCAAATAAGTCTCCAAACAACGATTCATGAGCTCGGTCTGCCCATCCGTTTGTGGGTGGTAGTAAGCTGTACTCATCTGAAGCTGAGTGCCATGCATCTTGAACAACACCGGGTGTAGGCGGGGGAAGCGTTGCCTCAACTGGGTGATCTTTTATCACTCGCTTGAATTGCGAGACATGAAACACTGAGTGAATACGACTTTCCGAAGGGAGGCAAAAACAGTAAGCTTGAGTGCCAACCCGAGCGAGAATCTAAAAAGGGCCTTAAAACTTGGACCCCAACTTGGAGGGGTCCCGCCGGGTTACTGTAAGTCTGTAACCTGACGGCGTGGTCAGTGCTTGACAGACACTGCATCATCTTCTATGAACTAGATATCTCGACAATGGCGGTTGGCCGATGCCACCATCCTATCTTGGTCACACTGGAGGTAATGCAGAAGCTGGTGGGGATATGGAATCTCGGTCGCGGAGGAGGCCGACAATGACGTATTCTCCGGAAATAATGTGTGTGACGGAGAGAGTAGGTTTGCCGTAGGCTGCCTCGAATTGTGTGGTGTCAAAGTTAGTATGAAAGGACGCGTTGAAGGAGTACTTGCAGGAGTACTCGGCCCAAAAGAGACTCCTTATGCACGTTGGTGGTCACACGCGAAGCACCTCAAATAGGTCTCCAAACAACGATTCATGAGCTCGGTCTACCCATCCGTTTGTGGGTGGCAGTAAGCTGTACTCATCTGAAGCTGAGTGCCATGCATCTTGAACAACACCTGCTAAAATGAGCTCAAAAAAGGGGTCGAGATCGCTCACAATGGAACGAAAGAACCCATGTAGATGGATCACCCTGTTAACAAAAGCTGTGGCCGCCCTTGAGGTTGTGAATGGATGACAGAGGGGATTGAAGTGAGCATATTTGGATAAAAGATCCACATCACGAAGATGCAGTCCTAATTCTTCGAACGGGGGAGCTCGGAATTGAAGTGTATTTATATGTCCTCCCAGACTTGAGTCGGAATAGGAAGAGACTGAAGGAGGGCCCTCCAGAAAATGTGGCTTTGTACTTGGCACGCTAGCACGACAGACAGGCGTCGATGAACACCTTGGCCTGTTGGAACATCCCTGACCAATAAAGAGAAACTGCAAGGTGGCGGTACATTCTGAAGGGGCTGGCGTTACCCATTCCGGGGTTGCATGGAACTCGATGAGCAGGCGAGGAATCAACTGTGATGATGTAGAGTACCAAATAGTCACAGTAGTAGAGACGATCGCCCGTAAGGCGATAATGCAAGTGGGCAGTGATGTTCGCTCGTAAGACCTCAACAATCGTTTGCAGGATGGCGTCAACCTCCACCTCAAGCCAAAGAAGAGAAGCATCCTCCCAAACTGGTTTGGAAATGGCAGTTAAGCTCGCAGCCTGCGGCTGTCGAGAGAGCATTGACCGCGCAGTTGGAAGAACCGGCTCGAAAGTCGGTCGAAAAGTCTTAGCCCAAACGTTTTGCCACCCAAACTTTTTAAGCCGGGGTCCTATTCTTCTGATGGAGGAGGTAGCACAAGCTATATAATGATCTGTCCGGTTTGTGAAGTGGAGACCCAACAAGTTGGGGCGCTAGTGCTGTATTGCAAGAACCAAGGCCTTTGATTCAGACTCGTAAGCGGAGTGGGGTCGCACGATGGCTGTGAACATATGACTGAATTAGGCAATGGGCTGTCCACTTGCATCAACACCGAGCCAAGACCGAGCAAGAAGTGTCGCACTCAACCACGAACGAATGCAAAAAGTTGGGCATAGCTAACACGGGGGTAGTGCTCACAACCCGCTACATGGTCTTGAAGGCCAAGGCCGCCACCGCCGTCCACAAAAAACTGTCGGTCTCTGATTTCAACATGCTGGAGAATGGTTTGACAATCTTGCCATAGTCTTTGATGAACCGGCGATTGTACCATGTGCAACCAAAGAACCCACGAACATCTCAGAGGGATCATGGTGCAAGCCACTGAAGGATGGCTCAAAGCTTGTCCGGGTCCATAGCCACGCCATGTGCGGAAACGGTGTTCCCCAAGCTATGTTATTAAAGGCACGCCTTAGGTGCTCCTAAGGCTCAAGGCTCACCAAACATAGAGGTTTGCGCCCCCGTGCGCCTTATTTGCGCCTTTGGAATATAAATGGTGCGCCTGAGTGAGATTTTTGCGGTAAATTTTTTTGCTTCAAAAGTTAAGAAAAAATAATGTAAGAACTCATTAATTGTTTATTGATTTAGTGTTTGTGAAAGATATTTGTTCCCTAAGACTTAGATATAGTGCAAGTGACCATATTGATTTTATTTTTTAAGAGATAAATTATAGTAATGAATGATTAATTAGTAGGCTAGATAAAGAATTGGATCGAGAAGCTAAAATGATATTTGATGCTGATTATTTAAGATGGATGTAGTTGCATCTTGCCTTCGTCAGGTGCGCTCCTGCGCCTTATGCCCAGGCTCCAAAATTGATGTAAACTGAGCTTCGTAAACTTTAAATTTAAGCGGAAATTTGCTTGACACAATGCTAAATTTTCTTAGATTAGAAACATCACCACATAACAGAAAGGCTAACTTCCAGCTTACCAACGTTTAGGGCTTTTAAGTAACATGCGGCAAGGGCACAAACCACGCAGGAAACTAACTCCAAAATAAAATAACGGTTGGGAAGGTTTGGGGCTAGTGCACGCTACACTTGGATGTGAAAATATCTTGTTGAAATTATCGTAATAAACCACTAATAAAGAGATTGAGAGGCGGAGGAAAGAAATCTCACCGGGAGGTTTCCGACATGCGTATTCCGAGCTTTTCACGGAGCAGTCACGACCGTCGATGGAGGGGTCAGGTGAGGCGGCGGCTGTCGGAGGTTGCTTTGGAGAAGGGGAGAAAGGAGTGGCGGCGATGTTGGAGGCTTTGGAGATGATGGAGGCGGTCTGAGGAAAGTGGAGGTCGGTTGGCTTAGGGTTAGAGTAGGGAGGAGTGGCTGGTGGTTGGTAGGTCGAAGTAGACTCACGGGGACGGCTTCCGGGTGGTGGGCCATTTGGAGGAGGGAGATCAGGAGGAAATAGGGGTTCCAAGAGATTTTGGCGACGGACGGGGAAACTTCCGTGAGGGGCGCACTGGAGGCGTGACCGGGAGGAAGACTGGGTGTGTTGGAGGGTTTGTAGGCGGGGACGAGAGGGCTCCAGGAGGCGGCCGACTGGAAGCGCTAGGAGACGGATCGGGAGCACATGCTGGGCGGCGAAAAGAACCCACCGAAAGCAATGGCAGCTCTCAACGAATTCTTTTTCCAAAACCTGTCTAGGGCAACCGGGTGGAATGCATACATTTATATAGACCTCTACCTCTCTCAATCTCTAAATTTTAATAAGTAAAGCAATAAGTAAATAACTAATTTCAGCACATGTCCTCCAACAACAAACGCGACGACACCGATCCATTTAAGGTCACGTGAGGTGGTCAATCTCACGTACCGGGACAAAATAACACAGTTCATTCAATGACATGAAAAACAAAAAGATACAAGGTTGTGATAGAAAATAAATAGATACGTCGATGACAGCGACAATAAGTAAATAATTAGAGTGCCAGCGACATGGTCATATCAGTTCCCCCAGGGTTGAGAGAACTCGATTCCGGCGAGACTGTGTTGATGACTGCAACTGAGAGATCCGAACGTCGATGCTGTAACTCTCTGACACCGATCCAGCTGCTATCCAAGACGTCCCTGCCCCGCTGGAGACCAAGTATCGCTGGTAGGCTCCTGCTCGCGTCTGGAACTCCTCCCTAACATCGAGTACCTGGTCAACCTCCTCTGGGGGGGGGGGGGGTGAAAGCCGGCTGAAATCCCACGGTCGTCCCGGGCTCCAAGCTAGGTAGTGGCAAAGAAACGGTGGGTGGAGGTCCGTGGAAAGAGGAAAGGTCGGCCACATTGAAAATTGGCGAAGTACCGAATTCAAAGGGCAGATCAATAAGATAGGCGTTCTGGCCCAGCCGTTTCCTTACCTGAAAAGGACCGAAACGACGTTGTCAGAGCTTGTGGTATGTCCCACTGAGAAATCTTTCCTTTCCGAATACCAACACCCAATCTCCTTTCGAGAAAGACACGTCGCGCCGATTGATATTGGCGCTGTACTTGTATTTTTCGGAAGTTACCTGCAACTTATTATGATTAACTTCATGCAAGGATTTTAAATTATCGATCCAAGTGGTAGCTTCAAAGGAAACACGCTCGTGAGAAGGCAATGAGTGGCGATCGAGGAAATGCGGAATAGGGAAGCCATAAACAATCTCCAAAGGGGACTTTTGGGTGGAACGATTTATGGTATTGTTGTAGGCAAACTTGGCTTGGGCTAGTGTCAAATCCCACTGCTTGGGTTGTTCTCCCGCTAAGCATCTCAATAAATTGCCCAACTTCGGTTGACCACTTCAGTTTGCCCATCCGTCTGTGGATGGTACACACTACTAAAATTTAATTTTGTGCCAAGTTTATTCCATAAAGTTTTTCAAAAGTAGCCCATGAAACGAGTGTCCCTATCGGACGTGAACGTGCGTGGAACACCGTGAAGTCTAACTACCTCCCTGAAAAAAAGATTAGCTATGTGCGCGACATCGGAGGTCTTCTGACAAGGTATGAAGTGGACCATCTTGGAGAATCTATCAACAACTACAAATACGTAGTCGACTCCACGCGCCACACAAGGGAAACCACTCACAAAGTCCATGGAGACCTCATCCCATGGCCGCGCGGGTAAGGGAATGTACAATCCGGTGTTCTGGGACTTCCCCTTATACAACTGGCACGTGTAGCTGTCACGAACGTGGCTAATAATATCTTGTCTTATGCGGGGCCAATAATAGCGCGTGGTTGCCAGATCAAACTTCTCGGCATGCCTTACATGACCACCCAACCCAGATGAGTGCAACTCAACGAGCACGGCCTCACGTAGGGTTTCCTGACAAATACATAACTTAGTGCCTCTAAATAAATACCCCTCGCTCACGCAGAACTGTCCCGTTGGGTCAGCTCCATGTAGCGAAGACCAGCCCCGACAAAACTCTTTGGATACATTGAATAGATTGAAATCAATCCGCCCGCACATCACTAAAATCGAGATCAGTAGCATACAACTCCTTCTGGGAGTCTATGTCAGTCAATCTAGGTTGGAGAGACACTAAAAGGTGTGCACCACGGCTAAGAGCATCGACAACCCTATTGATGACTCATGTCTTGTGTCGAATGTGAAAGGTGTACTCCTGCAAAAATGCGGCCCACTTGGCGTGGCGTCTGACCTCCTTTTGGGAATTCAGGTGGCGCAACGCGTCGTGATTTGTGTTCAGCACAAATTCACGCTGTATCAGATAATGCCGCCAATGCCGAAGCGCCTGAACGATAGCGAAAAACTCAATGTCGTACGTCGAATATCTAGTTTTCACATCGCCCAACTTCTCGTTGTAAAATACTACAGGTCGACCTTCTTGGCTCAAAACAACCCCAATACCCAGGTGTGACGCGTCACAATCAACCTCAAAAATCTTCTCAAAATCGGGTAGCGCCAGAACAAGCGCACTGGACATCTTCTCCTTCATGAGGAGGAATGCCTGCTCGGCCTCAACGGTCCAAATGAATTGCCCCTTTCGGAGACAATCGGTGATGGGTGCAATGTGGGTGCTAAAATTGCGGATAAGGCGTTGATAGAATGATTCTAGACCATGAAATCCGCATGCCTCAGTAACGTGCCTGAGGGTGGACCGGGACTCTATCGCTTGAATCTTCTCTTGATCCACCTTAATACCCTCAGAAGAGACAATGTACCCCAAAAAGGTGAGACTGCTAGTGAAGAAGGTACACTTCTTCAAGTTGATGATCAAGCAATGCTCTCTCAAAATCTGCAGAACCTGACGAAGATGTCGAAGATGCTGGTCAGGGTCGAGGCTATATATGAGGATATCGTCAAAGTAGACGACGACACAAGTCCCTATCAGAGGTCAAAGGACTTGGTTCATCAACCTCATAAATGTGCTCGGTACATTGGACAAACCGAAGGGCATGACCAACCACTCATATAATCCTTCCCTTGTCTTGAAGGCCGTTTTCCATTCGTCGTTGGGTCGGATCCGGATCTGGTGGTAGCCACTTTTGATATCAATCTTTGAGAAAACCTGTGCCCCACTCAACATCTCTAGCATATCATCCAACCGGGGAATCGAGAAACGATATTTGATAGTGATTTTATTGATAACACGGCTATCAACACACATTCACCAAGTTCCATCCTTCTTTTGGACCAGAAGGGCAGGAACAACACATGGACTAAGGCTCTCCCTAACATTTCCCTTCTGGAGTAGCTTGGACACCTGTCTCCTAAGCTCCTCGTGCTCTCTCGGGCTCATACGGTAGTGGGGTAAATGGGATATACTTGCACCTGAGACTAAATCGATGCAGTGCTGGATGTCCCTCAACGGGGGAAGTTGGTCGGGTAACTCGTCCGGGGTTACTCCAGACCGACTAATACATATGCGATGGCACTCTCTCTCACCTCACGACAAAACTGTCGCGATGTCAAAAGCATACGGGCAGATGGATATGACATGGAGGCGAGTGTGGTCGTGGGGATAGGGGCCCCAGCTGGGGCTGCAATAGGGGGTGTGAGTCGCTGTGGAACAAGACCATTCTTCTGGGGAAGGACTGTCTTGCGACCGTGATGGTCAAAAGAATAAGAGTTCCTACGCCCGTCATGGATAGTGCGTCGGTCATACTGCCACGGACGCCCCAAAAGAACATGACACACATCGAATGTTGCAACATCGCACCACACCGAGTCGGAATAGGAAGGCCCGATGGTGAACCCAACGAGACAACGCTGTGATATGACCATTGTGGTGCCGCTAGTCACCCTAGATAACTCATAAGTGCGCTCCAATTTCTGAATCTAGAGGCTTAACTTCTCTACCATGCGCTGGGAGACGAAATTCTCCATGCTTCCGCTGTCGATGATAATAGAACAGTAATGCTCTTGGATACGAGCAGTGGTGCGAAAGATATTGTGCCTCACCCATGCGTCATCAGTGGTAGCTCTCGCGGTAAGCAGACTATGCTGTAGAACACAAATCAACTTATCTGGCTGCTCGCCCTCAACCTCACATTCTTCCTCAAGGGGGGCCCTCTATGTCTCCGACTAAGTCGCTCTCCCAGATCCCATACTCTGGATCTCGTCCACCGTCAACTTCAACAACGACCGTAAACTGATGTCTCGGGCACTCAGATGATTTATGTCCCGGCTCCATGCACTTGCAGCATCGAAATACGGGCTTAGAGGTGACGGTCTCCTTCCCTTTAATGGAAATCGAGGAGGGGCCCGCAGACTTAGGAGCTGGTAACACAGGCCTAACGGTAGAAGGTAGACCAGGGGTAGGTGTCGTACTCGTCCTAGTGGTCGACGTCGAAGACGAGGAATAATGAGTCATATCAGTAGATTTCTGACCAGAGGTCCTCTTATGGAGAGCTTCCACTCGGCGTGCCCAACTGGAGATCTCCCCTAGGTCCCGGAAATCGTGTAGCTCTAACTGGTCTCGTATCGCGTACCGTAGCCCATTCAGATAACGGGCCACAACCATGTGGTCTTCCTCCTTTAGATCTAAGCGTGATTGGAGGACCAGGAACTCATTTGTGTTCTCGTCGATGGTTTGCTTGTCTTGTCGTAGATTGTGCTATCTACGATACAAGGTCTGCATGAAATCGGCAGACACGTATCTCCTTTTGAGTTGAGCCTTGAACTCAACCCAGGTGGTGATAGGTGGTTGTCCCATAGTGTGTCGCATCCACTCGACTTGCCCCCACCATGTGAGTGCGACACCCTTCAGCTTTAGGGTAGCATACTCCACCTGTTGGTGGGCAGGTGTGCGCTTTCAACTTAGGAATCGTTCAAGTCGAAGATACACCTCAGGCTCAAGTGTGCCCTCAAAATCCCCAACATCAAGTTTAATACCGACGTCACACCTAGGGGATTCCTATTATCTTGATGTGCTAGTTGGGATTCTAGTGGTGGAGGTGTAGGAGGTCGTGCAGGATGAGTAGGGGGTTGTGCAGCAGGACCCCTTAAGTGATACTGTGCTTCCAAATTGTCGACCGTAGTACGCAACCCTAATATGACTTGGTTTGTGTCTCTCACTGAGAGAGTAAGTGCAGTGACATCGGCCATAAGTTCTTCCATTCGCTTACCCATATCTCCTAAATTTCCCTCTAGGTGTTCCACTCTTGATTCCATGGATAAACTAGAAAACCTTAAACTTAAAATTTCGGAAGCGCAAATCGCTCGGCTATCCCACAATAGGAGTGAGATATCTCAGCAGCCGCACCAAGTTGATGTAAACTGAGCTTCGTAAACTTTAAATTTAAGCGGAAATTTGATTAACACAATGTTAAATTTTCTTAGATTAGAAGCATCACCATATAACAAAAAGACTAACTTCCGTCTTACTAACGTTTAGGGATTTTAAGTAACATGCGACAAGGGAACAAATCACACAGGAAACTAACTCAAAAATAAAATAACGGTTAGGAAGGTTTGGGGCTAGCACGCGCTACACTTGGATGTGACAATACCTTGCTGAAATTATCATAATAAACCACTAATAAAGAGATTGAGAGGCGGAGGAAAGAAATCTCACCAGGAGGTTTCCAGCATGCGCATTTCGAGCTTTTCACGGAGCAGTCACGACTGTCGAGGGAGGGGTCAAGCGAGGTGGCAGCTGTCAGAGGTTGCTATGGAGAAGGGGACAAAGGAGTGGCAACGATGATGGAGGCTTTGGATATGATGGAGGCGGTATGAGAAAAGTGGCGGTCGATTGGCTGTAGGGTTGGAGTGGGGAGGAGGAGTGGCTGGTGTTGGGTAGGTCGAAGTAGACTCACAGGGACGGCTTTCGGGTGGTGGGCCAGTTGGAGGAGGGAGATCGGGAGGAAATCAGGGGTTGCAGGAGATTTTGGCGACGGACGGGGAAACTCTCGTGATGGGCGGAATGGAGGCGTGAGACTGGGAGGAAGACTGGGTGTGTTGGAGGGCTTGTAGGCGAGGACGAGAGGGGTCCGGGAGGCGGCCGACTGGAAGCACTAGGCGGCGGATCGGGAGCACATGCCGGACGGCGAAAAGAACCCACCGAAAGCAATGACATCTGTCAGTGAATTCTTTTTCCAAAACCGGTCTAGGGCAACCGTGTCACGACCCGTCTCGACAGAAGTCAGAGTGCGCTTCGGGCGGGCCGTGATGCCACAGGCATGAGCGGAAAGAAATCCATGCCTGTTAAGGCGGATGTAGAAAATACTGAAAATAGATTTAAAATAGTTACTGTTAAGTAAAAACGGTTTGATTTTTGTTATGTGGAAGCTTTCAGAGTTTTAAATGCATATGCATTTTGTAAAATTCATGTTTTACAGGCCATTACTATAGTTTTCATGCAATTATAATTCAAAAGAGAATGCACTTGCATTAACATCAAATTCTATTACATAGTATTTAATAGCCTAGCAGTTGTCCATGTATTACTGTTCATAATTATCACATAAAGAAAACATCTGACAATAAAAGAAATGAATCAAAAACATCAAACCTGACACGACTAGAAGAATCAATTATCGGAAAGCAGAAGTTTGATGCAAATCGGGCTCAGGAACCTGGCGGCGCTGACACGAAAGCTAAGGCAATTCCAAAACACAAATGAAAAACCTCAGAACATTGAAATAAATAGGTGAGCAAAGTAAAGGTACAAAACAGTAAGTGAAGCAGAAAAGTATGAGTACCAATTTCATATGGAGCAAAACTATTCGAGACAAGCAAACAAAAGAGCTAAATAGAACCAGTTAGTTTAATAGACTACTCCTGAGAATAGCCTAAAATTATTCAAGTAATATGTTGTAAGCCGTGATCGATGAAGGGTGTAGGTACTATAGCGGGCGCACATGGCTCACGATCAGATCTGCGTGCAAGTCTTGTCAAAAAAGTAATCCTGCTTGCCGTGACCATGGAGGCAGACGGATGCCCAGTTTGACGCTACAGTTCAAGGATTTGCTTACAACTACGGATTTGTTTTCGAGTTTCATACTTAGGTGATTTTTTATCACATCAAGACCTGATACAAACTTAGCGATTCAGCTGTACAATATTAGAGTTCATAAACGTGTCAAGAGAGGAATTGAGCTACAGAGCAACATTCTCTCAATTCTTAGAACATACATAAAAAACCAGATTCGATGACAGCAGATTCGATGACACAAGCTTCGATGACACAAGATTCGATGATACAAATAAAACTGGATAGGGAGCAATATATTTTGCAGGATTCAAGTATTTACGAGTGATACGATCGTCATACGCTACTTTTCTGGACACTAAAAATTCATTTAGATTAAACAATCCTCAGATATAAATATCCTCCAAGTAAAACTCTATGTATATATATGAGCATGACACAAATCACCAATCATTTAATTGTAGCAAGAGATCTTAACTGTTAACCTTCAAAACTATAGGTATCCTAACCATCCATCAAATGAGATCCAATTCATATAAGTGTGAATCCGAATGATAAAATTCATACAATTCTTAATAATTCTCATTAGGATATTTGTTAATCATTCCCAAAAAAATCCAACATACTTCGGTTTATACATCAAACAAGAAAATCCGTTCATCTAAGTGAGTACTCAAATAAAATTATCTATGACCACCCTCTCATGATATTCCAAATACATTAACTCTAAGATATTACTTGCCGGATTAGATGTTCGATACATTAATTTACTTGACAACACAAACAAACAAGGGTAAATTCATATAATCATAAGATCTGACCAAGTAATTGAAATTCAATGGTTGCAAGAGAGAGAGATCTCTACTTTCCTTAAAGAAGCTGAAACTGGCGGCGGCTAAGCGCTGAAGAGAAATCAGAAATCCTATTTGGAACCTGTACAAGGGCAAGCAAGAACGATGTTGACATAAAGGAATCCAAACGCTAGCACAGGAAATTATCTATCGCAAGACTCAAGCAAGAACAGAGTTTAGAAATTTACCTCCTTCATGAGTGAGGGGACGAGAGATACCACGCAGAAGCAGAGATTTTGCGATGCTTGGGTTAGGGGAAACCCTAATTCGGAGAGGACTTGGAGCGATTCCACCACTAGATCTGAAGAGCGGCACCAGAAACACAAACAAGACTGGATTAGTCGAATGTACAACGAACACAAATTAGGTTGACACAAAAACATTTATTTGGAGAGTAAAAATTTAACGAATAATCTCAATAAAATCTGAAGAGAGAAAAAGAGAGAGATTTCTTACCCAAGGAGAACAAATCAATGCCCAAAATCTGAGTGGAGGAGGCTTTGAGAAAACCCTAGGTTCAAGCGAGGCACAAGGAGGAAGCCAAAGTTGATGCCGGCCCTCTTGAGGGGAAGATGTGGGGTTGCTGGACTAAAGAGGGGGAGGCTTGATGTTGCCGGTCCTAAAAGAGGAGAGGGAAGGGAGAAGTCGGCGGCCTGAGGAGGAGAAACCGCAGGAGGCTGCCGGACCTAGCAGAGGAGGAGGGGAAGCTGCCGACCAAAGCAAGAGGGGGAGACGCCGGAGGAGGCGGTGGCGCTTGAAGCAGGAGGAGGCGACATCGGCGCCAGGAGACGGGGCTTGCGGGAGTCGCGGCTTGCGCTGGAGTCGGGAGAGCAGGGTTTGCGGGAGAAAAACAGGAGCGGGATTTGTCGGGATCGGGAAGACCTAGCGGGAGAGAAATATATCGGTGGGGGGGGGGGCTGGTTCTCGGGTTAAGTAGGAAAGGAGGGTTAGGGTTTATTAATTATTATATTATTATTAGTATTATACTAATAATAATCGGGTTGTTACAAACCGGGTGGAATGCGTACATATATATAGGCCTCCACCTCTCACAATCTCTAAATTTTAATAAGTAATAAGTAAATAACTAATTTCCGCACATGTCCAACAACAAACACGACGACCCACCCCACTCAATCCGAACCGAACCAATCCATTTAAGGTCACGCGAGGTGGTCAATCTCATGTGCCGGGACAAAATAACACAGTTCACACAATGACATGAAAAACAAAAAGATACAAGGTTGCGATAGAAAATAAATAGATACGCCGATGGCAGCGACAATAAGCAAATAAATAGAGTGCCGACGACAAAGTCACATCAAAAATCCCTTTGCGCCTTGGTGCACCTTCACCTTTAATAACTAAGGCCCCAAGTAACTATTTTCGATTCTACCAAAAACACACTTCTTGGTGTTCACCTGAAAGGAGTGCTCTAGGAGAGTAGAGAGAGTCTCCCAGTATGCTCTAGATGGTCTGCCTAGATGAACTGTAAACTAGAATGTCATTGAAGAAAACCAAGATTTAACTACGCAGGGCCGGTCAGAAATGATCATTCATGGTAGCCTGAAAAGTGGCGGGTGCTTTCGTTAAGCCGAAGGTCATGACAAGGACCTCATAATGACAGTCGTGCATGCGGAAAACCATCTTGGGAACATCTTCCTCCCCGATTCAAATTTGATGGTAGCCCGTATGAATGTTCAATTTAGAAAAATAGACGCCCACTCGTAGCTCGTCCAATAACTTCTGAATGAAGCAAGGGAAATTCGCAGATCTTCCAGACGTAGAGCTTCCAGAGTTTTGAAACCAAAAACATTACCCACAATGGAAGTAATCATGTTAGTAACATAACCTTCTTCAAAAAGGTCTAAACGATAAGCTACATAAGCAATATATTGATTTTCCTCCCTAACAATGGCCTCGATGTGGTAGGCTAGCATCGTCCTTTGTAATGATCAAGGACCGGTATGTCCATCAGTCCACACAGTTGTGTAGTGCCTGCTTCGTCAGGCGGAACTCCCAGTTGAGGAGTTACTCGGAATGCTGCCAAGATATCAGTATCTTTGGTTTTGTTGTCAGGAGTATAATAAGTCAATTTGTAATCTTTACAAACATCTTTAAATCCAACACATGCTTTAGTCTCTGTTTGTGGTGACATAAATCCCTCCCTACAACTCATGTATTAAGAATTCTCTCAACAACAATGTCTACTCGATATGAATTAGGCGTGATTGAAACCTTTGTCAAAAAACTTAACAATTCAAGAATTAATGAACTAAACTAATATTCTAATCAATAAGAAAAATTGTAAAAGGTAGTTATTGGACCATATATTTGATTCACCAAATACATCATTATTTTATACTCTTTGATATGGCACAATCCAATCTTCATTTTGAAAATTTTCTCTTTTTATATGAATAATAATGAATATGATACCATAAAAACTCTCCCCAAAGATTTCGGTTTGGGCAGGCATATGCAAACATGAATACCCCCTAAAGCCACGGGCAGAACACTTGGCATAGTGACCCAGTCTTGAGTGAAAAAAATACCGCGAGTTCGATCTTTTTCAATAAAATCATCACGCAATAAATCAACAAAACCCAAAGTCATCTCACGTTCCCCCTCTAGTTTACCTACTACTGTACCAACATGAATATGATCTCCACCAGACATACGTAATGCTTTAGCTAGTACAAAAAATGCATACTAGAATATTTCTATCTATCAATAACTGCATGCATTGCACGATGGATGTGAAGATGTAGACCATTATCGCGGCAATAATGAGCCAAGCTAGTATTTGCAGTGAAGCCCCCGCTTAATTAGGCATGCATTACAATATGAACAACCAATTCTCTGGCAAATACCGCACTTTTCATCTTTTCTTCACATGTACCCACAATTGCATTAAGATATTTGTCTGGAATCGTGACCTTATTGAGTTCCCGGTACTCCACAAAAACTACCAACTGTCGTCCTTGCGGACCAGGAGGACGTGGCTCAAAAAGGACTAACGCTGGGGTGAATGATGCCCACGACTAGCATGTCACCAACCAGTGTCTCTATTTCATACTTCTGCATATGGCCGTATCGATTCGGTCGAACTGATATGGAGGAAACACCCCCCTAAGGAGATGTAATGATTTTTCGGCCTAGATGGGGAAGGCGTGTCGTGTCGTGTCAGCGAAGATGTCCGGAAAAAGGTCCAAAATAGCTTACAGTGTTGGAAAGTCAGGTAATGGGGGGCCTCCTGCTCCACCACATACAATAAGGAGGCCACCCAATCCACATCGGTCGATTTCTTAATGGACTGTAGGGAGACAGATTGGAGAAGTAAACCTGAATCGCCATCTAACAAGCAAGGTGTCCCCTATCGGGGGAAGCGCATGGCCATGCGGTTCCAATTCACGCTGACATCACCAAGGGTGCAGAGCCATGCTACCCAGTGAATAACATCTGCCTCGCCCATAGAAAATGCTTAGAAACCTGCCTAAAACGGGGAGTGGCCAATAGTGAGATTCAGAGCCGAGCAAAAGCCCCCAGTTGCCCGACGCCGATCTTCTCTTAAGCACACTGGGAAGCGGGCTGCAACCTGCATAGGCTACGCAAAACGATCCACCATGCCATAAACAAAATTTTGGCTCGCTCCATTATCAATCATCATGTCCACATAGAGCTCCTGAAGCGCCCCCCCCCCGAAGCTTCATCGTCCGAGGGCAAAAAAAGCGCACGAGATCACAAACCCTTAAGGCTGGTGAGCCTAGAGCCTTAGGTGCACTTTTAACAACATAGATGCCATGGGAGCAGTGTTGTTGAAAGAGGGAACATTGAAGGAGCGAGGGCCCGAAGAGAAAGCCGTGACCGGAGGGACAGGGTCCCTGTACTGGTTGGGGGGGGGGTCTCTGAGGAGAGACGGAGAGTCCACGTTGGAAGTCGTGGACGTGCTGGGCCGACCGACCATGGTCTCGAGTTTCATGTCAATACAGAACATGAGGGTCTGTAGGGATGTGATGGCGTCGTCGTGACCGTCCAGATGACGGAGGATTGTCGGATCCGTGGAAGGAGCAGGCGCTGTTGTGTCGGTATGAGATATCGAGCGTAGACAAGGGGGCATGCACTCGGCAAGGAGCAAAAAAGTAGCGCTGGAGGGGCGGACAAAAACACCAGAGATAGATCTGGACACTAACCGAGCCGGATCTAAGCCTACACGTTACTAGCCTGATGCTCGCGACGTTGATACACTCGCCACACTGACGATCACCCTTTGTGTTCCTCCGCCTCGTTGGCGTCCACAACAAATCTCATATATATATTTATAATAGTTTTTAGATTATTGAACAAATTTATATATAGCAATGAAACTATGAAAGCCATTTAGGTTCTATCAGAATTGTTTTTCTAAGCTTCCAATCTTTGGCTGAAATAAATTCATTTGTAGTTTTTTGTGATGGAAATCTTATTACATGAACGGAGGACCTCAGCTCTGTCTGCCTTCATAAAATTTATTGTAGCTTGTTTTATAACTTTGTTATAAATGGTACTACTGTTCTTATAGTAAAAATTGCCTGACTGTAGGCTGTTGGAAAAAATCTTCGCCGTTCTACAAGGACAAGAAAGAGTTCTATCAATCTGGAGGATTATGAGACAGAGAGTTCCAGAACAGATGATGATTTAATGGTGAGGTTTTGAACTCTGCCATGTAGAATTTTATAAAGGTCAGTTTCTGGCTTAAGTTATGAGGGTCTTCATGCTAACCCCTCTTTCATGATGTCCTTCTTGTTCTGTTTTTTGACTAATATTACTGTTTGTCTGTTTCTGTGCAGGCGCCCAAGTTTCACCCTAGAAGAAGCAAGGTAGAGAACAATGCCAGCCATGATGAATTGCCCTTCTACCCGCAGGAAAGGAAGATGCCGAATTCTAAGATTCTTCAACAACATGACAATGCCAGCCATGATGAATTACCCTCCTATACTAGGAACAGGAAGATACTGAATTCTGAGAGCCTTCCACGCCGCGAAGGCCTAAGGCCAAGAAAATCTGTTGGTGGGGCAGCAGTTCAAAGGTACCGTCAATCTGAAGACGAGCATGAAAGTTCAGAAGCACATGAAGAACATGGCGAAGATGATAATGGAAATGCTGTTGAGGATGATCGCGAAAATGAAGCAGATGTTGATGGAGGCGATGATGTCGATGTCGATGAGGATGATGACGATGGTGAAGAACAGGATGGGAGAAGGAGATATGATTTGCGTAATCGTGCTGAGGTCCAAAGATCCTCTTTTGGGAAAGAAGGAAAACCAACACCTCGTATGATACTGCATCATGGAATGGGTACAAAAAACAGCAAGGATGCGAGGAAAGGGGGTCCTCGAGTTCATAAGAAACATCGTTTTTCAAGAGCAGATGATTCCGATGATTCTCTTCTTGTGGATGAGTTGGAGGAAGGCCCATCTATCCCGTGGATGAGGAGCGGAAAAGGTGGCGCTCCATGGCTCTTTGGTGGCTTGGATATGCATGGAACATCTGCGTGGGGTTTGAATGTTGCGTCATCTGGCTGGGCTCATCAAGGCGACACTTTTACTTCTCTTACATCAGGTGTTCAAACTGCTGGACCAAGCTCAAAGGGAGGTGCAGACATTCAACCTTTGCAGGTTGATGATAGTATAAGTTTTGATGACATAGGGGGCCTGTCAGAATACATCGATGCACTAAAAGAAATGGTGTTCTTCCCTTTACTTTACCCAGATTTCTTCGCAAATTATAACATTACTCCTCCAAGAGGAGTATTACTTTGTGGCCCTCCAGGCACAGGAAAAACATTGATTGCGAGGGCACTAGCCTGTTCTGCCTCAAAGGCTGGCCAAAAAGTTAGCTTCTATATGCGGAAGGGAGCTGATGTTCTTAGCAAATGGGTTGGCGAAGCAGAGAGGCAGCTGAAATTACTTTTTGAGGAAGCTCAGAAAAACCAACCATCTATAATATTTTTTGATGAAATAGATGGCCTTGCTCCAGTTAGATCTAGCAAGCAGGAACAGATTCACAATTCTATTGTTTCAACTCTCCTTGCTTTAATGGATGGTCTTGATTCACGAGGACAAGTTGTTTTGATAGGTGCAACTAATAGGATCGATGCTATTGATGGAGCATTGCGTCGTCCTGGTCGATTTGATCGAGAATTCAATTTTCCTCTGCCTGGTTCCAAAGCACGTGCTGAAATATTAGACATTCATACACGTAAGTGGAAGGAACCTCCTTCAGAAGAGCTAAAGGGGGAACTTGCAGCCAGCTGTGTAGGATATTGTGGAGCTGATTTGAAAGCTTTATGCACTGAAGCAGCCATCAGGGCTTTCCGTGAGAAGTATCCTCAAGTGTACACTAGCGATGAGAAGTACATTATAGATGTAAACTCTATTAATGTGCAAAAGCTTCATTTCCTGGACGCCATGTCTACAATCACTCCTGCAGCTCATAGAGGTTCAATTGTGCATTCGAGACCACTGTCTCCAATTGTTTCCTCATTTCTACAAAGACATCTTCAGAGAATCATGAAGCATATATCCGATATATTTCCTTTTCTTTCAAGTTCAGATATCAACAAG
Source organism: Platanthera zijinensis (assembly GCA_039513925.1). Lineage (NCBI taxonomy): Eukaryota > Viridiplantae > Streptophyta > Magnoliopsida > Asparagales > Orchidaceae > Platanthera > Platanthera zijinensis. Next base: position 140,974,797 of record CM077089.1, read on the forward strand.
CTATCTACATTCTCATATGGTCCCGCAATCCCCCTTGTTTATAGGCCTCGTCTCCTTATTTGTTCCGATGATAGTTCTGGTCTGGTATTTATCTGAAAAACTCTCATAGGATATCGATAATGTTTTATTTTGATTTCGTTGTTTAAATTACATGCATTCTTGTTGAATAGGATCATATCGGTCCTGCTATTTTGCATGAGTTGGAGAAATTTCCAGTTCATTCTCTTGGACTTCCTTCTCTTCTTTCCGACCCAAGTGCAAAGACACCAGAGGAGGCTTTGGTACATATATTCAGTGAAGCAAGACGAACGTGTCCATCAGTTCTTTTCTTACCTCAGTTCCAGCTCTGGTGGGAAACGGTATGTACATCTATAATTAATTAAAAAATGTTACTGATTTCTTTGATGTAATTTATACACATTTTCTTCTCAGGCACATCAACAACTCAAGGCTGTTTTGATGACCCTTTTGGAGGAATTGCCCTCGCAGCTTCCCATAATATTATTGGGAACATCCTCAGAACCTTTGTCAGAGCTAGATGAAGATTCAACATATATATTTTCTCCTCGCACTGTGTATGCCCTCTGTATCCATCATTTCATGTATTTTTAGAATGAGGTTAGAAATTTATTCGGGAGACTTTTAATATAAATTTATGGGTTCTTATACTTCTATCGTCCCTTCCTCACACTCTTGAAGATAGTGATGAGATCACATTTCACGGGCAAGCCGACCCTTACCAGAACCTACACTTATACGGGAGGCAGAGTTATGATCGTTGAATAGAAGATTCGACTCCACAGTTGCGTTCAGACCAACAAAAACATATATTTTTAATGTATTTTTATTTCTTTTAAAATTAGTGGATTATGTTTCAGGCGATCTTGGCTTTCTCTTGTTGGTTCTATATAGGTTTATTAATAGAGATCAAGGGACTGATTATCAGGCATCGAAAAATTTGGAGTGAATTTTCGGGCTCTCACATTTTTACCATGGTTCCAATTCCATGGAACCTTGGTAACAAAGCCAAGATAACTACTTTCCCACTACTTATAACTATTTGTATGAATACTACATTATTATTCACTCCTTAGAGTTCTATTAGAGTATAATTCCATATTTACTCTCACAGATTCTATTCTTCCCGCGTCAGTTTGTTATTAAAGCTCCATGTTCGAGCTAAGTCTAAGAGACACTTGACTATTGGTTATAGATCATCCATGACATTTCACAGTAGTCTTTTTTACTTCTCTCTTCTATTTGGGGAACAATAGAAAGTCTATGCTTGATCTCATAGAGTTCTTCCAGAGAGATTTTCATATTATTACTATGATCATCATTGTCCTCAATCCCTCGTTTATAGAAATCGTGTTGAACACCCTTTATTATGATCTAATTTTGCTAGATATGATTACTACGATAAGTATCATGGATCTCGTTTATGGAATTATTATGTGGATGATATCACACGTAGATTTAGGGTTTAAGCTAGATGTGCCATCCTTTGATGGCCAATTGGACTCAAAGACATGTACTGATTGGTTAGACATGTAAGAACATTTTGATTAATGTGAGGTACCCAATGAGTGCTATGTTAGATTTGCTAAGATTAAGCTTCATGCTCAGACTAAGGTTTGTTGGACTAACATAAAGCATATGATTGACGTGATGGTCTTCACCCCATGTCTCGATGGGAAGACAAATCAAATAAGAGGGAAGAAATATCGTTCGGTATCCGTAGGAGTAAGCTCTTTGACCAGTTACATGACTTTCAACAAGAGACTATGTTCGTTGTTGATTTTATTACTCATTTCCCCATGCTAGCAGTGATGAGTAATATTCAGAGCCCATTACGACTGCTTGCCAATGTCTTATACATTCTTCCGATTGATTGGCGCCTTCACAATGATTTTTCCTACAAACAATTTGGCGAGTCTCCCGACGAGTCACATCCTTTGGTTGATATTTGGTGTATCATGGACCCATGCTTTACTACTGATGCCTCATTTAAATATGTGACCGTTCGTCGCATACTCGACAAGTACTTGTACACTCCACCTAAAGAGCCTCCCCATAAGCCACCACTCATTAAGGACCTAACTGTCACTAGTGGGCTAGTCAAGGTTGAGAGTGCTTTGATAGATCAAAGGCCTATTTTAGCACTACCAACACTCTAGAAAACATTCGACCTATTTTATTAACATATTTAATTATTTGCCACGAGTGATTGTTTAAGTGATCATCACACTCGCATTGAAATTTTCTACACCTTGCAGCTTGAGCCTTCTGATCTTACCCTTCCTAGGAGTTCCTTAAAACACCATCGAGTCTCAGTGCAAGGAGTTAGTCATATCGTATATTTATCATTCACATTGGTTGCATAATCATTTACATATATTGGATGACTCGCCCATGTTATAGCATATTTACTTAATGTTTTGCACTTTTGCATGAGCTGCATGAACTTGTCCGATGTAAGATTGCAATAAGTAATGAGAATTATAAAATTTACGCAGACTTTCACAGGAGAGATCAAATCTTTAGAGAAGACAGACAAATGATAATTATAAGTAAGGTTAAGAGGTTTCCTTTGAGAGCAGGGACGAAATTTAATGTTAGACGAATGAGCCTCTACAATAGTACAAGAATTTTGGTCAAATGTTTATGAATTTAATATCCATAAGGTATGAGAATTCATCTTGTATTCAATATTGAGGATTTGACTCCATATTATGACGCTTATGAGTATTTGAGTCCATTCCCTGATACTACCCCGTAGCCTCAGCCACCACCTATACCAGACACCCCTACTTAGCTTTCACCTTAGCTCACTACCCAACTAGTAGAAGATTCATCAGTTCCTACTTCGGTTCCTGTTTCTTGTTTGACACCCGAGATCCTTCACCCTTCCATCGAGAGCATACTAGACATTGTGATCCATGACATTTCAGCGACACAAGATGGCTCCATAATATGATCCCTGGTTCATTGGAGGGGGCGACCGACCATTGATGATACTTGGATAACACCAGAGGAGCTCGACATACTTTCCCCTACGTTTCGTGGGGAGTATGATCATCTTCATTCAGCTAAGATGAATGCTCTTACATCAAGGGAAATTGAGTTCACATATCACCGACTTCCTGACCCTTATCAGAACCTGACTGACTCTATTTACACAAGAGATGGAGTTAGGATTGTCGGATGGGTGATCTGAGTCCGTAGTCGTGTTCAGACCAACAACATATTTATGTATTTTTTATATTTTTATTTCACGTAAGATTAGTGGATTTATGTTTCAAATTGTCTTTGTTGTTTGTAGTGGGTTCTATGTCTATAAGTAGAGGTCTAGGGACTGATTTTCAGGAATCAAAAAATTTGGATAGAAATTTTGGGCTCTCGTTGTCATCCTATGATGCTGATGTGTTATAGTTTTAAAAAATAATTGGAGTGAATTGCAATTTTTTTAGAAGTTTAGCCTTGCTATGATCCCAAGAGAGAGGGATTCCTGACAGATGATCCTATGCTCAGTTCGATGTACTAACATGAGTGGTGGAAAAATATTAAACGAGTTTTGTTCACACCGCAAACGAATATCTATTTCTAGCTGTAAGCTCCCAATGACGAATGAACTGGGAATTTCATGACAATGGGTGAGGGAGCATGAGCGATAAATGCGATCACTTAAAATAAAGTTGCATACAATTACTCTAATAATGGGGGAGCAGAAATTATACCTCCGCAGTTTCCAGGGCGGAATAGTGTTGTTTGTCTGGGGAAGACATGGGTTGATTTGAGTAGGGTTCAACAGTTTACTGGATAGGAAGGTTAAGGGGGATGGGGAACATGGACAGGAACCCGACGGGTTGATTATCAGATGAATTTGGTATGGATGTCACATGCAGGGAAGGTGAAGAGGTGTGGATTGGGATTTGTCTCTGGCAGGGCTCTCGTGAGGTGGCTGACGGGGATATATGACGAGAAGAGGGGGATTTTGAGCTGACGGGATTGAAGGAGAGGGGATTCTTGGCTAACAGGATCAGAGGGGAGGATGGAGCTTCTGGCCTAACGAGATCGGAGGAGGGGGCTTCTGACCTAACGAGATCGGAGGAGGGGAGCCGAGCAGGTCGGGATGCCGAGCAAGACAAACACAAAGGGCGAGGTTGGGCGGCGACGGAAAGGATGTCGTGACCTTTCCTTTTTCTTGGTGGAGTCGACAGAGACAGTTTTAGGTTGGTGGCAGGCAGCGGTTGCGGGAGAAACCTTCAGCGGAGGTCGCCTGGAGTGACGAGAGGTAGTAAATCCTTCCGCTTCTTGTATTCTCCAGCCTTCCACACAACTCATGAAGACCGATTTTTGAAAGCTGTTGAATTACAATTGTAGTTGCCGAAACATATTTCTGAGTTGAAAATTGTAGTCGAAATTTATTGCTGAGTTGAAAACTGTGGCAACAAGCTGGTTTAATGGAATTCAATGGAATTCAAAGGACAATTGAGATAACTCCAAAGAAAAATAATTAGAGGAAATAAATAGGGAGGCTATACAATGACTTTGGGAATTCAGAAGTAGATTTTTGCCCCCAAACCAATTAATTTCAGACTATGAAAATTCTGAAACTAATTAATTAATAGCTTGTATTTTTTGCAACTCTCACTTATCTAATTACCTTCACACCCTCCTATTCACCATTATCAGACCAATTTATTAAGGCCCTAATGGCTGGTCGGGCAATATGCCAAAAAAGAGAAAAACAAATTAGCAACAACTTGTAAATAACGAGCATACAATATGACGCAAAATGTGATGAGTATGTGATAATACGACAGACAAACAATCAAACATACACGCAGAAACACACAAACAAAGTGATTAAAGGGACACTGATGCAGAGCATAGATGAGCACTTGCAGTTGATGATGAGTTTTGGGGCCCGTTCGGGGCCAATTGGCGACTTTCCATATATGACATGTCCGGATCGACGATCGGACTCCACAGATGCGTCCGGATTCACGTTGCGAATCAATTTCATATATATATTTGCATTTATTTTGATGTATTTGAGTGTCCCCACCTCCGACCAATCATAGCTGTTGATGGGGGATGCCCCAATCTTTGTTCTATTATAAATAGAGGTGATGGGGGGGGGGGGTGATTTAGGCATTGCAGAATTTGATGAAAAGAAATCTCGGATTCCAGAGATCAAGCCACGATGCCGACTCCGTGAAACCCTAGGTGACGACTCCTAGGTGTCTATCTTCTTTCCCAAGGTTTGCCCTATGCCCCTAACCCTAAGCCTCTTTTCCCCTCCCAAACCCTCTCTCACATCCCCCAAGTCCTCCCAAACGCAGTCACCGATTGCTGTCCATCACTTTTGTTTTCTTTTTCTATGTACTATTTTAAAATGAAATGTACTATTCCTTTCCTATAGTTTCACTCCCATGAAACGGGCAAACTGAAAGCCTTTTCCACCGCCCTTTTCTCCGTCAACAGCAGGCCGCCTGTTTCCCCTCCAGCAAACCCACCCGAACACCCCCTATCTCTTGGTTTCCTCCTCCGATCAGCAGCCCACCGCCTGGTCCCAGCCCGGCGGCTCTTCTATAGCCGCCGCCGCACCTTCCCCTACCTTCCACTGACCGTAAACCATTAACCGCCCCCTCCCTGTTTTCGTGGAGCCACCCCGACCCCTCTCCATATAAGATCTGTCCGGACCTGGATTCCTAGTCCAGATCCAGCCCGGTTACTCACTCCCCACCATTTCTACAACCCGGATCCGCTCCACCATACCCGATCTGTCCCACCTTCGCTCGGATTAACCTATACATAGCCGGATTTACTCATTTCCGGCCCGATTCCACCTTCCACCGCCGAGGACAGCCACCTCCATTATTTCCACGCCGCCGGTTCCACTCTCGATCGCCGATCTACGCATCCGGCTCCGGAGTTTTCATTGCCTTGGTCAACTCACTATTTAGTGAGTATTTTTGTATTTGATTATTATTTTCAGCATTCATTTATCGGATTGAATATCATATTTGTTTGAATATCTTGTATGGTAGTAGTTTGTTGGATAATTATCGTGATATGCATGATTTATTTGCCGCGCACTCTCGCTTTGGCCCGCTACGCGGAGGAACCTAAGCTTGTTTTGCCTTAATTAATTATAGTGTCTTCTTGTGAATTTATCTGCGTGGAATATTTTATTTATTATCCAATTGGGATCTAACCGTTGGACTTTTGCATAACATGTAGGGTTAGGTCGCAGGTTTCCCGCATCCTATAGATCTCTCCTGCGTCAGATACGCTCTCGGACGCATCAGGTGCCGATTCCGTGAACCCTGTGTCGAAGCCAAGGTAACTTTCCTCTCTTCCATAACTACCTCACAATCACCTCCCCCCGCCCCTCCCACCCCCTCCCCCCGCCCCTCCCACCTTTATTACTTCCTATAAACAAAAATAACTTCCACACATGTCTGTAACTGTTCATTCAGTTCATTCAGAACAGTGACAGTCAGTTTTTCCTTTCCCAGCACTCCTAGCTGGATACCCCTTCTCGGCAAACCGGCACCCAATCTGCATTCCTTCACCTCCCCATTGTTCTTCATTCTCCGCACCATTCAACCTACCCGCCACTCTCCACAAGCCCTCCTCTCCCTGAAATTTACCGACAGCTGAAAACAGTCACCGCCCAAACATGTACTCCTCCTGGATGCAACCCTTCCAACGCTGAATGCCCACAAACTACTTTTCCTTGCAATCCTATACCCTTCCTCACTTCAAACGACTATTCCTCTCCCTCCAGTTACTGTTTCTGAGACCCAAAACACTCCCATTCCACTTTCTAACCTACACCCCCTTCAAATTCACCACAAATGCCACCAATTGTAGTTAGCCCCCTTCCGGTTACCCTCTGAAACCTCATACAGCCCTGCCTGACCCTATCCCAGCCTCTTTACATCTCACCGTTCCACCACAACCCGCTCCCTGACAATCCCATTGCCCTCCCATCACCACATCAGCGGTAAATCCCCTGGATATCAGCAACATAACTCGGAATTCACAACTGGAACTGTAGTTTTATTGCCGTCTAGGCCCGAATCATTCTCTTACTACCTCTCTGGATCATAATAACTTTTTTAAGTTCTGGTATGGAAGTTTATATTACTCTATGTTGAATGCTTGTTGGAAAACATACAATTTGGGATCTAAGGCTCTGTTTGTTTCAACTATTGCTGATTGACAAGTAGTTGACATAAATGGAGTTTTAAAAAGGACTTGTTTGTGGAAAATGAAGTTTGTAGTAAGAAACTGTTTGTGTAAAATGAAGTTTGAGGAGATTTCAAAAAAATTGTTTGATAAAAACGGAATTTCTGTAATATTTTCTTTACATATTATTATAATCGGCTCAGTGGGGGAGAAAACCTTAATTTAATTTAGGTAGTTCAGAATATTGAGGAGAACAAATAAATTCGAGAGAAGAAATTATCAAATGATGTGAGTACTATTATATGCATGAAAAGTTACCATTGCTGTAACTTCATGACGCGAAGAAATGATGCATCAACTGAAATATTTTGAGAATTCGGTGCTGCAAATATTCTTGGGGGTGGTCTCACTGGAAATGCATTTGGAAATGCAGCATCGCTATAACATGTTTGGCATTGTACGCCCTGTTAACATGCCATAACCACCACTATGACCTGGATAGAGGAACTTGGGAGGAACAGTGCCCACTTGTCGAGATTTCAGCAAGGATGCTTAAATAAGTAAGATTGCAAATTTTGTTGCGTACACCATTGGCAAAAGGACAACAAGGATAAGCCTACCATCAATAAATGAATTTGTACAAGAAAATTAAAATGTAAATGTCAACAAACACAACCGCACAAAGCTAGAGAACCTTGTGCTAAAGTCAACAATATGTTCCAGACCAAGTCAAGGTCTAATTTCCATCATCAGTAGAAAAATCACATAAAATACATTTTGAATTTAGTTTCCAGCTCCTCTAAACTCTGATTTGGAATCATCAGAACAGCCATAATGGCTTGATTTTTAGAGTAACAACAACGAAAATTATACCATCTCAGTGGTTGGGCGAGCAATGGGAAGGAGAGCTGACTTGGAAGAAGAATGAGAGTCTGAAACCCATTAATGGTAAAAACAGAGTTTCACCATTAAAGTTTCGCAGATATCCTAGAAGAAATCGTGCATTAACATGAGCTAAACCATCTTAAATGTCGTTACCTAAAAACAAATCCAAATTGCACTGAAAAAACTGCAAATGATTTTGTGTTTTGGCCATAGAAACGCTTTACGATGAAGGAGGTGGAGGAAGATGAGGATGAAAAAACAGAAGAGGAAGAGATCAGCATACCTGCAGGGAAATATGAGTAGGGGAAGAGGAGAGAGGAAAAGTGAAGGACCGTAGGAAAAGGAGCGAGGAAAATCTAGAGAGAAATAACTTCCACCTTCCGCTCTCACCGTCTCCATGCCTGGACCAGGCGAAAAGTAGCTCCCAGCTCCGGCTCAACATTACGCTCAACTCAACTTTTAAAAAAAACGTCAAATTAACTTTAAGCTCCTGCAAATGCCTCAAAAACAGGAAACAGTATTTTGCCAGACCGAAAAAGAGCCTAAACGCTTAAACAAACGCAGCCTAAATTCTTATAAATTTACCCTATATTTTATTCTACCTGAAAGGAATATTCCCGAACATTTAATTGAAGTGCTCTTACTTTAATTTTAATTAGATCTTGCTTGTGTTTCCAACGCCTAGTTTCATTTGTGCATGTTTATGAGTTCTATTAATTTCGGAATTTATTGCATTTAAATGTTGGATAATTGTATGAACACTATGTTATCGTTCATTCGTTAGAGTTCCGTTGGGGCGCAATTGCATATTCACTCTCAATGACTACATTCGTCCCGCATAAGATAGTTTGAAGAAGAATTCTCAGTAAATTATCTGTTATTTATATTGCACAAAAGTTGAAGTCGTCTCAGATTTTCTTATTCAAATCATAGGAAAGTACCTACTTATTAAGTCTTGGCTGGGATTTTTACTGTTTTGAACGTTCATTCTTATTGCTGATAAATTATTAAAATTGGAAGCAACTTTTGTCTATCTAGGCCATACATACATAGCTTGTATGTTCTGGCATAAGTTCAGTCTAATTATCTTAAACTTTAATATTCATTGATGTGAGCTTTTAATTTAATAGATATACAGTGGACAGACCTACCATAGAAGATAAGTCCAAGTTTGTAGAGCATATTGTTGAATCCATCTTCTCCATACCAAAGGAAGTATCAATGAGAAAATTGAAAGAGCCAGTCTGTGTTCCTGAGCTTCCAAAGGCACCAATGGAACCAAGTGGTCCCAAAACATCAGAGTTAAGGGCCAAGGCAGAAGCTGAACAACACACCCTTCGTCGGCTACGTATGTGCCTCCGTGATGTTTGTAACAGGTATGATCATTTGCGCTCTTGGATACAAAATTCACGTGGGCTAGTAAATTGTGTTCTTTAGTTATTCCAATTTACTGGTTTTCAGGCTCTATTTTAAGGCCCAAATATTGACAAAATTTTTTATCAAAGATTTCTTTTGGCATCTTCAATTTGTTTCTAGTGGAATAATTTTCTTGTCTTTTTTGAATTTTCATTTGGGTTCCATCAAGTTTTGAGATTATATTTCATGCTTTTGTTTTTTGTCGAGGCTTCCTTACTTTACCTCCCTGAAGTGTAATTGCAATGAATTGCTCACATATAGAAATTGATCAAGGTTACATATGTTGAATGTGAGATTAATATTTGTTTGAGTTTGAAATACTGGATATCAGGTTGCAGGGATTATTGATGCACGAAATGCGCCTCCGGGTTCTGCGGATAGAAAGGAGGGTGGAGGAAATTGTCGAATAGTCGGTTACTGGCGGTTAGGGAGAGCGGTTAGGGCCGGGAGGGTAGAGAGAGGAGAGAGAGGGAAGAGAGACCGCTGGCAGCGACAACACCATAGTTCGCCCGTCGCGGCTAAATGTCACTCCTGTGACGGGCTTTCCTTTGATTACTAGGAGAATCGGTTACAACAGTTACAACGGTTACAAATGAGAATTCGAGCGAACAGGTATCCGCTAGAGGAAGAGTTCAAGTACGCAGCCACAGACGGCTAGCTTTGGGATCCGAAATCGCTCCTCTCGGAGGTACTGTTCACGCCTATTTATAGGCTCGGGGGCCTGCCCAAACGGGCAGGGCTAAAAATATCGGCTGTCCGTGTACATGAGAAGCGGACAACGGCGATCAGAAACAGAGAGGACAGAAAGAAAAGAGGCCACCTAACTGCGCGGCTAGGCGATCACAAATGCAACTGGTCGACACCTTCTCAGCAGCTGCTGTGCTGAGGAGACCCTGCGAGAAGGCTGCGGGAAGTCGGCTAGAGAAGGCCTGGCCGTCGGGACTTGAGGAAATCCAGGAGAGCGGTCAATCCGGGTTAACATCATCCTCGCACATTTTTAAATTCCGAGGAATTTCAAAAGTACAAGTTAACCGCTTGACCGCGAACACTTTAAATGCTCCAGAAGCTATAAATATCTCTGACGCAGAAGCTGTTTTCAGAAAATAGCTTTCAAGACGAGTCACTTCTCCCCTACAACGGTTAACATCCTGCTATTTGAAATGTCTGCAAGGAAGAGTGTCTTGGCGAGGATGGGCGACAAGGGCTTTGCCTCCGCAAAGTCTCTGCGAAAGGAAACTACTAGCCGCGAAGTCGGCGAGAAGTCCCCGAGGATGAAAACGACAACAGTAGTTTCGCTAAAACCGCGCCGGTTAAGAGAAGAACTACTGGGGAAACTGGAGGCGAAGTCCACCGAGGTTGGACAATCCTCGAGCACGGCTACCGAGCCTTCCTCTTTTGCTCCTCCATCAACAACGGATTGGCGGTTTTCCAAATCGATAGCGCCCGGTGTTAGCGATAATGTCCGGTGGTAGCACTTTCCTTTTTCAGCACCAATCTTCCATTTTTGCAGTCTTTCCTTTCTTGAGGATCTTACCTTTTCTGTCACAAACACTAGCGCAAGCGGTAGAGGTAACGCTCGACGGTAACACCTGATTTATCGTGCTTCTACTCCTGTTGTTGGATTGTTAGTGCTAGTGCCAACGATATTGATACCGCCCGACGGTAGCAACGGAAAGAGCACCATATTCATCATTTTGACTTGTCTTCCAAGGAATATTGGACCTCCAGTTCCTGCACACTATAAACAATCAGATGAGAGAAAAATAAAACTTGATTTATCATCAAAGGGGAAATAGGTATATATAGATACAACATATAGAATAATATGCCAATAATAAATAATACGCCAATACTTCCCCCCAAGCTGGCGTGAAAAGGTCAAGCAAGCCCAGCTTGCCACTTGCAGAGAGAAGTCTGGAAGGTCCAACCGCCTTGGTGAAGGCATCGACAATCTGCTCAGCGGAGGGAACATAGGGCGCTTCAAGTGTCCCTGAACGGATGTGCTCCCTGAGAAAGTGAATATCAACCTCAATATGCTTAGTCCGCTCGTGAAGAACTGAGTCGGAGGCAAGCATGAGAGCGAACTGGTTATCGCACACAAGTGTCGAAGAACCAGAGGGAGGAGAGCCAAACTCGGTCAAGAGGGTACGCAGCCAAAGGAGCTCAGTAGCGCCATGGGCCATAGCCCTGTACTCAGCCTCAGCAGACGAGCGAGAGGCAACATTCTGCTTCTTGCTCTTCTAGGAAATAAGATTGCCACCATAGAAAGTGCACATCCCCGAGGTAGAACGTCGATCAGTAAGGGAACCAACATAGTCAGAATCCGTGTAACAAGTGAGATCAAGGGCCGAAGATGAACGGTAGAAGAGCCCTAAGCCAGGAGAACCCTTCAAGTAGTGGAGGATCCAAAATGCTGCATCTAGGTGAGAAGTTCGGGGAGCATGCATGAACTGACTGACCACACTCACAGCAAAGCTAATGTCAGGGCGAGTGTTGGTCAAGTAGATAAGTCTGCCAACAAGACGATGGTATCTGCCCGGTTCAGGGAGAGGATTGCCAGACTCGGCATGAAGACGGTGGTTCGGATCCATGGGTGTATACATAAGGAGCACCCAAGAAGGCCAATATCACTTAAGAGGTCTAGTGTATACTTGCGCTGAGACAAAAAGACTCCCTACTGAGATCTGGCAAGCTCAATCCCGAGAAAGTACTTCAGATGTCTCAAATCTTTCACTTCAAATGCCTTTTGAAGAGCCCCCTTGATCTGAGGTGTCCTTGAGCTATCATCACCGGTAAGAATGATATCATCCACATAGACAAGAATAATGACCCTACGTCCATCCACAACAGTCCGAACAAAGCATGTGTGGTCGGCATGATATCTGGTGAACCCACTCTGAAGCACAACAGTACCAAACCGCTCAAACCACGCACGAGGAGACTGCTTCAGCCCATACAAGGACTTCTGTAAAAGGCAAACACGACTCAAATACTCCTCCTGAAGCTTGTAACCGGGGGGGGATCCATATAAGCTTCTTCAGCAAGTTCGCCATTGAGAAAGACATTCTTCACGTCTATCTGATGAAGAGGCCACCCATGACATACAACGAGAGAGACAAGCAGACGGACATTAAATAGCTTGGCCACCGGGGCAAAGGTCAAGCCGTAATCCCCAGGAGTCTGAGTGAAGCCCTTCGCGACAAGACGAGCCTTGTAGCGTTCATGAGAACCATCAGCATTATACTTGACAGTGTAAGCCCAACGACAACCAATAGTTTTCCGACCTACAGCGGAAGCGTGGTGGGCCCATAACCCACAGGTCGGAGGATCGGAACTCCCTCTGATACCAAATCAGATGAGAGAAAAATAAAACTTGATTCATCCTCATGTGCTTCTGATGGTCTGATCTCACGTGTGTTCTTTACTATTATTTGTTTGAATATGAATTCATGTAACACAACTTATTTGGTTTCACGTGTGTTCTACGATAAATAGTTTTTCTGGATCTGAATTCGTGCACTACAAATAGTGTTATGGATATCGGCCGACATGTCCGACATGTCCGACATGAAGGTTTGGGAGTTAAAACACCACGAAACCGTTTTAAAATTTGGTCGTGGTATTTTGAAAATAACGGGCCGATATGTCGGTTTTAAACGACATACCGGCCCCAAAAAAACGGGCATAACGTCCTTTTTTTAATTATTTTTTTTTATTAAACATGACCCCTATTTTAACTCCCCTCGACCCCGCTTATTTCATTTTATTCCGCCTATTTCATTTCACTCCGCCGCTCCCGCCCTAGCTCTCCCTCGTGCTCTCCGCTGGTGTTCTCGCTCCCTGTCTCGCGTGCTGTCGACACTCTTTCTCTCTGGTTCTTTCTTCTCCCTGCTCGCTGGTGCTCTCTAGCTCTCTGGTTCTCTGGTGCTCTCTAACTCGCTGGTGCTCTCCCTCGCTCTCTCTCGCGCTTTCAACACTTTATTTCTCTGATTCTTTCATCTCCCTGCTTGCTGGTGCTCTCTAACTCTCTGGTCCTCTGCCTCTCTCGCGCATTGTTGACACTCTATCTCTCTGGTTCTTTCTTCTCCCTGCTCGCTGGTGCTCTTTAACTTTCTGGTTCTCCGGTTCTCTGGTGCTCTCTAGCTCGCTGGTGCTTTCGATCTCAACACTCTCTCGGCTGGTGCATTCTTCTCCCTACCTCGCCCTCTCATTCTCTCTCTCTGCATTTTTGTTTTTTTTATGCTAGCTGCTGCCATGCAACCTTGTTTCCTTGCGCCCTACTACCTTATTGGCTAGCCGCCCTATTGCCTTGCTTACTGCTGCCTTATTTGCCGGTTGACTTTCTAGTTCTGTAGCATGGTGGCTGTCTTGTGGGCTGTTGCCTTATTGATTGCTCCATGTTACCTTGTTAGTTGTTGCCTTATTTTTATTTGACCCGTTTATTAGTCAACAAATGAATTGAAATACTCCTATTATTAGTTATTTATTCAACTTCATTTTGCAATCAATGATGCATGTATATTCAATCTCATTTTTAGTTGCCTTGCTGCTTTGTGCCTTTTGATAAATAAAATGTGGGATGTTTTTAAAGTTTGAATGATACTTGAATACTTTGTTTTTTTGTTGGATACTTTGAAGGTTTGAATGATAGTAGTATACTACTGATGATAAATAAAATGTGTGATACTGATGATAAATAAAATGTGGGATACTTTGAAAGTTTGAATGATACTAGTATACTACAGATGATGCAAAATATTGTTGGATTAACCCATATTGAGTGGAGATTGAGGCTGACAAAAGATTTATGAGTGATTTTGTTGAGTGTCTCTCGAGTATATATAGGATAGATCCTTTTACACAGGATCACATCAGTGCTGAGTTTGATGTTTACCAATACCAACAAGGGTTATTTGGTAAAGATATGACAAAGAGACAACTACAAAATTCCAACTTAAATCCAGGTACATTTTAATATATATTTTTATTAACTTTAATGATGTATTATGTATTAACAATTGATTATGTTAGAGAAGCCCATTTAACTAGGCCCATTTTGTATCTTTATTGGTTTTTTCTCTCTCCTCTTTAGTCCCACATCTTGTATAGGAACTTGCTCTCTCTTTCTCTCATCTATATATTTGTACTCATTCTTTGTATTTTACACAAGTGAACATATATATAAGGTGGATTTTTCTCTTCTCTACATGGTATCAGAGGCACCGGTCCTCCTTGGGAGGCTTCCCTCTCCTTAGCCGCCTATCTTCCTGTGGTCTCTCTTCCGTGCCTGCGGCCTGCTGCGGCCTGTCCTTCTGTCCGCTGCCCGCCCTTGTCGCTCGGTCTCTTGCGGCCTGTCTTGGCTATCTGCTTTGCTTCTCTTCTTCCCTCTCCTCTCCGTGGTTCCACCTCTCCCCTCAGGCCTCTTATAGCCTTCCTGTGGGGTCCACCTCTCCCTTTTGTTCCTGGTCCAGACTGCCTCTCTTCTCGCGTGGTCTACCTCCCGCTATCCGGCGCGACCTCCTGCGGCCTCTTCCTGCTCGCCGTTTTTCCACCTTGTCGCGGAATCCTCCTCGCGCGGACTGAGGCCTGTTCCTGCTCCGTGGTCCAGACTGCCTCTCTTCTCGCGCGGTCTACCTCCTGCTATCCGGCGCGACCTCCTGCGGCCTCTTCCTGCTCGCCGTTTTTCCGCCTTGTCGTGGAATCCTTCTCGCGCGGACTAGGGCCTGTTCTTGCTCGCCGCTTTCAGCCTTGTTACTGGGTTCTTTGTTCGCCACGGCTTGTTGCTCGTCGCGGCCTCTTGCTATCCGCTTGAGTGTTCTTTACTCGCGGTCTCTTCTCTCTGCCCGCTCGTGACCTCCTTCTCTGACCGCTGCTGTGATCAGCCTGACCGTGCGAACTGTTGCCTCCCGCATTTAGGTCGCGGTCTTCTCCTCTTCTTTTTATCCGCTTGAGTGTTCTTTACTCGCGGACTCTTTTCTCTGCCTGCTCGTGGCCTCTTTCTCTGACCGCTGCTGTGCTCAAACTGATCGTGCGGACTGTTGCCTCCCGCATTTAGGTCGTGGTCTTCTTCTCCTCCTATCCGCGCGGTTTGTTCTCTGTCCGCCGGTGTCCTCTTCTACTGGGACCCCGCCTTCTTTGTCTATCCGCGCAGATTGTCTCTGTCCGCTGGTCTCTATCCGCCTCTGGTCGCGGCCTCCTCCTTCCGCTGGTGTCTTTACATCGTGACCAGGCGGTCTCCGTTCTAGTCGCGCGAACTCCTCTCTTGCCGGTCTGCTCTCCTAGTCGCTTCTCCTCTATGAGTTCTGCTGATTCTACCGGCACAACGACTTCTCCTACAGACCGCCCAACCTCTATTCCAGAAATACGGGATGAACTCCGTATTACTACTATATCTCTGACTGGCAAGAAGAATTTTGTCGAATGGGCACATTCTGTTTGCCGGGTCCTGCAATACAAGGGGTTTCTTCATCACTTGACCCAGGTGGTTACCGGTACTCCTACTGATGATTAGTTACGCAATGATGGTCGTGTGCAGACATGGATCCTTAATTCTCTTGATAGCGAATCCTATCGCCTGGCTATGTACCACGAGACGGCCAAAGACATGTGGGACGAGCTCCATACCCTTTACTCCGGCAAGGATAGTCTCCACCATCTTTATGACATTATAACCGCTCTCCAGGCCCTTGATAGCAGTGGTACGACCGATCTGACCTCCTTTGTTGCTCAGGCTCGGTCTTTGGTCGAGACGTGGATCCAACATCAGCCTCCTACTGTAGACCTTGCTGCCCAACGTGTCCAAAAGGAAGTTGTGGGTATAGCCATGATGATGGCTCAGCTACCCCATCACCTTCACAGTGTACGGGCTCACATCCTCTTCTCTATTGTTACACCGTCATTCTCAGATGTGTGCTCAATGCTTCTCAAAGTCACCCCGCCTCTGGATGTGTCTGGACTTCCTTCTCCGGCTCTTGCCCAGCAGGTCCCTCCTTCTTTACTGCCTCCTCCCTCTTCAGTCCGTGGAGGCCGCTCTAATTCTCGGGGACGTGGTCGAGGTGGACGGCCTCTGCCTAAGTGCTCGTTTTGCGGCAAAGATGGGCATCTTGAAGCTACGTGCTATCGCAAGCATGGTCGCCCTCCTCGTCCGTAGACGTCTGTTGCTGCCACCGACTCCTCTCCCACTCGTACTGACCTCGACGAGGTTCGCCTCTAGCTCCAACATCTTCATGGTCTGCTCAGCCGCCCGCCAGCCTCGGTTGCCTCCGCTGCCTCCATCTCCAATGAATGTATCACCTGCCTCTCCTCTGGCCCGCGATGGATCCTCGATTCTGGTGCCACTCATCACATCACCTCTGTTCGACCGCCTCAGTACTTGTCTTCCCCTCACCCAAAGTACATTATTGTAGCCAATGGGGCTTCTGTCCCTGTCTCTGGATGTGTTGATATTCCTCTCACCTCTTCTCTTCTCCTGCGCTCGGTTCTTCATGTTCCGGGCTCTCCTTTCAATTTACTTTCAGTTGGTCGCCTTACTACTGATTTACATTGCTCAGTGATCTTTACTTCTTCTTCTTTTCTGATACAGGATCAGCAGACGCGGACTATCATTGGTAGGGGGCGACTGCAGAACGGGCTTTACCTTCTTGATGACTCTCCTACTCTCCTCGCCTCTGTCTCCTCATCAGATTGGCATCGACGTCTTGGTCATGCTCCTCTCCATGTCCTCCAGAAGGCTCTCCCGGATGTATCTCTTCCTGCTTTTCAGTGTGAAACCTGTATTTTTGGCAAACAACCACGTTCATCGTTTCCTTCTCATTGTACTCGGAGTTCCGCTCCTTTTATTTTAGTACACTCCGATATCTGGGGTCCGTACAAGATTAGTAGTATTTCTGGCTATCGGTACTTCCTTACATTTATTGATGATTACTCGCGCATGACATGGTTGTATCTTCTTCGCGATCGTTCTGAGCTTCCCCGCGTCTTCCGGACATTCATTCTTGAGACTCGCACTCAATTCTCTGTGCCCATTCGCACTATTCGTACCGATAATGCACGAGAATACACGGGTCATGACTTCGCGACCCTCTGCTCTGACTTCGGCATTATTCACCAAATCTCGTGTGCGTATACTCCACAACAGAATGGTGTCGCCGAGCGCAAGAATCGTCACCTTCTTGATGTAGCTCGCTCCCTTATGCTTCAAATGCAGGTTCCCAAACCATACTGGAACTTTGCGCTTTCCACAACCTGCTTTCTTATCAACCGTCCTCCGTCCTCCAGAATACTACTCCGTTCAGCCTCCTATTTCCCTCCACTCCGCCTTTTCTTGTTATCCCTCGAATATTTGGGTGTACTTGCTATGTTCACCACCTCGGCCCCTCTGCCGACAAACTGGATCCCCGTGCGGCCAAACATATTTTTGTAGGTTACTCGCGCACTCAAAAGGGGTATGTGTGTTATTCACCTACAACCCGCAAGGTTAATGTCTCTACGGACGTCACTTTCCGGGAAGATCTTCCCTTCTTTTCTGCTCTGGATGTCGTTCCCATTCCAGAGCCTGTCGTTCGTCCTATCATCCCTTTTCCCCGCTCCTCCTCATCTCCTCCTCCTCCTGCCCAGCCTCCGGCCCGTCTGCCTCCACCTTTCATTCAAGTCTATTCTCGTCGTTCTACTCATCCCGGTGCCCCACTGCAGTCGGCTTCGACCTCTGATGCTCCACCACTTGCTGCTCCGGTTCCTGCCTCCACCGCTCACCTGCTGGCAAATTACGTCTCTCTACATCGCCTATCACCGCCACTTCGTCACTTTGCCACATCATTATCCTCTGTCTTTGTCCCTAACTCTGTGCAGGAGGCACTTCAACATCCAGGCTGGCGGGCTGCCATGGAGGAAGAAATGACGGCCCTTTGGGCCAACCAGACCTGGGCCCTGGTCCCTTAACCTCCCGGTCAGCACCCTGTTGGGTGTAAATGGATTTTTGTCATCAAACATGCTCCAGATGGCACTATTGCCCGACTGAAGGCCCGACTGGTGGCCCGTGGCTTCACTCAGCAGCAGGGTCTTGATTATGAGGAAACTTTCTCTCCGGTGGCCAAGCTCAACACGGTTCGTGTGCTTCTCTATGTGGCTGTACACCGCCGCTGACCCCTTCATCAGCTCGATATCAAGAATGCGTTTTTGAATGACGATCTTCAGGAAACCGTCTACATGCGCCAACCGCCCGGGTTTGAGACCACGGGGGAGTCTCAGGTGTGTTTTCTAAAGAAATCCATCTATGGTCTCAAACAATCTCCTCGGGCGTGGTTTGAAAAATTCAGCAAGGTGGTTCAGGATATGGGTTTCACTCGGAGTTCTGCTGACTTCTCCCTTTTCACCCGACACCGGCCAACTGGAACTGTCCTTCTGTTAGTTTATGTTGACGACATCCTACATACTGGGGATGACTCAAAGGGGATTCAAGCGGTCAAACAACATCTGAGCACCGTGTTTTAGACCAAAGACCTAGGGCATCTTCTTTACTTCCTCGGTCTTGAAGTCGCACGACGACCGGATGGGCTTGTACTCTCCCAACGGAAGTATTGTCTCGATCTTCTCAAAGATGCTGGTCAGTCTGGTTGTAGCCAACTAATACCCCAATGGAGGTAAATCACAAGCTTTGTGCTCATGCATCTGATAATGATCTGCTTCTCCAGAACCCGGAATACTATAGACGCCTTGTCGGAAAGTTGATCTACCTAATAGTCACGAAGCCTGATATATCGTTTGCTGTTGGGGTTGTTAGTCGGTTCATGCATGCTCCCCGGGTTTCTCATCTCCAAGCTGTTGAACGGATTCTCCGGTACCTTAAGGCAGCTTCGGGTCAAGGGCTTGTGTACAAAACCTCCACCTCTGCCCCAGCATTGGTTGCTTACTCTGATGCCGACTACGCTGGTTCCCTGGACGATCGGTGGTCGACCAGTGGGTTCTGTACTTATTTTGGAGGTCATCTCATTACATGGAAAAGTAAAAAACAAGTCGTGGTCGCTCGATCCTTCGCGGAAGATGAATACCGATCGATGGCATCGGTTGTCACTGAACTTACATGGCTTGAAAGCCTTCTTTCTGACTTGGGAGTAAAACTTCCTTCATCTGCTGTTCTATTTTGTGATAGTCAAGCGGCTATACACATAGCAAAGAACCCGGTGTTTCACGAGCGTACGAAACATATCGAGGTTGACTGTCACTTCATACGGGAAAAAGTTCAAATGAAGAAACTGGAATTAAAGCATGTTCCGGGCACTGATCAAGTTGCTGATTTTCTCACAAAGGCTTTATCAAGTACCTTGTTCTACCAGTGTTTGTCCAAGCTGGGTGCATATGATCTATACGCTCCAGCTTGCGGGGGAGTGTTAGAGAAGCCCATTTAACTCGGCTCATTTTGTATTTTTATTGGTTTTTTCTCTCCTCTTTAGTCCCACATCTTGTATAGGAACTTGCTCTTTCTTTCTCTCATCTATATATTTGTACTCATTTTTTGTATTTTACACAAGTGAACATATATACAAGGTGGATTTTTCTCTTCTCTACAGTTTACATATATAATTAATTAAATATTAAAATTCGATATATGAAATATTTCCGATATATAAAAATCCGACATGAAAACCCAAACCGACGTGTCCCCGACATCTGTAACATTGACTACAGACGATTTAATTTCACGAGGAATTAAGAGCGGAGAAGAAAGATACAAATACAAGAAGTGCTAAGGGCTTTTGCCCCTTTTTCTACAAATAAAAATCTATGATTTCTAATATTACGAGAATGAAAAACCCATGGTTACTATTGAAAATAAAGGGGTGATTAATAGCTGAAATATAACTTACTGCAAGAAGGAAACTATTGCAAGAGCGGCAGTTTACCTGCGATATGGTGGAGGGGACGACTCCAAATCACTATCTGACTGCGATTTGTGGGAGGGGTGTAACTTCAACATTAATAAGTCGGGTCAAACCGCGGTTGTGAAGAAGGATCAGATCGGTAGCTTAAAAGAAAAAGCCTACTGGAGTCGACTGAAACAAAAACTAGAACTCAAACGACTAATTAGGGCATGGAGGAAAGTACATCTGCGGTCTGTTGAAACTGTCTTCAACAGAGATGATGTCAACTGCTTTCGAATAGAGGAAGAAGGGGTGTCAACTTCAACGAAAAGAAATGACAACCCTAAAGCCATGTAGGAGGCACGCTAGGTGTGTTGGCGAGAGAAGAGGCTTGCGACGTTTTTTGACTCGATTGCGACTGGGTGAGGAAGAAATTTTCTTAAATACTATGCATGCAAAGTGAGTAAGTGAAAACATATTTTTTGTTTTACTTTGTTTTTTCAAATTTTGTAGTTGATTTTTTGATTTTTTTTAAAATTTTTCTGGCTGTCCTAATTAGAGAAAAAAAAAATATAAATAAAAACTAAAACAATAATTAAAAAGAAAAAAAAATAAGAAAATCAGTTTTTTTATATGATAGCACTAGCGTTAGAAACTAATGTCGAACGCGAGCAACAGAGATTTGATTTTTCAGCAAAAATTCATATTTTTCAAGATTTTTTACATCCGATTTTTCATGATTATGATTTTACAGAATAAGGCCTATCTAGTGTAGCGACGAAATAAAAAAACACAAATTTGCTGATTTTAAGTTAAAATGTTCAAAATTCCTAATTATAGCATCAACATTATGAATCGTGCATCGTAAAGATATTTGGTAAAAATGTCCGCTAGTTGGGATTCAATTCTTATGAAGTTTACATGAACATGTTCCTTTTTAATGTGATTTCTAATGAAGTAATGACATATGTCTATGTATTTGGATTTAGAGTGATGCACTAGGTTGTTCGTTAGGTTTATAGCACTTTTGTTGTCACATTTAAGTTCTATATTGGTGAGATGGATCCCAAAGTCTTCTAGTGTTTGAGTGATTCACAAGGCTTGCGCACAACAACTTCCTAGTGCAATGTATTCAACCTCTGTGGTGGAGAGGGTAAAAGAATGATAAGAATCATTGCATGGATGCCATAGTCCTAATTTAGATGTTCTGATTAAATATCTAAAAATTTATTTCAACGCTTTTAAATGAGATTCTTTTGGATTAGCTTGAAATTAGCGCATAAGCATACAACGAACGTAGTATCGGGTCTAGATGCACTAAGGTACAGTAAAGATCATATCATTTCTCTATATAAAGTTTGGTCTATTGAAATTACGGCTTCATCCCGTCCTAATTTATGTGATACATTCATTGGTGTACTAACTTGTTTAGGTTTTCAAATCTGAAACGTTATAACACTGAAATTTTTAGTTTTACTAATGAAAATTTCATCATTTCTTTTTATGATTTGAAAATCTAAAAAGTATGTTAATTCTCCAACCAAGCTAATCTCAAATTCATTTTGCATCATTAATATTACTTCATTACACAACTCTTCATTAGTGACTCTAAAATTAATATCATCAATGTAAATTTGTAAACTAATTAAATCATGATTAATATGGTTAATAAATAGTGTGGTGTCGGCACTTCCCATTTTATATCCGCGCTTTAATAAAAAGGATGTTAATCGTCCATACCTAGCACGAGGGCGCTTGGTTTAAACCATAAAACGTCTTTTCTAATTTATAGACATGATTAAGATATTTTCATTTATAAACCGGGGGTTGCTCAACATACACTTCTTCTTTTATAATCTTATTTAAAAAAACATTTTTTACATCCATTTGAAATAGTTTTAATCTTTTATAACTCACAAAAGCAAGAAAAATTCTAATGGATTCTAAGCAAGGAATGAGTGCAAAAGTTTCATCAAAATTTATCCCCTCGATTTGTGAATACCCTTGTGCTACTAATCTTACTTTATTTCTAGTAATTCTAGATTCATGGTCTAATTTATTTTTAAATATCCATTTTACGCATACCACAAGGTGATTAAATAGTCTTTCTACTAGTTTTCAAACCATATTACATTCAAATTAGTTTAATTCTTCATTCATAGCAATAAATCAAAATTTATCATTTAAAGCGTTGAAAAAGTTTGCGGGTTCAATTTCAAAAACAAGATATAAATTGAAAAAAGTTTCATATAAGGAAGAACGAGTCGTTACCCCTCTTGAAGGCTCTCCAATAACTAAATCCTTTGGATGATCCTTTGAAAATCTCAGCACGCTTGAAGACACAAAATTCTCTTACTCCGCCTCTTTTTCTTCACCTCCAAGCGGATCATTATCCTCATACTCCAAGGGGGAAGATGGTTCCTCTTCATTTCCTGCCAGATTGAGATCTACAAAAGGAACAAATTCATCAAATCTAACATGAATGGACTCTTCAACCGTTTTAGACATTTTATTATATATTTTATATGCTTTACTGGTTGAAAAGTATCAAAGAAATATTCCTTCATCGGATTTTTTATGAAATTTTCTTAACGTATCTTTAGTATTTAGAATAAAACATTTATAATCAAAAACTTAAAAGTAGGACACATTAGGTTTCTTTTGGTAGTAAAGTTCATAAGATGTCAATTTTAAAATTGGGCGAAACATGACTCGATTTAATATATAGCAGGATGCGTTTATTGCTTCAACCAAAAACGTTCTAGGTACCCTATACTCAGTAACATAAGACATTCTAGTTCCTGAAAAGTTCTATTTTTCCTCTTCACCACACCATTTTGCTGTGGGGTGCATGAAGCGGAAAACTCGTGTTTAATGCCTAGATTGTTGCAAAAAGAAGTGAATTTTTCATTTTCAATTTCTCCTCCATGATCCGAGCAGATGCATTTAATTTCTAAATCTAATTCATTTTGTATTCGATTGCATCATTTTGAAAATTTAGAAAAAGCATCATATTTGGAGGTAAGAAATAAAGTCCATCATAACATAGAGTAATTATCAATCAAGATAAAAGTGTACTTTTTACCCTATAGACTAGATGTGCTAATTGGTCCAAATAGATCCATGTGAGTTAGTTGTAGTGGTCTAGTAGTAGAAATTTCATTTTTGTTTTTAAAAGAAGTTTTAGAAACTTTTCCCTTTTGACATGACGGGCAAAGCGAAGATATATTTTCGTGTAGCGTTGATAAACCCCCAATCAATTTATCTTTTGATTATTTTAAAATCAACTTGGTGCTATAGTGACCAAGTCGCTTATGCCATAATTTTAGTTTTTCATTTTTTTTAAATTGAACATTTTAAAGACTCATGGGAAAGATAATGAAAAGCAGTCATATAAATATCGTGACTTCTAGGTGCAGTGAGTACGACATAATTGATTTTAGAATTTAAAATTTTACATAGATTTGTAGAAGATTCAAATAATACATTTAGATCTTTTTCACATAGTTGGTTAATAGATATTAAGTTGTGTTTTAAGCCTTCTACATACAACACATTTGTAAGAGAAAAAGAGTCGTTACTCACTGTACCGATGCCCATGATCCCTTCCCTTTCCGTTATCGCCGAAATTCATCATCCCTCATTTCTTCTTTGTGAGGCTAATTAACTTCGCTTTGTTACCCATCATGTGTTTGGAGCATCCAAAGTTCAGGTACCACATGTCTTCTTTATCCTTTGTTAACGAGTGTAGAATATTATTCAACTTAGTAAAAGAGGGGTCCTCCTCTATATATAGAGGAGGATTACATAACACAAATAAAAAATATATCGTAACACTCCCCCTCAAGTTGGACGTGAGATATTAATCATGCCCAACTTGATTACAATCCTATCAAAGTTACTTCCATGCAAACCCTTTGTGAGAATATCCGCAAGTTGCCTTTCTGAGGGAACAAAAGGAGTACACACGACTCCTTTTTCGATGTTTTCTTTGATGAAATGACGGTCCACCTCAATGTGCTTGGTCTGGTCATGTTGGACTGGATTGTGGGCAATGCTGATAGCGGCTTTATTGTCACAATATAGCCGGATTGATGTCTCTTCCACAAGGCCTAAGTCACTCATCAAAGAACGTAACCAAAGGCCTTCACATACGCCGTGTGCCATAGCTCGGAATTCTGCTTCGGCACTTGACCGAGCCACTACCTGCTGTTTTTTACTTCTCCAAGTGACTAGATTCCCACCAATTAGGGAACAATACCCGGAAGTTGATCTCCGATCATCAATGGACCCAGCCCAATCTGCATCAGTGTAAACCTCAATATCCAGGCAAGAGTTAGGAGAGAAAAGGATTCCACTCCCCGGAGAAGATTTAAGATAACGAAGGATCCGATGGGCAGCATCAACATGGTTGGTCTTTGGAGCATGCATGAACTGGCTGATAACACCAACTGCGTAGGAAATGTCAGGGCGAGTATGTGAGAGGTAAATCAGTCTTCCAACTAGCCTCTGAAATGCTGGGACATCATCAATGGACTTTCCATCTTTCCCCAATTTGTGATTAGCTTCAATCGGGGTGTTGACAGGCTTACAACCACTCATCCCTGTTTTTTCAAGGAGGTCCAAGGTATACTTTCTCTGCGAAATAAAGATCCCGTGATTAGACCTGGCCACCTCAATTCCCAAGAAGTATCTAAGTTTTCCCAGGTCCTTGACCTCAAACTCACTTGCCAATTTTTGTTTCAGGATCTTGATTTCTTCCACATCATTGCCAGTGATCACGATGTCATCAACATAGACAATGAGAATTGTGAGTTGGGTGGCCCTCTTCTTGATGAACAAGGTATGATCCGCATTACTCTGGTGATATCCAAATGAGACCATAGCTTTGTGGAATCTTCCAAACCAAGCACGGGGAGACTGTTTCAGGCCATATAGGGCCTTCTTTAATTTGCACACCTTCCCTTCAGAGCCGCTAGATATAAGACCTGGGGGAAGGGTCATATACACTTCCTCATCAAGGTTCCCATGGAGAAATGCATTTTTAACATCAAGTTGACAAAGGTCCCACCCTTTGCAGGCAGCGCAGGATAATAGAACCCTGATAGTGTTCATCTTTGCTACTAGAGCAAAGGTTTCCTGGTAATCCACCCCGAAGGTCTGAGTATAGCCACGTGCCACCAACCGTGCTTTACATCTTTCGATCACTCCCTGAGGATTCTGTTTAACCGTGAACACCCATTTGCACCCAACGGTCTTCTTCCCAAAAGGAAGCTGCACCAAATCCCAGGTGTGGTTCTTCTCAAGGGCCATCATTTCCTCAAGCATTGCCCCTTTCCACTCAGGGATCCCAATAGCTTCCTGCCAGGACGAGGGTATAGTGATGGAAGCCAGGGAAGATATAAAGGTCTTGTGGGCAGTGGAGAATGAGTCATAAGACACATAATTTGAGAGGGGATGCTTAGTGCAAGATCTGATACCTTTTCGGAGAGCAATGGGAGCATCAGATGAACCCGATTCCGGATCCAATGATTGATCTGGTCGAATGGCGTGGTCTTGTGTGCTTGGCCCTTTGGACCGCCGAGAGTACACCTGCAAGGAAGGCACAGCCGGGCAGATGGGTGGAGGAGGCACATAGGAGCTCACTTCCCGAGGTAAAGACTCCCCCTGAAGTGAGGGATAATAAGGTGGAGGAACCGGTAAGGGAGTAGTAGGGGAAGGAGCAGAGGTGGTGTCAGCTGTAGGGGCATAATATGACTCATACTCATGGAAAGTAACATCCATGGAAACAAATACCTTCCGGGTAGGAGGATGAAAGCATTTGAAGCCCTTTTGCGTCGCAGAATAACCAATGAAGACACAACGGAGGGCCCGCTGGTCAAGTTTAGATTGGCGAGGATGATGAATATGAACAAAGCAGACACACCCAAACACCTTAGGAGGAAGTGTCGAGGGTGCGAGGTGTAGAGCACCCAGAGGGGTATCATTCCCAAGGACGGGCGTGGGCATGCGATTAATAAGGTAGGCCGCGGTAAGGACAGCATCACCCCAGTAGTATTTAGGAAGATGCATGGTGGATAAAAGACAACGGGCAACCTCCAACAGATGTCGGTTTTTTCGCTCGGCAACACTGTTCTGAGCGGGAGAATAGGGACAAGTAGTTTGGTGGAGAATACCGTGATCGGCAAGGTAGTGAGAAAAGTGGGAATCGATATATTCCCGACCGTTGTCACTACGGAGAATTTGGATGTCTGTGTGAAATTGAGTGGAGACCATTTTGTGAAATCGTTGAAAAGTAGGAAAAACATCATTTTTGTTCTTGAGCAGATACAACCAGGTGGTACGAGAAAAACAATCAATAAATGAAACAAACCAAGCACAGCCAGAAATAGATTGAACAGGATAAGGTCCCCAAACATCAGTATGAATAACAGAAAAAGGAACAGAACTAGGTAAAGACACATGACTGAAAGCATGACGCTTATGTTTACTACTAGCACACACATCGCACAAAAAAGAATTAAGAACGGTAGTAGAAACATGCGGAAACAACAATCGCATCACAGAAATAGAAGGGTGGCCCAGCCGACAATGCTGAGAATAGAGCGGATGAGAAGAAGCAGATAGGAGAGCCCGAGGTGGTGTCGCCGTTCCAGAGTCAAGCACATAAAGACCATTGACCAAGCTACCAGAGCCAATCACCTTCCCCGTCGTCAGGTCCTGAAAAACACAAGAGGAAGGAAGAAATGTGACCGAGCAATTCATCGAGTTTGTTAAATGACTAATGGACAGTAAATTGCGGGTAAAACTGGGCACATGAAGGACCGAAGACAAGAGGAGGGAGGAACATGAGATAGAACCCTTGCCGGCAATGGAGGAGAGGGAACCATCAGCAATACTCACCTTATCCCGGCCAGACAGGGGAGTATAAGAAACAAAACCTGAAGCGGAGCCGGTCATGTGATCAGTTGCCCCAGAATCAATAATCCACCGCGGAGAGGTCTGGACTCAGCAGAGTGCGCACCGGGAGTCCCAGTGTGAGCATAAGAAGAGGAGGATAAGGCAGTCGGCTCGGTCGTGAGACCCTGCATCATACGACGGAGAGCAAGCATCTCTTCCGCCGAGAAGGAGCCAGTAACAGCATAGGGATCAGGTCCAGAGGAGACGTCCACAGAAGCATCAGTGAGATGAGCCGAGCGATGAAAGGTATGGCGACTGGAAGTCCGGCCAGAACCTCGGCCGCCACGAGTGGCACCACCCCTTGGTGGCGGGAAACCATGGAGCCGAAAGCAAGTATCTCTGGTATGACGATTCTTCCCACAGTAATCACAGACCAGGTGATCTTTGTCAGGACCTCTCATCTGAGCATCACGGGGCGGACGAACACCAAGTATGGAAGAACCAGCAACAAGAGCAGAACTCTCCGGAAGGGAGTCAGGGACCAAAGACTGTCGACGATCAAACTCCTGCTGCACAAGACTGTAGACCTCAGGAAGGGATGGAAGCAAAGTACGACCCAAAATCTGAACACTGATCTGGTCAAAGTCCCGATGAAGCCCATGAAGAAACTCAAAAATCCGATTGCGCTCCTCCCGGGCACGAACCATGGCTTCATCAACCGGACTGGTGAAAACGAGCGGATCAAAGTGATCGTACTCCTGGTATAACTGAGTAAACTCCAAGTAGTATACAGACGGAGGGCGGTCACTTTGGTGAAGTGAGGAGATCCGGCGGCGCAGCTGAAAGATCTGAGCAGCATTGCCCCGCCGAGAGTAAGTAGCCTCAGCACGTCTCCAAATATCAGCAGCGGTGTCAAGAAACAAGTAGTTGCGAGCAAGAGCCTCCTGCATAGAGTTGGTAAGCCATGACATAACAAGAGAGTTTTCCGAATCCCAAGTAATCCATTCAGGAGACGACGTCGCTGGAGCCGGAATCTGACCAGTGACATAACCGAAGAGACGGCGGCTCTTGAGTGCCAAAGTAATGGACCGAGACCAGGACAGATAATTGGAGTCATCCAAACGAATAGAGGTGATTTGAGGCGTATTGTGATCATGTCCACCACGGAGAGGGGCCGACAGAACAGGTACCGCGGCGGGAGGAGTGGCCGAATCGGAGATGTCAGACATCGTGGCTCGAGAATAGAAATCTGGAGACCACTAGGGGATCCGCAAACAGCTGTCTAGGAGGGGCATACCCGCATCAAACCGAGGAGGGGAATAGAAATCCACCCCATAAAGCTCTGGAGGAGGAAACGACACCGGAGAAGGGCAGAAAAAAAAAGCAATCAATGCATTGAAGACCGGTGCCGGAAGTAATCACTGGAAGCAGCGTAGAGGAGACGCCGGAACGCGGAAGCGGAAGCAGCGGCACGACAGGAGAAGCAGCGGCACAGGGTAGCGGCGGCGGAAGCAGTCGTCGGCACCGCAGGAGAAGCAGCGGCACGACAAGGTCGTCGTAGATGCACAGGAAACAGACGACGAAGACGTCGTGAGAAGCCGACGACGAGATCATCGTCGAGGAGCAGTGAACCCACCGGGAGAAGAATCGCGAGTCGTCGGTGTCGTCGATGGCGCGCAGGAAGAGGGAGCAGCGGTCGGGCGGGCGAGCGGAGAAGACGAGCGCCGAATCCAGCGGGCGGGCGAGCGCCGAATCCAGCGGCTAGGGCATCGCGCGTTCCTCTGATACCATGTTAACGAGTGTAGAATATTATTCAACTTAGTAAAAGAGGGGTCCTCCTCTATATATAGAGGAGGATTACATAACACAAATAAAAAACATATCGTAACATCCTTAACATGCCAACACACCTTGAAGTAAGATGAGTGTAAAAATCCGGATACCCAAGAGGTCCCTCCCATGGAATAGGTGGAAACCTTAGACACCCAAATTTGCTTTAAGGCACATCGTCCCTTTGTCCTGCAAGGGCCAGAAGTGTGACCAAAGCGAAATCATTTAGTACACAAAATAAAATGGGTTGAGACCCTTTTTAGTTTCAGACTCTTGTTGGAGAGCTGGTAGCTATCAAAATAAGAGTAGATTTTTTATAAAACGGGTTATGGCTTCTGTTGCTAACGCCAATAGTAGAAACTAACGTCGGATGGTAGCTACAAGAACCATAACCAAGCTTGTATTTTGTGCTTTCATGATATTGTTTGGTCAGAATCATTTCCAGCATTTTCTGACCAATTCGGAATTTTTCTATAACCATGGTTAAATCATTGATTCAGGCTTTTAAGGAGTGTTTTCTCCAACTAGGATTCCACACTTTTTGCGAAGTTTTTCTTTCCAAGATCAATTTGGGTGAGAGAAGTTTTCAGGCCCTTTTCTAAGTCCCCATTTTGATTTGTGAGATCTTTCACATCGAAGTGGGCCTTAGAAAGGGCATCATCGAGTTCTTTTATTCTTCCCATGGAGTGATCATTCTTGACAAACAATCTTCTCTTTTCTCAAAGATTTTACTTTTTTATTTAATTTTTGATTTTGTTTTACAAGAATTTTATTTTCAGTTTTTAAAAGATCATTGTAGGAGGAAGGAAGCACCTCAGTGTCGCTCATGACACTACACTTGTCGTCAGATGACTCATTATTTTTTCCCATAAGGCATATGTTCACTTCTTCTTCGTCGCTAGAGGCGGACCTGCTTGATCCTTCAGATGACGAGTCATCCCAAGTTGCCGTCTTTAGAACTTTCTTCTTCTCTTTGCCTGTGTCGCTTTTCATTCTCCTCTTTCATGTACTTTGGGCACTGACTTCTGATGTGACCGGTCTTCTTGCAGTGGAAGCATTCCAGTTGAGGCCGCTCGTCTTTATCATCGTTGGCTTTCTCCTTTTTGGATGACGAGCCTTTCCTCCTTGCATCCTTTTGGAAGTATTTACGGAAGGACTTCCTCCTCTCCGGATCTTTCACCTGCGAAGTACCTTCATGAGTTAATTCCAGAAGTTTCCAAATATCATAGACAGTTTCACATGCACAGATTCTATTAAACTCAGTCCTATTTAAAGCACAAAACAAGACATTCATTGCTTTAACATTGTTCTTACACCTTATTTTGTCTCCTTCATCCCACTAATCCTAGGGTTTCTCTATGTTAACTTCTCCAACAATATATGTAGGAGAAGTGTACCTAGTTTCTACCAAATTATAGACCTCAATATCTACAGTCATTAAAAAACAACGCATGCACGTTCTCCAGTAATTATAATCAGTTCCAGTGAAATGTGGTGATATTCTTATGCCTTGCCCCTCATGGAAAGAGAGATCGTGGAGTGCTAAACTGATGTGATTTAAGATGGGGGTGTAGTTTTAAACAAAGTAAAATGCGACCTATTTAAAATAATTGTGGCGCGAGAGACTTGGACAGGCTATTTTTAACGAAATAAACGGCCAAGCCGTCACTCGCAAGCGCAAACGCTACCGCACGGACTTACAAATGCTACGAGTCACAATTCCACGGGTACAAAAATTAATTGGTGGCATGCACATGTAACAAAAATAAACGGTAATGAGGAGGTAGCAATTAATTAGGGCAAGCTCATAATATTTGACTATTCATTTATGATTTAGCATAAAATGACTGATGGATGTGAAATGAGATGGAGAGGTATACCAAGGGCAGAGGTGGCAGCCACTGCAAGTTTCCGGGTAGGCTGAAGGAGAAGCTACAGGACGATGTGCTCGGGATTGCCTAGAATCGGGTTGCCTGGAAGTGTGGGAGAACTGAGGACTGGCCGGAACAACTGACTGAAGACTGGTCGGGCCTGGGCGGTAGCAGCTATGGCTGGAAATCATGAAACAGGTCCACGGGAAGAAGGAGAATCGCTGGAGGTACACTGAAACCGCCGGAGGAGGGAGCTGGGGAGGTCGACAACGCCCTAGGAGAGTTCTGGCGTCCTCGTCAATGGCGGACAGAGCTTCCGGAGACGGCTTCGTCGGGGAAGACGACCACTAGAGGCGAGGGTTTTGTCGGAGGAGAGGCGCGGGAAGGAGGCGAGACTGGCCGGTGGGGCTCTGGCGATGAGAGGAGGAGTCGCTGGTTACCCGAGACCCTGACACCGGCAGTGTTAGGGAAGGATGGGGCTGGAGCACGGGGTCGGGCTGGCGGTGCTGGGAGAATCGAACGAGACCAAAAATTGGTTTCATTCAATTCATTTTTCCCAGCTCCCCCAACAGTGGAAGGGGGTTTTCATTTTATAACTTAGGATTAAGGTTAGGAATCAAGTGGGCTTTGGTGGTGGGCTTTTCAAATGGATCAAAATTAAAGAGTGTTTAAGTTGGGCTTAAAGTAGGGCCGACTGCCCTATAAAGGAGAATTGGATAAAAGAGGGCATTACCGTAAGCATAAGAATCATTAAAAATTAAAATAGTTAATTAACTTGAGCTTGCCCTAAATTAACCTATTCCTAAATTACCGGACCTATGCATTTAGGGTCACGTAGGCCGGTCACACCAACGCGCCAAACCAACATTGCGCGAACAACATACGCGATACAAAAATACACAAAAGCGCTAACAACATGCGCGATACAACTTGACGCTACAGAACAATAAAAAAACTTGCGCAAAAACGTGCGCTACAACAAAAGACATGCGCGATAAAAAATAATAAAAAGAGGCGACGCGGGTTGCATCACATTATCCTCGAGTGTTAAGTCAATTTGGGATAATATGGCTCTGATACCATTTGTTGGATCTTACGACGCCCTTAGAGGGGGGGAGTGAATAAGGATTTTGAAAAATATTTAGATTTTAAAACGAGAAACAGTCAGATTGTAGTTTCTGTTGTTATTTCCCGCGATAGTAACTACCACTTTGTGTTAATAACAAAAATTCCCTTTTTATTTGAAACTTGGAACATAAGATTAGAGAGCCAATAATGAAAGAAAATATGATTTTATTTTTGAAATAAGAATTACAAAACTGTGACCCCAATGATGCTTAAGATCGAGGCGAAAATAAAACCCTGTTGGTTTTATATATCGACCCTTCTCCTAATGATCAATTGGTTCTAGCCTATCTTTCCAAGATACGACCTCGAATCGTCCCTAGATCTACCTTAGATCTAGTCACTACAACACGCGGCGAATTGCGGAATCCTCTCAGGAAACCGACGTCCACACCAGACGATTTTCCCCATAAGTCTCGCAAAACATAGTCGCCCCTGGCTGCGGAGAATTTACAATGACCAAAAACAAGAAAAATTCAAATGAATAAACAATATAAAACTCCCTCCATCTGATGAACTCGAAGATGACGAAGATGCGCCCGCGTGGTTGACCCTTCTTCGAGTTCGTAGCCTTCACGAGCGGTGATGGGAGTTCTCTTGACTGCATGGAAGAGACTCTCACAAAGTATATGAGTTGTGGCTTTTGGTCGTGATCTCTGTATGTTTATCTGGAAGGAGGTGGTCGCTCTTTTTATAGGCATGAAAACTAACGTCAGTGTTAGTACTACTACCGATCAATAACTATTTTAGGAAACTTTTCTATCTTCGGAAAATAGTATTATAACATTTTCCTCCAAAAATAGACCTTCCAAAAAGATATCGTCTGGCGTTAGTGATACTGTCCGACAGTAGCTATATTTGGGACGCTGTAGATCTCCTTCCTCTTTTGCTCCTCCACCAACGAAGGATTGGCGGTGTTTCCAAAATGATAGTGTCCGACGTAGCAATAATGCCCGGCGATAGCATTTTCCTTTTTCAACACCAATCTTCCATTTTTGCAGTTTTTCTTGAGGATCTTGCCTTTTCTGTCACAAAAACTAGCGCGAGCGGTAGAGGTAGCTCCCGACTATAGCACCTGATTTATCGTGCTTCTGCTCATGTTGTTGGATTGCTAGTGCTAGCGCCAACGATATTGGTACCGCCCGACGGTAGCAACAGAAAGAGCACCATCTTCATCATTTTGACTTGCCTTCCAAGGAATATTGGACCTATAGTTCCTGCACACTATAAACACACGACAAACAAGATCAAATACAAACTGAGATTTGTTATTCTCAAACTAAGAGATGCGGAACACATGTTCCAACAATGACATTTGTCGTGCGTGGCGACATTCGGCGGGGGTGAGGACATTCGCCGGGGGCGGCGACATTATGCGGGGGCAGTCCATATTTATATACGTATATATAAACCATAGTTCAATGTTGTTCAACAAAAATCATATGATGTGATGGTTGTTATCTTTGCTTGACATAGTGAGGACCTGAGTTAAATTCTCACCATTTACAATTTTTGTGAGATGAAAAATCAGGTCATAGACCCTTCATTTTCAATAAATTTAGGGATAATATCTTAATTTTATGTTGTAGGGTACCCTACACCTTAATATAAGCCTAGGACACCATATTATAGTTGGTATAGAAGCTCTAGTAAAAAAATATAATTAACCAGACGATCCGTATTAATCATGCCATCATTGACGTATCTGATCTTCCCAATGACTTGTAAATTTCATGCTATCTTCAGGCCACACTATTTCTTTTTAAGGTAGTATAGATGTATGTGTATTTGTTACTACATATTTAAAATAATATATATAATTATTATGTATAATATGTATATAACATATGTACATACACATTTATTTCATAGTATAATTTAGGGCATTCGAGCATTGGCCACAAAAGAAAATTGTCTTTACTTGGATCAACTTAATTATCAGACATAATGATTAAATTGAGGTGTTAAAAGTGAAGCGAAAAAGTGTAATTTAATCATAGTCAATGAATCCAACAAAGCATTATGTTTTTGAGCTCATAAATTTACCGATAAATTTTCGATATTTCTTGCGTATGACATGCAAGAGGCCATGAGTAGAAAGAACAGTAGCCCACAAAAGCCGAAAAGAACAGTAGAGCGCATAAATTATAAAAAAAACTCATTGTTCATCCATTGGTAGAAAAGACGAGAAGCGGGCAAAGAGTAAGCACTAGAGAAGAAACCATAGAAGTATGAGAACTAGAGGAGATCGTCGGTGGATGAGAGGAAAAGAAATTACTATCCAGAAGCCATAATCGAGAGAAGAATCAGGCTGTCTACAAAAATGAAGGAAGATAAAGTGCAGAGTGAGCCTGCAGTGAGAATTAGGTCAGATTGCACTTGCAAATTAAGTAATAATTATATAAAAATTTAAAAGTTTTAATATATGAGAAAGATAAAAAAATTAAATAATCGCGATCGATATAAAGAGCATAGTATATTGCCGCCGTATATATCAAGCAATTTTTTCAAAACCAATATTTAAATAAACTGCGTTGCGTTTTCCCCAGAAAAACATCATGCTAGCCGACAACTCCAACCCTAAAATTGATATTACTACTTTAATAAACAATATCAAATAAGATGCCAAATTGTGAGACTTTCTTGATTATCAAAAATAGAGCTCTAGAACATGTACATACAACCAAAAATCAATTGGTTAGAAGTGGAAAGATTGGGTTTATATTAAGTGCACAAGACTATGCTATTTTCCTAACGTCGAATTATTCTCAACACGCCCTTTCACATGTATGATTTTTAGCGTCTAACATGCGGATTATTATTTTTTAATTGGGTGACAAAATGGGTTGTTAAACCTAGCCTATTTGGATACCTTGTGAGAAATCAAGCATTCAATATACAATCCATTTGTTAGAGGTGGAGATGCCCATGATATATATTAAGTGCACAAGGTCGCGTTATTTTCCTGATGTTGAACTATGTTATGGCTTCAGGCTATGTTATTAAAGGCGCGTCTCAGGAACGCCTAAGGCTCAAGGCTCACCAGGCTCAGAGGTTTAACTTTTAACTACTATGTTGTTAAAGGCGCGCCTAAGGCTTAAGGCTCACCAGACCCAGTTGTTTGCGCCTTGGTGTGTTTTATTTGCACCTATAGAACATAAAATGTGCGCTTAAGTGAGATTTTTGTTGTAAATTTTTTTTTTCAAAAATAAAGAAAAAACTAATGTAAGAACTAAATAATTTTTGTCTGATTTCGTGTTTGTGAAAATTAATTATGCATTGTGACTTCATTAATTCTATTTTTAAGTGATATTAATGATAGTAATGAATGATTAATTAGTAGAATAGATGAAGAATTTGATCGAGAAGATGAAATGATGTTTGGTGCTGATTATTGAAAATGGATGTGGTTGCGTCTTGTCTTTGTCAGGCGCGCGTATGCGCCTTGAGCCTTGCGCCTAGACTCCAAGACCTCTTTTGCGCCTTGGTGCGCCTTTAATACCTAAGCTTTTAAGGTAGTGGTGGATAGTGTTGAATGATGAAATTGTTAAGTTTAATAATGATGGATACATATTTGAAAGATAAAGTTGAGGTGAAATGTTTTAGTGATTATGTGGTTGCTATTTGATAATTAATGATATGCACATTATAAATCTGGTTAGTGCTTATTCTCTTTAAGTTTTAGAAGGTAAATTAAATGTAAACTTGGGGAAGAGAGGAATGAATTATCACAACATTTAACCAAGGAAAAATTATATCTATTGGTAGTGACTTAGATATGCATATATATTCTAGTAGAGTGATGTATAAGAGGTGTTGGAAGTATAATCCCACATTGTGATACTCATGTAATCTTGTGCACATAATATAGTCCATTAGCCCCTCCACCATTCAACCAATTGATTTTAGGCTGAATGTTTATTTTCTTATGGTGATGGTATTCTAGGAAACACCAGTATGGGTACGGGTACCAGGCACGATTCGTACCAGGTATGGCGGCACAACAAAATTTAAAAGCCAGGGATACAGGTACGACATGATACATTATAACAAATATAATATATTTATATATCACATGTGCAATAAATAGTTCTCAAAACATCGAAACATCAAACATTAATCATAACTTGAAGTACAAGTCCACAAATCAATTCAATATAACATGAAATTTTCAAACATTAAGCATTCATAAATATTGCAAAATTTAACATCTTATATGTTTAATCAAAAGAGATAAAATTAAAGTTAAGTCTACTCATCAGTCTTTTTCTTCTTCTTCTTCTTCTTCATTGTTGGAGATCAACTTCATTGTTGGAGATCAACTTCATTGTTGGAGATCTACATCTTCAATCTCCAGTTAGTCTAGAAGCAAGTTAGCCGTTTTGTTAATAACTTGTGTCGTATCAACAATTTCAAAACATGTACTTGTAACATAAACTTACCTGTACCAGAAACATACTTGGTACAAATACACAACTTAATTGAATGTACCAACCCTTCTTATCATAGAGCCAACTTTTGTTTACTCTAGAAAAACAGACTCCTATCACAATATGTAGAATGATGTGCTAAGTTCAAGTGTGTCCACATAGGTGTAATCATCGAGTATCAGGTACGTATCTATATCAGATACATATTCGATACGGGTACACTGGGAAAGTATC
The DNA here is from genome assembly GCA_039513925.1 of Platanthera zijinensis. Classification (NCBI taxonomy): domain Eukaryota; kingdom Viridiplantae; phylum Streptophyta; class Magnoliopsida; order Asparagales; family Orchidaceae; genus Platanthera; species Platanthera zijinensis. The sequence goes on from CM077089.1 coordinate 141,011,547, forward strand.
CGTGCTTCATAGATGGTAACAAATAGGTTAAAATATATTGACTTAAAGTTGTTAATTTTAATGATATATCCAACAAATTAATTTGCCTTCATATCTGGAAAATTCATTATGGAGGCTATTTTTGTGTTACAACAGTATACAACAACATACAACAACATTCAAGCCTTTATCCCACTATAGTGGGGTCGGCTATATGGATCCTTTGTCGTCATTGTGCCCTATCTTTTGTCATAATCTCACTAATGCCTAAGTACATCATGTCTTTCCTTACAGTTTCATTCTAAGTCTTTATTGGTATACCCCTCCCTCGTTTAACATGTCTAGTGACTAGACTCTCACAATGCCTAACATGTGCCTCTAATTGTCTCCTTTGTACGTGTCCAAACCATTTTAGACGAGCTTCTCGCATCTTCTTTGCAATTCGTGCTACTCCTGTCTTATCCCTGATACTTTCATTCCTAATTTTATCCAATCTTGTGTGTTCACACATCCACCTAAGCATTCTCATCTACGCAACTCCCATTTTTTGCTCATATACACAATTCATTGCCCAACACTCAGAACGATAGAGCATCGCGGGTCTAATTGCAGTACGGTAACACTTGCCCTTAAGTTTTAGTGGTACTTTACTATCACATAAGATCTCTGACACGCCTCTCCACTTTAACCAACCCGCTTGGATTCTATGTGTCACATATTTATCAATACCTCCGTCGTTTTGAACTATCGATCCAAGATATTTAAAACACTCACTACGGGAAATATCTTGATCACCCAACTTAATAACAAAGTCATCTACCCATCTTGTATTGCTAAATTTAGCCTTCATTTGGTTCGGCGGTGGCGGGTCGATCCGACGGGTGGAAACAGAGTGTTCGAATCGGAGGGGGGAGGTAGCTGCTCCAAACGGAGTTTTTTGGGGCGTTTCTCAAGGCGGGCGGGTGGAAACGGAGCAAACGCCGTTGAAGGTTCATTTGTTTACCCTCCTTCCGGCGGCGTTTGCCCAAAACGGAGCAGCGAAACGCCCAAACAAATAGAGTCTTAAGCTCCATATACCCCGTCTTTGCCCTGCTCAACCTAAAACTCTTCTTTTCTAAAGCATCTCGCCATGATTCAAGTTTTGCGTTTACACCCCCGCGCGTCTCATCAACCAAAACGATATCATCCGCAATCAATAAACACCAAGGTATTGCTTGCTGGATATGTCTGGTGAGCTCATCTAAGATAAGGGTAAAGAGATAAGGGCTTAAAGCTGAACCTTGATCTAAGCCAATAGTGATAGGGAATTCCTGTATTAATCCTCCTGTTGTCCTCACCCTTGTCACTGAATTTGTATACATATCTTGATTGTGTCAATATATGATATATTTACACCTTTATTTTTTAAGACTCTCCATAAGATCTCTCTTGGAACACTATCATAAGGCTTCTCAAGATCAATAAACAACATATGCAAATCTTGTTTTATTTCTAGATAACTGTTGTCAACGAGTCTCTTCAAGAGATGTATAGTTTCTATGGTCGACCTCCCTGACATGAATCCAAATTGATTCTCCGAGATGTTAGTCTCTCGTCTTAATCTTCTTTCTATTACTCGTTTCCATAGTTTCATGATATGACTCATCAATTTAATTTCCATGTAATTAACACAATTTTGTAAATCCCCTTTATTCTTATACAAAGGTACTAAGATACTTTCTCTCCATTGGTCTGTCATGCTCTTTGACTTCAGTATCTTATTTAAAAAAATGTAAGTCACAAAATTCCTTCATTTCCTAAACATTTCCATACTTCGATGAGTATATCGTCTAACCCAACCGTTTTTTCATTTTTCATCTTATTTTGAGCATCTTTTACCTCAGATACTTAAATTTTATGATACAACGTTATGTTCTCATATTTCTCTGATTTACTTAACTCTTCCAATTTCAATTCATTGTCCTTTGTTTCATTATAGAGTTGATAAACATATCTTTTCCATCGCTCTTTAATATCCACATCAACCTTCAAAATTGTATCTGTCTCATCTTTTATGCATTTTACTTGACTTAAATCTCTGATCTTTTTTTCTCTAGCTCGAGCATTTTTATATATGTCGCGCTCTCCATCGTTGGTATCTAGTCACTTATAAAAATTTTCATAAGCTTGATTTCTTGTTTTACTTACTGCCTGTTTAGCTTGTTTTTTGGCGACTTTATACCTGACTGAGTTTTCATCATTCATATAAACATAGAGTGATTTATAGCTGTCTCTCTTTGCCCTCACTTTGTCTTGCACTTCCTCTTTCCACCACAAAGATTTTTATTTGGGGGCGCAAGACTTTTGATACTCCAAGTACATTCTTTCTACTTATTATTAAATTTGAAGACACAATTTTTCATGAGATATTAGAATCAAAATAAGAGTCATCAACTAGTCGTTCCATAACTGCCTTCTTGAAAGCAACCTATTTTTCCATCTTCAAGTTTCACCCTCGAAATTTTTGCAACATTTTTGTTCTTGTCTTAAATTTATTATATTTAATTTGTACATCTAACACCACTAACCTATGTTGTGTTGTCAAACTTTCTCCTGGTATGACTTTGTAATCCTTACAAATCATTTTATCCATTTTGCGAGTCATAAAATAATCAATTTATGATTTATTTGGTCTACTTTTAAACGTAATTAAATATTCTTCTCTCTTTATGAAAAACATATTTGATACAATTAGCTCATGTGCTACGACAAAGTCTAAAATGGTTTGTCCTTCTTCATTCCTTTCTCCATATCCATATCCTCCATGAACGGCTGTGTAATCTATATTTTTCTTCCCTATATGTCTATTTAAGTCTCCTCCTATGAAAATTTTCTCTCTTTGTGAGATTTCTCTTACTAAATCATCTAAGTTTTCCCAAAATTGCACTTTAATAGCTTTAATTAATCATACTTGTGGAACATAAGTGCTGATCACATTAATAGTTTTATTTCTTATGACCCATTTAAGAGCTAAGATTCTATCACCTTTTCTACTTATCCCAATAACTTCATCCTTCCAAGTAGTATCCACAATAATACCTACTCCACTGCTTGTTTTATTTTTTTTGTGTACCATAATTTAAAACCTGAATTATCTAAATATTTAGCTTTCTCACCCATCCATCTAGTCTTTTGCAGGCATACAATATTTATCCTTCTCCTAATTATTGTATCCACTACTTCCATCACTTTCCCCATTAGCGTACCTATATTCCAACTTTTAAACCTAAGTCGATCACAATTTCTACAACATACTACCCAAGGACGTCTAATATGTGAAGAATTTTGCCTATTTAACACTACACTCAAGTTCTCTTAGAGGTGCATTGGTCTTTCCAAGACATCGCATTCAGGCCATACGACGAGGACGCTTGCAAATTTAACACTACACCCACGTCCTATAGATGCAGCGATCCTTGTCAAGACGCCGCATTCGAGCCATGCGATGCGTTCCTTAAGGGAACAACCTAGCTTTTGCACAATTTCTCAAATGATCCATATTTATAAGGGTGATTAAATTTTATGCTGGCCATCTACCTAACACAATCCTCACCATTTTTCATCCGGGCTTGGGACCGACATAGACTGGTTTAGTCAATGGAAAGTATAAAATGAAAAAAAATCATTTTATATTTTATTGAGTAGGCATGTGATCGAGTAACGTGAAAATTGATTATGCGCGCATTAAAATAAATATTAAAATATGTATAAAACACTAACTAGTATTATAATTAGTCATGTAGTGGTCAATGAATTTCTAGTTGCAACAGGATTGCTTCGGGGATTAACATTGAGTTCATACCTTTTTGTTTGTTATAGAGATGCTCAAAAGATATGCAAAATGAGGCGAAATGATATATGCATTTTTGTGGATAGTCCTAATCATTGAGATATTCACTAAAATAAGTTTGGAAAATGTTTAGAAGATAAAAGATTTATAATTTGTAGAATAAGATTAAGTATATGATAGACAATATTATAGGTGTGATATTTAATTATTTGCAATCACTGATCAATAGTCTTTGAGGATGCAGTGATATTTGGGTTTGATATGTGTTAGTATCATTGATTCATTATATGAATGAAAAATGGATGACGATATAACTCCTTGAGCTAATACTAGGAGGCCATAGTGAAATGCCTCACGATCCGTAAGTTTATGTAATAAGAAGATATCGCACATATAACTAAATTTCATAAAATATCAATATGGTGGGATGTTGTTTGGATCTCAGTGTTGGGTAGTATAAAGTGTTAGCAAAATTGAATAATAATTCTATTGATATTGCCCCCTCTATATATGGAGGCAGACACGGGATAAAGCAGAAATAAAAACATATGTAGAAAATACATATTGTAACACTCCCCCTCAAGTTGGGCGTGAGATGGTAATCATGCCTAACTTGACAACAATTCTTCCAAATGTACTTCCACTCAGGCCTTTCGTGAGAATATCAACAAGTTGTCTATTTGAGGGAACAAAGAGAGTACACACAAGTCCCCTTTCAATGTTCTTCTTGATGAAATGTCGATCCACCTCAGTATGCTTAGTACGATCGTGTTGGACCGGATTGTGAGTGATGCTGATAGCAGACTTGTTATTTCAATACAATCGGATAGGCTCATTTTCAGAGACCCATGTCACTTAGCAATGACCGCAACCATAGACCTTCACAAACCCCATGAGTCATAGCTTGAAACTCTGCTTCAGCACTTGATCTCGCCACGACCTGTTGTTTTTTACTCTTCCATGTAACAAGAGTTCTACCAACAAGAGAACAATACCCAGAGGTAGATCGCCGATCGTCGACAGACCCCACCCAATCAGCATCGATGTAGACCTCAATTTTTAGAGCCGAATTGGGGGAAAATAATATTCCACTCCCAGGTGAGGACTTGAGATATCTGAAGATTCTGTTGGCAACATCAACACGACGAGTCTTCAGAGCGTGCATAAATTGGCTGATACCGCTCACATCATAAGCTATATCTGGACGGGTTTGAGCCAGATAGATTAGTCTCCCTACAAGCCTCTAGAATTCAGGAATATTTTCAATCTCCTTTCCATTGTCACGACTCATTCTGTGGTTCGCTTCAATTGGAGTATCCGCTGGTCGGCATCCACTCATTCGAGTCCTCTCAAGAAGATCCAGAGTATACTTCTTTTGAGAGATAAAGATCTCATACTTGGACCTTGACACTTCAATGCCCAAGAAATATTTGAGAGCACCCAGGTCCTTTACCTCAAACTCAGAAGCCAACTTTTATTTTAGAAGCTTGATTTCTTCCACATCATCGCCTGTGATAACGATGCCAATATGCCATCAACATAAACAATGAGAGTTGTGAGTTTATCGGTCCTATGCTTGATGAACAGAGTATGATCGACATTGCCCTGGTGATACCTAAAAGACTGGCTTTGTGAAATCTCCCAAACCAAGCTCTTGCAGACTGTTTCAGTCCATATATGGCTTTCTTTAACTTGTAGATGTGTCCCACTGAATTTTTAGAAGTAAGGCCTGGTGGGAGAGACATAAACTTCCTCATCCAGATTTCCATGGAGGAAAGCGTTTTTTTACATCAAGTTGCCAAATGTCCCACCCTTTACAAGCTGCACATGATAGAATGACTCTGATAGTGTTCATCTTTGCTACAGGAGCAAACGTTTCCTGATAGTCAATTCCAAGAGTTTGAGTGTACCCTCTTGCCACTAACCTTGTTTTACACCTTTTAACCACAACCTGAAAATTTTGTTTGTCTGTGAACACGCATTTGCATCCAACCGGTTTTTTCCTAGGGGGAAGAGACACTAAATCACATGTGTTGTTCTTTTTAAGCACAACCATTTCCTCAAACATCGCTTCTCTCCACACAGGAATCTCTAGAGCATTCTGTCAGAATGTTGGTATGGATATGGACGCAAGGGAAGACACAAATATCTTATGGTAGGTGGAGGAGTCATAGGAAACATAATTCGAAAGAGGGTGTTGAGTACAAGACCAGGATACCTTTGCGGAGGGCAATTGGGAGCTCTGAAGGTCCTGAGTTCGGGTCCAATTATTGATCTGGTAGTATAGCCCGGTCAAGTGTGTCGTTGGGTCTCTTTTTCTGCCAAGCATACACCTGCAAAGTTGGAGCAATAGGAGGAATAGTAGTATGGACAGGAGTATTACTCACTTCCGACGTAAGAAGCTCCCCCTGAAGTGATGGATGCTAAGGAGGAACAGGCAGAGGTACAGACTGTGAGGGAAAATAGGAAGAGGCAAAGGTGTGTCAACCGAGGCAGAATAATAGGCCTTAGCTTCACGAAACGTGACATCCATGGTAACGAAAATCCACTTAGTAGGGGATGAAAACATTTGTACCCCTTTTGATCAGGAGAGTAATCAATAAACACACACCGGAGAGCTCGTGGATCAAGCTTGGTGGGAGGAGAGTGATGAATGTGAACAAAGCAGAAACAACCAAACACCTTAGGAGAGAGCTGAGAGGAAGGAACCTGTAGAGTTCTGAGGGGAGTGACATTCCCAAGAATACGAGATGACATGCGATTAATAGTATATGTGTCCGTAAGGACAACATCACCCCAGTAATACTTAGGGAGGTGTATGGTGGCCAAGAGACAGCGGGCCACTTCCAAAAGGTGACGATTCTTATGCTCTGCAACTCCATTTTGAACAGGAGAATAAACACAAGTGGTTTGATGTATAATGCATTATCAGCCAGATATTCAACAAAGTGTGAATCTAGATATTCACGATCATTATCACTGCGGAGGATCTGAATTTTAACATTAAATTGGGTGGAGATCATGACATGAAACTTTTTGAAGGTGGAAAATACATCACTTTTTTTCTTAGTAAATATAACCAGGTAGTGCGAGACAAACAGTCAATAAAAGTAACAAACCAAGTGCAACCAGAAATAAAAGATACGAGATAAGGGCCCCAAACATCAGAGTGAATTATAGTAAAAGGAACATGACTCGACAAAGAAACATGGTTAAATGTAGTACGACAATGTTTGTTAACAACACAGACTTCACAAACAAAGGAAGAAAAAACAATAACATGCATAGCCGGTAACAATAGTTTCATACAGGGATAAATGTGTGTACTAAGCAACAATGCTAGGAATATTGGTCGGATGTGCTGGAGTGAAGGGCCAGAAGAGTTGCCACTGGGCTGGAGTCGAGCACGTACAAACCATTGATTAGACTACCAAAACTAATCACCGTCCTCGTCTCCAGGTCCTGAAATACACAAGAGGAAGACTGAAAGGTTACTAAACAATTCATGGAATTAGTCAAATGACTAATAGATAACAAATTATGCGTGAAATTTGGAACATGCAAAACTGACGATAAGGTGAGAGAGGAACACGAGATGGAGCCCTTCCCAACAATAGAGAAAAGGGAACCATCAGCAATGCTCACCTTATCACGACTAAAGAGAGGAGTATATGAGATAAAACCTGAGGTAGAGCCAGTCATATGGTCGGTGACTCCAGAGTCAATGATTCAATGAGTGGAAGGGTGAGAAGCAGCAGAGTGAGCACCTGAAGTTCTAGTGTGGGCATACGAAGACAATGCAGATGACTCCGTAGAAAGACCTTGCAGATTTCATCAGCCGAGAATGACTAGGGAGGGCAGAAGAATCAACACCATGCGGAGCAGGAGAAGTATCCACATCAACATTTGTGAGATGGGCAGAATGAAATGTGCGACCAGTGGAGCGGCCGAAGCCACAACCACCATTAGGATGAGCACCACCTCTCGGTGGAGGAAAGTCATGGAGTCGGAAGCAGGCGTCTCTGTTATGACGAGTCTTCCCACAATAATCACAGAGGATGTGGTTTTTATCAGTACCCTTCATCTTAGAATCACGGGTAGGACGAGCCCCCAACAATGAAGGGATACCAGCAACTAGAGCAGAACTCTCAGGAGCAGGGTCGGGAAGAAGAGACTGACGACGATCAAACTCATGTTGGACAATGCTATAGACCTCCGGAAGGGACGGTAACGACACACGTCCCAAAATCTGAACACTAATCTGATCCAAGTCCTGATGAAGACCATGAAGGAACTCAAAGGTCCAGTTGCGATCCTCCCGAACACGGACCATAACCTTATCAACAGGACTAACAAAAGTGAGGGAATTAAAATGATCGTATTCCTAATGTAACTGAGTGAACTCCAAATAGTAAGCAGATGGGGGGGGGGTGATCGCCCTGATGGAGTAATGATATCTTTCGTCTCAACTGGAAGATCTGGCCAACATTTCCCTTTTGAGAATAAGTAGTCTCCGTTCGCCGCCAAATATCAACAACAATATCCAGAAATAAGTAGTGGCGAGCGATGAACTCCTGCATGGAATTTGTTAGCTAATACATGACTAAGGAATTTTCGGAATTCCATTGTGGCCAATCAGGGGCAGTCTTCTCTGGTTTCTTAGTTAGCCCAGTGACATAGCCAAAGAGGCAACGACTCTTAAGAGCAAGTGTGATAGAGCGAAACCAGGAAAGATAATTTGAATTTTCTAATCAGATAGTAGTAATCTGCGGAGTATTGTGATCATGACTCCCACACAGAGAACTTGCAGTAGGAGGAACCGATGTGGAGGTAGAATCACTGAGAGAAGACAGTAGCCCAAGAATATAAATCTGGAGACCACACGCCACGCCAAGCAACAAAGGGTGACCGATTACACCGTACAATGGTCGAAGGAGAAGAAAAGATGAATAGAAATCAACTCCATCCCATGAGTGGAAAGCCAAGCGGCGCCGTAAGGGAGCATAGGCCTCACCGCATGTCCGATGCCGGAAGGAGAGGGGCTACAAACCCTAGGAAGTCTGTTGTTAGAGGGAGGAAGCGAACCTGGAAGGCCAAGACGTGGAAGGCCGAGAGCGGCGCTGGAGGGCCGGGAACGACGCTGGAAGGCTGAGACGGCACTGGAAGGCCGACTGGAAACGGCGCTGGAAGGCGGACTGCAAGTGGTGCTGGAAAAAGACGACGGGAGACGACGCTGGAGGTCTGACGGGAAGAGCGAGCGAGACGGGGAGACGGGAGACGGTGCTTGAAGGCTGGCTGGAAAAGCGTGCAAGACGGGGAGCGGGAAGCCTGAGCGGGCGAGACGCGGAGTGGGCGAGACGGGTCGAGCGACGGAAGAAGAAGAGTGGCTAGGGCATTCGTGGCTTTGATACCATGTTAGCATAACTGAATAATAATTTTATTGATATTGTCCCCTCTATATATGGAGGAGGACACAGGATAAAGCAAAAATAAAAACATATGTAGAAAGTACATAGTGTAACATAAAGTTTATGACATCTTATTTAAGCTAGATAATATGGAGAACGTTAAGATGCATGTGTGATAAAACAAGAATACACAAGAAAATGGCTAAGTGTGATAAATTTAAATTCCTTGGATCGATTATTCAGATGAATGAAAATATACATAAGTGTAAAGAGAGGCTCAAAACCTTGTATATACTTCTTGAGATAATAGTTACAAGTATGAATACATTTATATAGGAAGGGAGAAAGAAGATACATCCCATTCTAACCTCTGAGACTAATACAATGAGGAGAAAAAGAGTGAAAAATGGGCCGCTAGATGGGCCCTTAACAAGGCTTCTCTAACACTCCCCCGCAAGCTGGAGCATACAAGTCGTAGGCACCAATCTTGGATAAAAACTGATAGTATAGCGGCCGGGAGAGGGCTTTGGTCAAGATGTCAGCAACTTGGTTTGTAGCAGGGACATGCTCCAACTCTATCTTCTTTGACTGTACTTTTTCCCGGATAAAATGACAGTCAACTTCAATATGCTTCGTGCGTTCGTGAAAGATCGGATTCTTGGCAATATGTATGGCGGCTTGGCTGTCACAGAATAGGGTCGCCGATGATGAGAGACGAACACCTAAGTCACCCAGAAGACCCTCAAGCCATGCTAACTCAGAAACGACAACAACCATAACCCGGTACTCGGCTTCAGCAGAAGAGCGAGCAACCACAGTTTGTTTCTTGCTACGCCACGTTATGAGATGTCCTCAAAAGTAGGTGCAGAAACCCGTTGTGGAGCGCCTATCATCAATGGATCAAGCATAGTCAACGTCAAAGTACGCGATAAGAGATAGAGAGGTGGATGGCTTGTACACCATCCCTTTCCTGGAGCAGTCTTGAGATATTTAAGAATTCGCTCCACAGCCTGAAGATGAGATGTCCGGGGAGCATGCATAAAGCGACTCACGACTCCTACAACAAAAGAGATGTCTGGACGAGTAACCGTGAGATAGATCAGCTTCCCAACCAAGCGTCTATAGTATTCTGGATTTGTAAGCAGCTCATCAGAGTCAGAGCTGTGGGCCGAGAGCTTGTGATTAGCGTCCATAGGTGTATCCGCAGGTTTGCATCCAGAATAGTCGGCATCATGAAGAAGATCCATAGAGTACTTCCTTTGTGACAACACAAGACCATCAGGGCGTCAAGCAACCTCAAGGCCAAGAAAATATCGATGGTTGCTAAGATCTTTTGTCTGAAAGGCAGAGTTTAACTGTGCCTTGATATGTTGTATCCCTGTAGTATCATCGCTAGTAATGAGGATATCATCAACATAGATAAGAAGTTTCACAGTTCCGGTTGCCCGGTGTCGGGTGAAGAGAGAGAAATCAGCCGAGCTCTGAATAAAGCCAATATCACAGACAACGTTGCTGAATTTTTCAAACCAAGCCTCCGGGGACTATTTGAGACCATAAATAGACTTCCGAAGAAGGCAAACCCGAGACTCCCTCGTGGTCTCGAACCCGGGAGGTTGGTACATGTAAACAGTCTCCTGCAGATCGCCGTTGAGGAAGGCGTTCTTAACATCCAGCTGATTAAGGGGCCAATGGTGATGAACAATCAAGGAGAAAAGAACGCGGACGGTGTTCAATTTGGCCACCGGAGAGAAGGTTTCCTCATAATCCAAGCCATGTTGCTGAGTAAAACCCCGGGCCACGAGGCGGGCCTTGAGTCTCTCCACGGTGCCATCCGCCGCATGTTTAACAACAAAGACCCACTTGCAGCTGACACAGTGTGTCCTGCCGCAGATCCCAAGTCCGGTTAGCCCAGATGGCCCACATTTCATCGTCCATGGCCGCCCGCCACCCCGGATGTTGCAGCGCCGCCTGCACAGTGTTAGGAATAGAGATAAAGGAAAAAGAGGTGGCAAAGGTGTAGAGAGGAGGAGTCAGCCGATGGAGAGAGATATAGTTGGCCAAGGGATGAGCTGTAGAAGCGTGAGCTGGATCTGTCATTGCCGAGGTGTCGCTGGAGGGTGGTAGCTGGTGTAGGGAAGCATCATTGAAGCGACGGGTGTAGACACGGATAAGGGGTGGTGGAACCCGAGAGGGGGCAGGGAGAGAGGTGGTTGGAGATGGCAGAGAAGAGGAGGTGACAGGTATAACAGGCCGGGGAAGAGGAGTAGAGGAAGTCGGTGTGGGTGAAGGTAAGTGGAAGGGCTGATCTTCGCAGAATGTGACATCCGTCGAGACGACCAACTTGCCAACAGAAGGAGAGTAGCCAACATACCCCTTCTGCGTACGAGAGTAACCAAAAACATATATTTGGTCGCCCGAGGAGAAAGTTTGTCAGGGGGGGCCAAGAAGATGAACATAACAAACACAACCGAAGACTCGGGGGGTGAGAGAAGTGGGAGGCGCGGAAGGATAAAGAAGTTGAATATGTATGACAAAGTCAAGAACAGAAGAGGGTAGACGATTGATGATATGACATGTTGTGGAGACCGTAAAATTCCAATATTCGGTCGGAACCTGCATTTGAAATATAAGGGACCGAGCAACATCAAGGAGGTGGCGATTTTTCCGTTCAGCCACCCCATTTTGTTGAGGGGTGTACGCACACGAAGTTTGGTCGATTACGCCGAATTCGGTGCAAAGAGAGGAGAAGGTGCGACTAGTATACAAACGAGTGTTATCAGTGCAAATGACTTTGAGAGTAGTGGCAAACTGCGTACGCATTTCAGTTAAAAAGACATGAAACACAGAAGTAAGTTCAGTTCGGTCATGCAGTAAATATAGCCATGTAACACGCGAGTAGTCATCAATAAACGTGACAAAATAGCAGAATCCAAAGATACTGGGGAGTTTATAGGGACCCCATACATCACAATGAACTAGAGATAAAGGAGTACTACTCCTGGTACATGCAGGGGGGAAGGAAGAACGATGCTATTTACCGTAGATACAAGATTCACACGAGAACTCCCGTAGAGGAACATCGAGAAGAGCTCGCTTGAGGATCTGAAGAGGAGCATGTCCAAGACGGTGATGCCATTCGATAGTGGAGACAGCGGAGAGAAGAGTGGAGGGTATATCCAGGATGTAAAGCTCATTCACCAGCTGCCCCTCACCAATGATACTCCGGGTGCGGCGATCTTGCATAAGAAAAGAGGGAGAGAAGGTTAGACAACAATCAAGTTCGTGTGTCAGGCTACTAACAGAGAGTAAATTGAAGGGTGACCCCAGAACATGAAGAACCGAGGAGAGAGAAAGGGCCGGGGTGAGTTGGAGAGATGCGGCGCCATAGACCGGTAAGGTGTCACCATTGGCCACAGTGATATGCGAAGGATGAGCCGTCTGGAGATACTGGGAAGGCTTCTGGGAGGTAATGTGGTGTGTAGCGCCAGAATCAACAATCCAGCGGGGGCTATGAGAGAGGCAGGTTATACCTTCTGCAGAGAAAGACGCAACCGAACCGGAGGAACGGCCGAGGACACCCTGTAGCTGTTGGAGTTGGGTGCGAAGCTCATCAATATGTTGGCGAGTAGTAGACGCCGAATCCTGAGTAGAAGCTCCAGTGGGAGCAGAAGCAGTAGAGGAAGTAACCGCAAGGTGGGGAGGTAGACCATGCTTGCGGTAACAAGTAGCCTCGAGATGACCATCCCGGCCACAGTAGGTGCATTTCATAGAAGAACGACCCCCACGCCCGCGGCCCCGAGACGGAGGTCGCCCCCCGCGGTTGGAAGAGCCGCGGGTAGGAGGAGGGGTCAGAAGGAGAGGCTACTGAAGGAGAGCGGGTGCAATTGCTGAAGGAGCCTCAGTAGGAGGCGTAACTTTAAGTAGCATGGAGCAAACATCTGACAACGAAGGAGTCGTTGTAGAAGAGAGAATTTGGGCCTGAACACTATGCAGGTGGGGAGGAACTCGGGACATCATCATCGCGATGGTGACAACCTCTTTATGGGCCCGTTGAGTAGCGGGATCAGTGGTTGGAGGTTGATGTTAAATCCAGGCCTCAGCCAGGGTCTTGGCTTGGGCAACAAACGAGATCATATCACCGGAAGCACCTGGAGTGAGGTTCTGAAGATCGGAGAGTATATCATAGAGGTGCTGAAGACTGTTGTGGCCCGAGTAAAAAGAGTGGAGTTCCTCTCACATGGCCTTGGCCGTGTCATGATACATGGTTATCCTGTAAGGCTCAATATCCATAGAATTTAGGAGCCAGGACTGGACCCGACCATCATCGCGAAGCCAGTCATCAGAGGGAGCAGCGGAGGTAGCTCGGGTCAAGTGGTGAAGAAGGCCCTTGGTCTGCAGGACCCGACGAACCGAGTCAACCCATTCAACAAAGTTCCGTTTCCCAGTCAGTGAAATGGTAGTAATCGGGAGCTCATCGCGGAGGTCGGAAGCCACGATAGCCGCATGGGCTGGAGGGGCAGAGGTGGCAGCGGAATCATCAGAAGCCGTGGCAGCCATGAGCAGAAGAGACCAGAAGGCTAGCAGGGGGTGGGAAGACCGAGCGGCGAGCAGGAGGAGGCCTGGCGGGTAGCAGGAGGAGGCTGGGCGGTTAGCAGGAGGAGGAGAAGACCAAGCGGCCAAAGAACAGAAAGCCGGGCAGCTAGCGGGAGGCCGGTCTTGCAAGGAGAAGGCCGGGAGAGAGGGATAAGGCGCTGAAGAAACAGAAGCCGCACGGTCTCGCCGGACACACCAACGACAAGAAGAGTCCTGACCACGATGCGGCTTCGGGAAGAGGAGAGAGACTGCTAGCGAGTAGACAGGTCGCAACGACTAGTTGGAGATGAGATTAGAGAGGAAGTGCGCACGGTCAAGGTGAGTCCACCAACGGCAAGGAGTTGCCTCGACCTAGATGCGGACAACAATGGAAGTTGTTAGAAGAAGACAAGCCGCGCGGATAGCAAGGGAGAGAAGAGACCGCTAGTCGACAAGAGAAGTCGTAGCGGCTAGCCGAGGTAGAGGCAGGAAAGGGAGTCCGCACGGTCAAGGTGAGGCCACCAGCGGCAAGTAGAGATGCCGCGACCTAGATGCGGACACGCGGCTAGAGGAGAAATCGCGGCAACGCGAGAGCAGATGCGGATAGGAGAGAACAACAGGCCGCATAGATAGAAAGGAGGCCGCAACGGACAAAAGAATAGGGAAGGTCGCAGCGGACAACAGCTATGGAGAACCCGCAACGACTAGAGAAGAGAAAGCCGCCGGAGAGATAAGGGAAGGTGGGCCCTACGTGAGAGTTTATATAAAGAGAGGGAGGAGGAGGAGAAGTGGAAGCCACGAGGAGATAGAGAGGAGAGAGCGGTTAGAAAGGAGACAGACCGCAGGAGACGGCGGCTAAGAGGGTGGAGAGGCCGCGCGGTTTCCAGGGGACAGGCCAGACAGCAAGTCCGGGCAGAGAAGCAGGAGACCGCAAACAGAAGACTGAGAGCAAATACAAGGGATGACCGGTGCCTCTGATACCATGTAAAGAGAGGTTCAAAACCTTGTATATACTTCTTGAGATAATTGTTACAAGTATGAATACATTTACATAGGAAGGGAGAAAGAAGATACATCCCATTCTAACATGTGGGACTAATACAATGAGGAGAAAAAGAGAGAAAAATGGGCCACTAGATGGGCCCTTAACAAGGCTTCTCTAACAATAAGGATATAACCTTCTGAATGAATGCTAGATAGTTAAAATGAAGAAGCTTATCAGGCGTACTATGAAATTCAAATTTATGAAGACTTAAAAGGTATGTTTTGTAAAACTATAATTTGATCGATGATTATTGGACTCTTAAAAATACATTGATTTCTAAGTTGAGTGACAAAAATGAGACTGCTTAGATGGATGTGTGCAAAAAATAAAAATGATTTATTGATAAATGATTATATTAAAGGAACATTGAGAAAGATATCTTTTGAATATTCGATACTATAAAATAGACTTTAGATGAATAGAAAATACAAATTAGATACCTATATTAAATTCGTGTTATAGATTTAGACTGACAAATGGTATAGCCACGACAACCTGGATAATTTTTTTTCAACATGAATTGCATTGTTTATGTTTAATCTCAAGAAGCGCTCCACTAGAACTAATTGAAAATAAAAATTTATAAAGCCAACTCCAAGTAGTTGAGAGAAGGTTGGTGGTGATGATTATACTAGTGGAGTGATTGGATTAACACATATCAACATTAAGCCATTCACAAATAGAGTAGGTGCTTTGGACATGTACAATGAATGATAGAAGAGTGTCCTTTTACTAAAGTATATTACATTATTGTTAAAAGATTTAAAATGCGAGGAAGTAAATTTGATCATGGCTTGCAATTAATAGGCCAGGGTGAATGGAAATTAAGGATTAAGTTAACTGCCCCAAATATGGTGGGATAGGTTGATGATTGCTAAAACGTGTATGCGTTTGTTTTAACCAGCATATCTCTTTTTTCAGGATTTTGTATGATAAGCGATTCAGTATGTTCCATTACCCGGTCTCAATTGAAGATGCTCCAAACTATCGGTCTGTCATCCAGAATCCCATAGATGTGGCTACTATCCTGCAAAGAGTGGACTCCGGACAGTATCACACACTTTCATTATTTGTGCAAGACATTGATCTCATTGTCATGAATGCTAAGGTGTGTTTGTAGATCATCCATTTAGTGCTAATGATTCTTTTTTTCCTTTCTTCCATCTATACTTCTGCATTTTTTGAAATCTTTCTGTGAACATGAAATATGTTTTTCATGATCCCCTACTCTTCTCAACACCTAATTATTTATTTTTCTTGGATCGTTTTTAGGTTTATAATGGAGATGACTACAGTGGATCTAGGATTGTGAGCAAGGCTTGTGAACTCAGAGATGTGGTATGCTCTATTAACATTATTGAACTCTGGAGATAACCATATATTATCATTTAGTAAAGTTCTATTTCTACTTTCAGGTGCAAGGCATGATATCGCAGATGGATCCAGCATTGGTCTCATCCTGTGATAAAATTGCTGCACAAGGAGGTCCAGTTCACCTGCCAGATAATATTGGGGCCTTAGGTATTCCATCGGTGCCCGTTGTTCAATTTGCTGCACTTACTAGATCAAGTGCACGACTTCGTCATACTCTGCCAGAAGTCAGCTTGTCAAGAAGTTGTGAGGCTTTAAAAAAGCCACGAAAAAATGTTGACAATGAGCAACCAGGTATTTTCTATATTGTATTTATTTAATGAGTATTTAATGATAAAAAATATTTACTTTATATATATACTATATTAAAAGTAAAAATGGGTTAATCATGGTCTTGCAATAGGACCATCGAATGAAACTAAGGCCTTCAATTTCAATCATTGTCTTCTAATAAAATTGATTGATTTTTTTAATTCATGCGGCTAGAGTAAAACAATAGAAAAATATGTTATTTATAAATACTAGTGGCCATGAGTGGCAGTCGAATACTGTTGTTATCACATACTGTATACAAAAAAAACTCCATACACACCCACTACTATATCTATGTGCCATTTGTTTGTTAGTGTTTATGGACTCTTTTAAGATGCCAATCTTAAGGTGAAATTGGGCATTTATGATGCTTGATCCTTAAGGCCCAATCCCTTGTGAAGGTCTAGTTAGGTTTCAATAAAAGGTTGAACTTTAAAATACTATGGTGTTATAAGCGACTGTCTTTATCGCTGGTACCTGTTCCTGCATTCTTTAATTTGTCTTCATGCTTCATTCGATAGCCTCTCCTCTGCCGAAGCCCTTCTTGAGCCCGTCGAATGCCTCTCCTCCGCTGAAGCCCCTTGTGCCCCCGTTGAAAGCCCCTTCTACGCTGAAGCCCTCTTCTCCGTCAAAGCATCATTTCTTTATGTTATTGTCGTCTTCTTTGGCATCATTTTTGGCATCTCCTTCTTCATCACTACCTGTCCATAAGGTATCATGAAGATGTATCTACCTTTTTTGAGATAGTACATGCTATTCTTGTGGATCATTGCAACAAGAATAATACTTTGATTCATTGTTTTGCACATTTATTAAATCTATGGTTATTAACTTTGTAATTGCAATTTATTTTTTGATTCCTTTTGTACCATTGATTTTTTAACTTAATAGTTTTTAATTATTTAACTAGATATTATAGTGAACAATGTCTGGCAGATGATACAAATAGAGTTGCTCTTCATAAAGATCTGTAAGTTAGCAAGGAAAGGGTTAGATACAACAACAACAAACAACTCTCAAGCCTTTATCCCACTATAGTGGGGTGGGCTATATGGATCCTTTGTCTCCCTTATGCCCTATCTTGTGTCATAATCTCACTAATGCCTAAGTACATCATGTCTTTCCTTATAGTTTCATTCCAAGTCTTTATTGGTCCGCCCCTCCCTCGTTTAACTTGCCTAGTGACTAGACTCTCACAACGTCTAACATGTGCCTCTAATGGTCTCCTTTGTACGCGTCCAAACCATCTTAATCGAGCTTCTTGCATTTTCTCTGCAATTAGTGCTACTCCTGTCTTATCCCTGATACATTCATTCCTAATTCTATCCAGTCTTGTGTGTCCACACATCCACCTAAGCATTCTCATCTCCGCAAATCCCATTTTTTACTCACGTACCCAATTCACTGCCCAACACTCAGAATCATAGAGCATCGTTGGTCTAATCACAGTACGGTAAAACTTGCCCTTAAGTTGTAATGGTACTATACGATCACACAAGATCCCCGACGCACCTCTCCATATCAACCAACCCTCTTGGATTCTTTGTGTCACATCTTTATCACTACCTCCGTATTTTTGAACTATCAATTCCAAGATATTTAGAAACATTAACTACGAAAAATATATTGATCACCCAACTTAATAACGAAGTCATCTGTCCTTCTTGCACTGCTAAATTTAAGATCCATTTACTCCGTCTTTTCCCTTGTTAACCTAAAACCCTTATTTTCAAAAGTGTCTCGCCAAGATTTAAGTTTTGCGTTTACACCCTCGCGCGTCTCATCGAGCAAAACGATATCATCCGCAAACAATAAACACCAAGGTATTGCGTGTTGGATATGTCCTGTGAGCTCATCTAAGATAAGGGTAAAGAGATAAGAGCTTAAAGCTGAACCTTGATGTAAGCCATCATTGATAGGGAATTCCTGTGTTAATCCTCCAGATGTCCTCATCCTTGTCACTGAATTTGTATACATATCTTTGATTATGTCAATGTATGATACATTTACACCTTTCTTTTCTAAGACTCTCCATAAGATCTCTCTTGGAACTCTATCATAAGCCTTCTCAAGGTCGAAAAACAACATATGTAAATCTTGTTTTCTTTCTTGGTAGCTGTCAATGAGTCTCCTCAAGAGATGTATAACTTCCATTGTCGACCGCCCTGGCATGAATCCAAATTTATTCTTCGAGATGTTAGTCTCCCGTCTTTTTATTCTTTTTATCACTCGTTCCCATAATTTCATGGTATGACTCATCAATTTAATAAGGAAAGGGTTTGATGTTTGAAAAAATATTTCTCAATCTTAATAAAGCGTGATGTGGTCGCCAATGGACAAATCAGGAGATTTGAATGATTATGCTTCAATTTAAAATCGCTATCTCTTAGATCCAAAAACTTGGAGGATTAATATGAGCAATGTTATAAGCACACCAAATTTTTTTATTTTCACACCAATTCTTTATTGTCACACCGATTGTTAGAATGGTTAATAACACACCAAAAAGTCAAACTTTTTTCTTTTCTATTAGATTTTTGACAGTCCAAAAATACATCCAATAGTCCAAAAATACATCTAATAGTCCAAAAATACATCCAACATTAAAAATTTTGAGATCCCAAAAAATCGAGTTAACATGTCCGGTTGGCAAATCTCCACCAAAATGTTCTAAACCTGCATACATATTAAACCATTTCAAGTTAGCGAGATATAAAATAGAGCTTAATTAAGATTATTAGTAACACTATATACCTTTGATTTAAAATAAGTTTTAGCGATAAATGCTTAACGACGTAGATCCAAAGCTTCCGTACCTACAAGAGATAATATTATGAAAAATTAAATTATAATAAAACTAGTTTATTTGCTATGAATTAAAATGTATAATCTTGCGTACCTTAAGGATCGGCCAAATTAACTATTTCATCATCTTCACCTTTATAACTAGAATCACATTGGTTTACAACTGCAGTGTGATATCTCGTCCACATGCTGATCACAGGCGGTATTGGACAATCATTTTGCACTAATAACTGAATGAAGTGGTTGCTATTGACAAAACCAATGTAAATAGTCTTCCTAGTCATTGGAGGGGCCGAATGTAGTGGCAAAAATCTGAATGACTGAAACTTTGAAAAATGTACAACTGCCACATTGTAACATGATGAAATGACTAGTCCCATGTCCGGCATCGTCATCCATTTGTCGAGTGGTGCGGGAGTAGACGTGCAATCCAAAGAAGCCAACAACTCGGTCAACCTCACATTCTCATATATGTCGTTGTACAATGACTGATTATTATTTATTTCTTCGGCTAGATCTTGCCGCACTTTAATCCAATTATCACCCATATCTAAGGCTTGACTTACCACTCGGTAACCGCAATTCCCATCTCCTAGTACATTAATAGCATCAAGTAAATGACTAGTAATGTAAGTTGGCATGTCGGCCGCAATGCATTCAAGAAACCCTTTTTTAGTAGGATATCTCCATGGAATAAATTTCCTAGGCTTGGCCTTTGAGTTTTCTTTGGTCCTCAATACATGTTCAAATAGTGATAGCTCCGATTTCTTCACAATAAATGAAAAGTTATACTTTGATGCTTGAGAAAACGTTAATATACTCCGAAGTCTTCACAATATCACACATAAATCCGAAATCTACAAGACTTTTGGGCTGAAAAAAAACAAAAAAACGAGACTAAAAAGTTAGGGTTTGTGTGAAAAAATGAAGGAGGAACAAAAATACCATGTCAGAAACTTCAAAAGAATGCCTACCGAAAAGCACAAAAGACGGGCTTGGGCGGCGTTGACAAGGGGCTGGAGTGGGGTTCTGGTCGGCGGATGGAGATCCAGTTTTCCCTGGGCGGATCAACCTCTGGTCAGCCGGCGGGAGAGGAAGGGGGCTGGGGCGGCGGGAGAGGAAGGGGGCTGGGGCGGCTGGCCTCCGATGGCCTTCTTCAGCACCGGCGAGCGAAGGGCGCGATCAGCGAACCTGGAGGAGAGAAAGTCGCGGAAATCGGGTTTCGTTCGGCAGAAGGGATGAACAGGGAAAAGGGTGTGCGGTTATGGAGGAGAGTTAGGGTTTTTTTGGTAGTTTTTAGAGTTTACTTTGGTGTGTCAATAGCGAGATTTGGTGTGCTTATAACATTGCTCGATGGTTCACCGACCCTTTTGCTTCAAACTATAGCTTTGAAGATTAGTACAACCATCTTCTTCTTTATATATCAAGAGAAATTGGAGTACTTACTCCTTTATCCATTCATTGAAAATGAACCGAATGACTCCGCAATATGTTGAAGATTTATTAAGTATTCACATGTTTTTGAGTCATTCGTAGATGTAGGCACACTTGAGATAGCTAATCTATCGTTTGGTAAATCTAGATTGGAGCTCTCCATTGTGGAAGAAGATGATGAAGTTGAATTTACTATTATTGGAGATATTTTGTATGTGCATGTAATGAAAAATTGAAACATTTATTAATTTATGCAATGATGTGGACAACTGGACATGTTGTACATTGGTGATAGGTGTAGAGACTCAAATCCCGGGCTCTTCACAATTAAGGATCGGACAACAGTTTTGAATAAAAGGGTCACAGTACAAAATACAAAGAACAACCACCAAGGCTTTTATTGCATATATTACGATATTACATGATTATTACAGGCAAGATACAACAACTATACGGATTTTGTACAATATATACACGTAGATCCAGTACAACGAGCTCTGTGCCAATCCCGCGCTTCGATTATTGCTTTTATCAGTTCAGATGCTAGGCTCCGGGATGCTCCACTTGAGGTTGGTTCCGCTGTCTAAAAAAATTTGGGTCCACAAAGGGTTAGTCATAAAAATTATGACTATGTGAGATAATTATTTCGTGAAATGTAGTACATGCAAACAATGGGTGTGCTAGCAATATGCTTACATCACAATAATAAATCATTAATTTAAAGTTACATTATTTAATCACCCCTTTTAGTTACATAGAATGGGAAATGCTCCGGAGATGCAACTTGAATTGGCCACCACCCACTTAAAGGCTTCCCACTTAAGGGCTTTCCGTAGGCTCACCCCTACGTGGTGAATCCGTCAGTGGATGCCTCCACATCATTGGATCCGAAACCATCACATTTCCCCATGCAGATTTTTAAATGAATTTATATCTTGACGCTTAAATAAGAAGTTTGAAATAAAATTGTGTCCCCTCAGAAATATATATATATATCGCTTTTATATTTTCCCCTCGCCCACATTTTAATCCATAGCGATACTTTAACTCATATGCACAGGCACTTGGTAATTTCATGAAAATGCAACATAATCGAGAAATAAGTGAATAACTAAATCAAGAAATAAGAACTCACTACAGCTTTGCCTTTATTCGCGTTTCCGCCACGATTGTCTTGTGACGCCATCCTCTTATTTCGAGATCTTGGAAACCACTGAAATAGCCATACGTTCATTGGGTTGCGTCACAATTTACACGTAGCATAGAGCAAAAAGGGTTTAACAACTTCCGGAAAGCTAAAACGGTAAACCAATAATGCCAAATTTGATTCTATACTTTGCCGGACAACTAGAAATACAAAATGGCTAAAATATCCCTCCAAATGGACTTCCCGTCCTCATAAAATCATTGTCCAGCAATGCATAAATCCAACTTTGCTCACAACATAATATCCCAACATCAGAAATGAAAATCAAAAGTTAAATAGAGCACATAAACTAAACCAGTCAAAGGAGAAAGCAGCAGGGTGGCGGCAGCTCAAGAGTAGCTGCAAGAAGCGGTGGCAACCTTGCGGTTGCAGCAGCTATACTGGAGCAACTCAGGAGCAGCCGGAACCCTAGACCAGAAGCAGAGAACTTAGGGCAGTACCGAAAAAGAGCAGAGTAGTCGCAGAAGAATAAGGAAGCAGCAGCAGCCCTAGTAGAAGAGCAGCAGCACAGTCGAGAAGGAGGAAGAAGAACAGTAGCAGCAGCAGCAATTGCACAGAGGGCTCGGCAGAACCGCACAGGCTCCGACAAGGGCGGTAAAGCAGCGTCGGTACGTCGATCGCACGACAGAATCGAACGGCCCAGCAGCTCAGCGACGCCGGTTCGAAATACGCAGAGGCACGGGGAGAGAGAAGGAGAAGAAGCTCTGGTGAAATAGGGTAGCTAGAGGAGGAAGAAGACGGGAATTGCAGAAGCAGGAGCTCGACGAAATGCAGTGCGGGAGAAAGATAGCGGCCCGGCTCAATTTATACAGTAAAATCAGCGGCTAAGCGGCAATGTCCAGCCAAAGCACCGCTCCAAGTGTCCATGAAGCGAACCACTTTTATCTCCAGCAACCATTTATGCAATATAGCCAGCATTCAGCCAAAAATTTCTGAAGCAAAGCCCACTTCCAAAGGCCCAAAAGCAAGCCTCAATAATCAAACCAGCCAAGGAATAATAAGCCCATAAAACCAGCACACTTAAGCAAATCCAAAACAACTTTACGCAAATCAAAACTCAAAATATGTCGAAAATAATTGTGCCTTTTTCATCATCGGGGAGAAAATATATATATAAGCGCGCGAGAAAATAAATATTTTGTTTTACGCAGGTTGGGCTGTCACAATAGGTCTTTATAATACTTGTCTCATTAACTCTTTTCTATATTTCTTGTAGCATTATGCCATTATATGGAATGTGAATGATATATAATATATAATATATATGTTGTAGTGTTATAAAATTCTCTCTTTATAATTCAAGATATGTACATTTTGTTTGTTAGTTATCTTGTTTCAACATTAATTAATAATTATATTTAAATAATTATATATATTTAAAATATTTCTCGTATCCGCTTCGTATCGTATCCCGTATCCTGTCCCTGTGCTACATAGCCTTCAAGTCATGGTTTATTAGTCCTAAAACCTAACCTATTCTGAGCGATCTTAAATTCATGGTTGATGGTTCAATTATCAGTCCTGTATTAGATGCTGAAAAAGACAAATAATGAGGCTCCTGACACCCATCAGCAGGCATTCAACTCTTCAAATGCCAATTACATATTTCAATATGAATAAATTCTAGCTCAGTGGGTATTTATGTATTTGTTTTCAGCCTCCGCCCTCCCCATCCATGATTTATTTATTATTGCATCTCTTTCCTTCTTCATCAAGCTAGTTCAATTCAGCCATGAATCCAGCCTTCTTACTGTCGTGATTCCATCTTTATCACTGTGTCATCCACAGTTTCAATCAAATCCAACAGAATTTGTAGCAGCTATCTCCATTCTATCGCCACTTTAAAGTTAGGATATTTTATAAATGGTCTTATGAGATGCAAAGGACCATTATTTCTTGATTTGTAGAATTATCTTTGGGTGTGGAGTATTCTTTCTTGATGGACTATTTGGGGGTTGGTGCAAGTCACTTTATTATACATGTAATTCACCCGACTTGTTACCTTCATTTGTAATTTTCTTTGTACCTTTTTTCTCTAAATGCTATTTTTTGTTCCATTGAGTGATTGAGTTTGTCTACTTTGATACAATCAAAATTCGTTTCTTGTGACACTATTTAATATGTAATTTTGGATGCTTTCAAATTGGAACGTGTTAGAGAATACTAGGAAAAATAATGTATTGACTCATTAACTTGGCCCATGTAGGATTTAGTGTTTTGTCTCACATTGTTTGTATAGCTAGATCTTACTCTCTTCTCTCCTATATATTTGTACTCATACTTGTTTTTTTGGTATTCAAGAAGTATATACAAGGTTTGGACCTTTCTCTACATGGTATTAGAGCTATACGGTCCGGCCTGTTCTTTTCTAACCGCCCGCTCCTCCTGCTAACCGAGCGGCTTGTTCTCCTGCTTATCCGCTGTGTCTTGCGGCCTCGTCCCTTTCTAACCGCGGCTTCCCGCGCGGTTATGTTTTTCTAGTCGCTCCTCTCTCTCTCGTGGCTTCCACCTCCTCTCCCCCGCTCCCTTTTATAGATCTCTCGGACACGTGGGGCCCTCTTCCCGTACCCGCCACGGGCTCCGCATCTTGGTCACGACCTCTTGCCGCCGGTGTGTTAACACCGAGACCGTGCGGCTTCCCCTATTCTCTCTCACGGTGGCCTCTCTTCTCTAACCGCTCTGGGTTGTAGGTTGCGGTCTGTCTCTATCCGCCCGATCAAGTACCGGTTCTTCTAGCCCCTTCTACCTTCTGACCGCTGCGGCTAGGACTTCTCTCCTTCCGGCTACTTATTGTTGCGGCCTCTGTCTCCCCGCTGCGGCTTTGCTCTTCCTGTGGCTAGACCTTGTCTTTTGCTCCTATTGCGGTCTGTCTCCAATCACCCAGGTGTCTTTTCTTCTCGACTTGGCTGTTAGCACGGTCTGCCTGAGGCTTCTCGTTTATGCCGCTATTCTTGTTACGGTCTGCTCCTAATCGCCCGGTCTAAGTGACCTGGTTGCGGTCTTCTCCTAACCGCGATGTCAGCTCAGATTTTTTACCGTCGCGGCTTGTTTCTATCCGCTGAAGACAGTTTCTTACCGCGCTGGTCGTGATCTTTCTTGTCGCTGGTGCGTTGTCACCGTGACCTCTACGGACTGTTCCTTGCAAGATGATCAGCTGTCCTCCGGACTCTGTGGTGTCTAATCCTGGATTTTGGATTCCGGGGCCTCTCACCACATTATCTCACGGAAACCACCACAATATTTGGCCTCCGTGCATCCCAAATTCATTACTGTTGCTAGTGGGGACACAATTCCCGTTTTTGGCGCGGCAGATATTCACCTCACTCCCTTCTACATTACTCTTTGCTCTGCCCTTCATGTTCCGGGCTCTCATTTCAGCCTTCTCTCTGTTGGTCGACTCACTACTGACCTTGATTGTGATGTAATTTTTTCTTCCAATTTGTGTGTTGTGCAGGATCGCAAGACGCAGACTATCATCGGAAAATGACATCTGTCGAATGGTCTCTATATCCTTGACCCCTCTCCCCTAACAGTGTTGTCCTCTATTAGCTCTGTTGATTGACATCGACGTCTTGGTCACACCCTCTAAACATACTCAGAAAATCTCTCCCCGACGTGTCCCTTCAAGAGTTCACGTGTGAGTCATGTATCTATGGGAAACATCATTGGTCTACGTTCTCACCACATACTACTCGGAGTCCTGCTCCCTTTGATCTAGTACACTCCAATATTTGGGGACCCTACAAAATTGCGAGTGTTTTTGGATATCGTCACTTTGTCACATTTGTAGATTACTACTCACGGGTGACCTTGTTGTATCTACTTCGTGATCGCTCTGAATTACCCGGTGTATTCCGTACCTTTTTCATTGAAACTCGTAACCAGTTTTCCACTACAATTAAAACCCTCCGCACTGATAATGCCCGTGAATACACTAGTCATGCCTTTGGACACCTCTGTGCTGAGTTTGGGATCATCCATCAAACCTCCTTTGCCTATACCCCCCAACAAAATGGTGTTGCTGAACGCAAGAATCGACACCTGCTTTAGGTCACCCGCTCTCTTATGATTCACATGAATGTTCCCTAACAGTATTGAAATTTTGCGGCATTTACCGCCTGCACTCTTATTAACCGCATGTCTTCCTCCATTCTCAATTTTGCGGTTCCCTTCAATCTTCTTTTTCCCTCCAAACCTCCTTTCTCCATCACACCTCGCGTGTTTGGCTGCGTGTGCTTTGTTCATCATCTTGGCCCATCCACTGACAAACTTGCTCCACGTGTCAATAAATATATGTTTGTGGGTTACTCTCGGACTCAGAAGGGCTATGTTTGTTTTCTCCCAAAGATCGCAAGATTGTTACTTCTGCTGATGTCACCTTTCTCGAAGATCAGCCATATTTCTCTCAACCGGCTTATTCTCCACTTCCGCCACCTCTTCTGCGGCCTGCTATACCTGTTTATTCAAACCTTCCACCGCTCCTTCCCACACCAATCCCACCTAAATCACCTACCCTTCCCACACCAATCCCACCTAAATAACCTATCCTTCCCACACCAATCCCACCTAAACCACATATCATCCGTATGTACACTCGACGCCCTTCTTCGTCTACTACCCTACGGGAGATGCCCTCCTCTAATGATGTTTTGCAGCCCGTGGATCCGGCAACAGGTTCCACTTCCCACCTGATGGCAAACTATGTCTCTTTTCACCGCCTCTCTCCGGAACTCTGGAAAAGTGCTCTTTCTTTATCCTCTATTTTCACCCCTAATTCTGTGCAGGAGGCTCTCTAACATCCTGGATGGCGGGTAGCTATGGATGAGGAAATGTCTGGTCTTTGGGCAAACCACGCTTGGGATTTGGTTCCGCTTCCTCCAGGACAATCTTGTGTTGGATGTAAGTGGGTGTTTACCGTCAAACAGGATCCGGGTGGGAGGGTTCACCGTTTGAAAGCTCGTCTTGTAGCTCGCGGCTTCATTCAACAACAAACTCTGGATTATGGTGAGACTTTTTTTCCAGTCGATAAACTCAATACTGTTCGTGTGTTGATCTCCCTCGCTGTTCACCGCCACTGGCTCTTGCACCAACTGAATGTCAAAAATGCTTTTCTTAATGGCGATTTACAAGAGACAGTTTATATGCAGCAACCTCCCGGGTTTGAGGCCACGTGGGAGTCTGTTGTCTGTTGTCTGAAGAAGTCTCTTTATGGTCTCAAACAGTCTTCTCGGGCATGGTTTGACAAATTTAGTAAGACCATTAGTGATGTTGGGTTCACTCGGAGTTCGGCCGACTTCTCTCTGTTCACTCGTCATCGTCCAACGAGCACAATAATTCTTTTGGTTTATGTGGATGATATTCTGATTACAGGAGATGATCTTTCAGGAATACGGATGATCAAACAACATCTAGCAACTGTGTTTCAAACAAAGGACTTGGGATGCCTTCGATATTTTCTTGGTTTCAAAGTGGCTCGGATACCTGATGGACTTGTGTTATCTCAGAGAAACTACTGTCTTGACTTACTTCCTGATGCGGGCTATTCTGGATGCAAGGCTGCTGACACTCCCATGGATATCAATCACAAGCTTTGTGCTCATGCCTCGGACTCTGATTTGCTCCTTCCGAATCCAGAGTATTATCGTTGTCTTGTGGGAAAGCTGATATACCTCACTGTTACTAGACCTGATATATCATTTGCTGTTGGAGTTATCAGTCGATTCATGCATGAGCCATGTATCTCTCATCTTCAGGCTGTTGAACGTATTCTTCGATACTTGAAGACTGCTCCTGGATAAGGACTTGTATACAAGCCCTCTTCATCTCCCTTATCTCTGATTGCATACTCTGATGTTGATTATGCTGGTTCTTTGGATGACCGTCGTTCCACAAGTGGATACTACACTTACTTTGGATGACATCTTAGTACATGCCGCAGCAAGAAACAGTCTGTGGTTGAGCATCGTTCTATGGCAGCTGTTGTGTCTGAGCTCACATGGCTTGAGGGTCTCCTTGATGATCTAGGAGTCAAGCTCTCCTCACCTGCAACTTTATTGTGCGACAGTCAAGCTGCTATACACATTGCCAAGAATCTGGTCTTCCATGAACGGACAAAGCATTTTGAAGTTGACTGTCACTTCATTCGGGAGAAGGTTCAGTTGAAGAAGATAGAGTTAACACATGTTCCTGCCGCTAGCAAGTTGCTGATATCCTCACCAAGGCCATACCACGGCGTCTCTACTATCAGTTCTTGTCCAAGCTTGGTGCCTACGATTTGTACGCTCTAGCTTGCGGGGAGTGTTAGAGAATATTAGGAAAAATGATGTATTGACCCATTAACTTGGCCCATGTAGGATTTAGTGTTTAGTTCCACATTGTTTGTATAGCTAGATTTTACTCCTCTCCTATATATTTGTACTCATACTTGTTTTTTTGGTATTCAAGAAGTATATATAAGGTTTGGACCTTTCTCTACAGAACACACTAATTTGAGTTATTATTGTATGCATGATAGAGCACCGATTAATATTAGAATAGTGGTGCTACTAATTAATTTTCAGTAACAATATGTTTTTATCAAGGATATTTACAAAGGTTATCTAAAACCAGGTATCTTGATTTATGCTTTTCTCTAATGATAGATTCTAATCAATGAGACATCTACCGTGTTGAGTAAAAAATTAAAAATACAAGATACTGCTTATAAGATAGAGAATTTCAAATTTGTAAAAAGAAAGACAAGGTTTATGTAAGTAATTCTAGTGCAGGTTTCAATTCATAAGCCCGTCTAACAATTATGATATGTAGCAAACTAAGCAACCGTATAAAAATTGGTACATAGCAGGTAATATTTAAAGTATATAGTGGAAATTTTTAAAAACCGGAGTTACGGTTAAAGAAATACCTCAAAATCTGATTCATAAAGCCAACTAGAATTGAAATGAGCAAAGAGTTTGAAATATTAAAATTGTAAAGAGCCTGATGCATCTGAATTAGTAATTAAATGATATAACAATTTATAAAGGAAAAACAAACTAAAAGTAGACATCCTCGACAGATTATCCTAGGTGTATCTCCCCACCTGTGACCCATGAAAAGAAATGCCCGAAGACGGGGTCAGCCAAACTTGACTTTTCCGGTGAAATTAAAAATAACTTGAATAAAATATACGTGCATGCTTTTAAAAAACATTTTATACTAAGAAATGATTTTATGCATGTTTTTTTTATAAGAGTACTTAAACATAATGTATTTGGAATTGAGATGTCTTATATCTTATTTTCTTTTCATTCTTAGTTAAGTAGATTCTTATGCACATTCTGATGATCCGAGCCCCTACTAGTAAATATAGGTGTTCTAATATCTCTCGGTCATGGACACACACTTGTATCTAATAATAGTTTTGTGGGGTGTCAACTTATGAACATGAGGCTCGTATGATCTACTAAACCCTATTGAGTAAGATAGCGTGTCTCTATCTTTCACGAAAGGAACCCTCAATCTTGTCTCCTAATTATCTTCTTTTAGTGGCTGGTATGAGCACAAAAAAGAACACGACTTAAAGAGACTTACTTAAATTTAGTGTTTCATTATTCCTTTAACGTAATACTAATGATGAAATGATTAATCTTATGGAAACACCCATCTTACGTCACTTTAAATCTTTGGATTGCATACTTATTAATCCTTGCATCTTAGATCGTATCACATATTAATTTTACGTCACATACATATTCTCGTGTTTTCATATTATTCTTACATTTATAAAGAAGTGCGTGATCACCAAGGTTATAAGAATTGGACTGGAGAGCGAACTAGTGAGATCAAAGGTTCAAGGTCAGATCAGTTGTACCGGTCAGACCGGGGTTGAACCGTGATGTTAGATAATATAATAAATATTAAAATTATCTATTATAATTTAACCTAATCTATATATTTTTTAATAAAAATGATAGGAATTAACACACTCAAAATTATATAAAATATTTTCATAAATAGTAATATATTTTGTTATCTAAAATCTCAATATTAGTATTTTCACATATATAATAAGCTATCAAATCTATTATGAAAATTAAATTTTAAACTTTTAATTAAATAGACGCACACATCTTGACTATATACATAAAACTTTAACTAAATATTATACATGTTAATTAAAAATAAAATTATATATATTAATTATAAATAATTTTAGTATATCCGTTATATATATAAGTTAAGAGGTTAATAAATAGAAATAATTAATTTTATATGTTAATTAATATGAATGCTATTTGTATATATATAATATGATTCAATACTAACGATTATAATGCGTTGGTGTAGTGGTTAGGTTTTGGTATTTTGTTGGAGGTCACCGGTTTGAAACTCAGCATTGACATCTTTTATAAATCTAATCCTTATTTAGTCCCACATGGCATGATTGAATATAGGCAAGCTCCATATTCCTATAAAAAACAGAGGCGTTGTACCATGTAAATAAAAAAAACTTTATTAATTTTAGAATTTTAAAATTAAAAAAATTGTCTTAATCCCCCGGCCCAAGACCCTCCCGGTTGATTGAAACCCGTTATGGTTCGCGGTTTTACGGGTCGACCGACCGGTTCGCCGATTCTTGACCGGTTCTGGGTGAGAGCGGTTTCAGACCTCTGACCGGACCGCATGGTACACTGGTTGGCGGTCCTACCGGTTGAACTGGCCGGTCCGGTCCGGTTTTCAAAACGTTGGTGATCACATATAAATTACAGTTTCATAAGTTGTTTATTGGAAGAAAACACATTACTTATGTTCTGGCATGACTCAATTGTATTATTTTGACGCAATGATGAATTTATGATTTCTTATTCTCATCTACGACGATGTTTGATACATGCAATTTCATATTATTTACATATCATCTCCTAACTATAATAGAAATCATTCATAATTGAACTACGTGGTATGTCCAACCAAAATGAATAAAATTTCTTAACTCGGCGTTGCGGTGTTGCGATGTTCATAGATGCGGAGAGACGGCATGTCTTGCTCCTAGGATTACGTGGAACACCTATTGCTAACATTTATACGATGGGGGAGGATATTTAACACAAATCCAATAATGGATTGTCGCATACCCTTATCAAGCGCGGTTAACTTAGGATGAGGTTGACTCAGAACTAAGTGAGCCTTCTTTGATTTATTTTCCACTCCCAGGGTTCTCCGAACCTATAAAATAACACCCTGCTGGAATTAGAGAGATCAAAAATCTCCTTACCCCAGGGTTAGCAAAAACTCTATATCAATATTTCTTACGATTGGAGAAATGAAATGGATCACGTGTTGGGGGAGTAATGGAAGAATCAAAATCCCAAATTCATGTTATTGAGTATATAAAGGAAGAGAAATTATGAACTTTTTGGAGAAATACCGATTTGTATTTATCTGGAAGTGGTGGCTGAAAGAAGGCTCGAGTGTGACCCAAAACACGCAAGGACTAGTCTCCACGAGTCGCAGGGAAGAGTCATCGAAGGCTTCAGACGATAGGAGAGGGGTCGACAACTTCAATCGAGCGAAATGCGACCTCATGCGCTCGGATCTAGGCGACATAACCTAACCCTAACCCTCATTTACGTGAAATAAGAGGCGCGTCAAAGGGAATATCGTGGTTTATGTTTTTTTAAGGTGGAAAGGTGTTACGACGTTGCATTTTACTGAGCACACCATCTGGCAGGAATCATGGGAGCGCATATGGAAGCCGCTATACTCATGAACACAATCACTCAAGTGGACCCCCCTCGTCATAATGTATGAAGCGCGCAATTGGAAACCACCATGATTGTTCCCTGTAATAAATTTGTGTTAATTAATTTAATTAATATTAATCCTTTTAATATTAATGAGATTAATTAATTACTTAATGCATTTTTATTTTCCTTGTATGGTTCCCTCCCTCATCTCTATAAGGGGGAGGAGTTCTAGATGTAAGGCACCTTGGAATGTATGAAGGTTATTAGGGTTGCTCCCTAAGTCTCATCTCTTTCTCCCTCTTTTCTTCTCCCTCACCTCCGCCGGCCCTTCCCTTGCCGGATTCCTCTCGAGAAATTATGGAAACTGTAACAATGGTCCGACCTGCCGATCTCCACCCGCTGCCCTTGCAGCCGCTGGGAACCAGCCCGGTGCCCGCCTTTGACTCCACCTTCATCAACAACATGCGCAAAGAGCTCCAGGCGATCGGTGCTCTCCTTTGACTCCACCTTCTGTTGGTCGTGCTCCTCGGGGAGGGTGCGTTGGCGGCGTGCTAGAGCTCGTTCCGCTCTTTCCTCCTGTTGGCGATTGGCGATAGGCATCCTCGCCGCCGACTGGCACGAATGTGACGCACATAACCGTGCTCGGGACACTACCACCTCCAGCATCGATTCCGCCAGCAGAGGCCGCCGCCGCCCCTCCAGCATCACAGATGACACCCGTCGTAGCACCAGCAGCCGACTGCCCGCTCCAACCTGCGTCTGTAGCCAGACCCCGCGACATCAACATACAGAGTCGCCAGATCCAGCCGCCTCCTTCAGCACTGCCTCACGGCCAGATCCAGCCCGCCAGATTCCGCCCGCACCTTCAACCAGATCTTCTTTGCCACCTCTCTCTCCGACAGCAGCCGTACCTCCAGCGTCGTTTCCGGCGGCTGAAACAAACGCCAGCTGCGTCATCCGACTTCTCCCGCCCATTGCGGCATCCAACTTCGTTGCCGACGGGACATGACGCGAACGACTTCTTCCTCAGCCGATTCGGCTGCCCGAGCTTTCCTTCCCAGCGGGATGACGGCCTCCGGGGAAGCACACGCTGGATTCATCGACCCCTCCCCGCCGACGCGTCGGTGACCCCCCTCGTTCTCGACGCCCCCGCCTGGCACACCTCCAGATCTTCTTTTCCCCCTTCTCACGCTACCCTACCATTCTCCTCTCGAGCCCCTCAAGAGCTTGCCCACTTTATTTTTTTTACCATATCTCGTCCCCTCAACTGCCAGCCCGTCCCCTATTTTTTTTGTCTCATCCTGTACACTCACCCCTGCACCCCTCACGTCACCCACTCCCTGGACTTTCCAACCAGCAACACCATCATTGCCCCCTGTGTCTTTTTTTTCATTAAGCCCACAGATGGCCCCACTTCCATTATTGTCTTCAATTTTCGTCTAACCGGACTCCATTTTATCATACTCCTTCCACCCAGCTGCCATAAATTATACGTCCCTCCTATTGTTAACCATCTTGACAAATCTGGTAATCTTGACCTTGGGGACAAGGTCAATTTTCAAGGGCGGTATATTGTTACGACGTTGCATTTGACTGAGCACACCATCTGGCAGGAATCACGGGAGCGCATATGGAAGCCGTTATACTCATGGACACAATCACTCAAGTGGACCCCCCTCGTCATAATGTATGAAGCGCGCAATTGGAAACCACCATGATTGTTCCCTGTAATAAATTTGTGTTAATTAATTTAATTAATATTAATCCTTTTAATATTAATGAGATTAATTAATTACTTAATGCATTTTTATTTTCCTTGTATGGTTCCCTCCCTTATCTATACAAGGGGGAGGAGTTCTAGATGTAAGGCACCTTGGAATGTATGAAGGTTATTAGGGTTGCTCCCTAAGTCTCATCTCTTTCTCCCTCTTTTCTTCTCCCTCACCTCCGCCGGCCCTTCCGTTGCCGGATTCCTCTCGAGAAATTATGGAAACTGTAACAAAAGGTTATGGCTTAAGGAAGTTCCCTTAATTACTAAGTATGCCATTTCACTTCAAAACTTACCATTTATGTGTATTTCATTCTCGAGCACCATAGATAATCACGTCGAAAAAATAATAATACACTTCTTATTAAATGATTTCATTTAAGATGACAATTGACGCATAAAATTAATACTAACTAGAATAAAATCAATAAATACCTCGATTTTTCGCGGACGCCGATCATCATCACTCGCAATCGTATCCTGAAATTAAGAGAGACGATTCGTAAACTTCAGATGTTACAAATCTTCCTTCATAATAAAATTTTCTTCCTCAACAATTACATTCATACCTGTGCAATAAATGGAAAACATATTCTTCATTGCTTTGAAGTTTATCTTCTCTTTCTCATGTAAACTCTGGACCACCGCAGTTCATCCAAAGAATTTTCATAAAACGTATCTCACTATTCTGGAGATTTTGAATCCTCGAGTCCACAATCCTGATTGACTTTACATTGATATTAAGATTTGATTCGACTGGTGTATTTTTAGTACTGATCATCTGATTAGGGTCCCTGATTGCTCTCCTCAAATAAGAGACTTGAAAAACATAATGCAGGCCACTCATCTCTTCAGGTAAGACTAATCTGTATGCAACCTTACTAATGCATTGCACTTTAAATGGACCAATGAATTTGAGACTCAATTTCTTCATTCGCTTAAGTCTAGAGACACCCCTAATTGATTTGACCTTGAGATAAACAAGATCTCCAACACTGAACTCTACCTTTATGTACCTCTGATCATAATATTTGGCTTGTCAATCCTGAGCTATCTTCATGTGCTCTTGTACCAGCTTAACTCGATCTGTGGTTTTATCGATCCATAATTCAATATTGACAATCTTCTCTTCAATTTTATCCTAACATAATGGTGTCCGACAACGTCTGCCATAACGAGCCTCGAAAGGGGCCATCCAATATTTTCCTGAAAGCTGTTATTTGTAGGAGAATTCTACCAAGGTGACATATTTCTCCACTTACTTCCAAAGTTCAAAAGACACATCTAAAACATATCTTCCATAGTTCTATTAGTGCGCTTGGTTTGACCATCCACCTGCGGGTGAAAAGTTGTACTAAACTTTAACTTAGTGCCCAAACACTCTTGAACATACTTTTAATCCTTAGAGATAAATCCGTCATCCTATCTGAAATGATAGACTTCATAACACCATGCAATCGAACTATCTCATCTACGTATAATAGGGTCAATTTCAGACCCTGATCTGTCCTCTTATTAGGAATGAATGAGCACCCTTAGATTAACGGTCCACGATGATCCATAGAGAATCATTTCCACTTCGAAACCTTGACAGACCTTATAAAAAATCCATCAATATGTATTCAAAATTCCACTATTGAATAGAAAGTGACTGCAACTTACCACTTGTTTCTGACATTCAACTTTGACTAGATTACAAGTTTCACACTTTCAACATATTCTGCAACAACACCCTTCATTCCCGGCCTTCAAACTGACCTCTTAAGCTCTAGATACATCTTTGTACTACCTTGATTAGTATCTAGAATTATGAGCCTCGAGTAGTGTGTCCTCGCAAATGTGACTGACATCCGGAATGCAAACTCTTCAGATGTGTGACAGTACAACCTCCTGTGTTATGAAATTTTATTTGTAACTTGCTTGAGTCGACTCCCAAAGTTTTTTCATTTTCAGATTTAGGTGTAAAATTTGTTTGATTCCGTGTTTGATGTCACAAGTGATTTCTATCCTGCTTAAATTTGCAGAACTCCCACTTACACGTTTCACAATAATCTCCAGTCTCTCTAGTGCTCGTATCAAATCCTCTTGACGGATAATGAGGGAATAACTCAAACCTCTTATACTAATAGCATTTGCAACCACATTTGTTTTGCTGAGCTGATACTAAATATCATCATCATAATCAAATAAAAAATTCAACCATCTACACAGTCTCATATTGAGTTCTCGATGATTGAAGATATACTTGAGATTCTTATGATCTGTAAAAACATCATCATGTGCATCATTGACACAGTGTTTCCAGATTTTTCAGTGCATGAATGATGGCTGGTAGTTTGTTGTGCACATTATAATTCTCTTCATGTGTCCTCGCAAATGTGACTGACATCTGGAATGCATCTCTTCAGATGTGTGGCAGTACAACCTCCTGAGTTATGAAATTTTATTTCTAACTTGCCTGAGTCGACTCCCAAAGTTTTTTCATTTTCAGATTTAGGTGTAAAATTTGTCTGATTCCGTGTTTGATGTCACAAGTGATTTCTATCATGCTTAAACTTGCAGGACTCCCACTTACGCGTTTCACAATAATCTCCAGTCTCTCTAGTGCTCGTATCAAATCCTCTTGACGGATAATGAGGGAATAACTCAAACCTCTTCTACTAATAGCATTTGCCACCACATTTGTTTTGCTGAGCTGATACTAAATATCCTCATCATAATCAGATAAAAAATCCAACCATCTACACAGTCTCATATTGAGTTCTCGTTGATTGAAGATATACTTGAGATTCTTATGATCTGTAAAAACATCATCATGTGCTTCATTGACACAGTGTTTCCAGATTTTTCAGTGCATGAATGATGGCTTGTAGTTCTAAGTTGTGCATATTATAATTCTCTTCATGATCCTTTAATTGTTTGGAGGTGAAACCTATGATTTTTCCATGTTGCATAAGCACACAACCCAAGACTTGACCCGAAGCATCACTATAAATTTGAATGACATTTGTACCTGAAGGTAGACGCAATATTAGTGTGGTCATCATTCTATTTTTCAACTCAAAAGTAAACTCATTCCACTGTCCAAATAAAGACTTTTCCATTTCTGGTGAGTGTAGTCATCAGTAGCGCTATTTTTGAGAAATCCTTATTGATTCTTCTACAGTAAATCACTAAGCCAAGAAAGCTGCGAATTTCAGTGACTGTGTTATGCGGCGTGACGACCAAGGTTGTAGATGTCGGATATCGGGGACACGTCAGTTTAGGTTTTTAATGTCGGTTTTACTATATCGGGGATATTTCATACATTGGGTTTTAATATTTAACTATTTATACGTGCAATTATTTATAAATTTAAACACTTTTTCATTTATATATACTAATATATTAATAATTTGATATTTTTTGAATTTCTAAATTTATTAAACTAATATAAACATTTTGTGTTATACAAGTTATAACGGTATAACACATGAAATAAAATAAGATGAAGTAGAATGTCAGGAAGTTGTCCATAACAATTGAAGATAAGAAATCTTTAGTCCATAATTCAAAGACCATGCATAATTGATGTCGATGATGGACTTGGGCAAGGAAGAAATCCATAGGAAAAAAACAATCTAAACAATGAATTTTTTTTGGTTTATTGTCTATTAGACCATAGACACTATTTACACTAAATTGAAATAAACCAATCGATAAAATATAAGGATATATCGGCCGATCTATTGGCGAATATATCGGTCAATAACGGACATATCGGAGGATATATTTCAAAGGGATATTTTGTAAAATAATATCGGAAACGTGTCGTTTTGTTCATAAAACCTTTATGTCTGCCGACATATCAGTCATGTCGGCCGACATATCAGTCATGTCGGCCGACATATCAGTCATGTCGGCCGACATATCAGTCATGTCGGCCGACATATCAGTCATGTCGGAGGATATCCACAACACTGGTGACGACGCCGGTTATCTTTACTTTATGTGTTTTTTTTATCGTATTTTACCCATTGTCGTAAGCCCAAATGGGGGGCATGTTTTGAACCTATATTATGTGGTGTGGTTAGACATTTGAGGCAAGCAAGAATTTAGAAGAAAATCTCTCCCTCTCTCTAAAATCCTCTCCTTCCTCTCTCTCTCTCTACCCCCTCACGGGAATAAACCAGTGAGTAACCCTAGCCGCATATCCCGCGATATCTCCTTCCCGCACAACGCCGACGCAAGTCGATCGCGTCTCCCCCTCCGACCATAGGTCTGCCGCCGGTCACGAGGTCGCAGTGAAAGGGTCATATCAACTTGGTATCAGAGCCCTCTGCCGGACCGTCGCTCTCCGGCTCTTCCTCCGCAAGCCCAGCCGCACTCTGTCGGCCCCGCACGACAACCGCTCCTCCTTCCCACCCGCCGGCAGTTCTTCCTCACCACACGGGAGCTTCGTCCCTTTCTGCCGACTGCGTCCAGCCCACCATCGCCTTCAGCCGGCCGCCGCTCCCTGCGCTAGATTTGCGACACCGCACCCCGAGCGGGATTTCTTCCGGGCCATTCAACACACCCGCACCACCTCCAAGGGCCACAATTTCCGCCGGCCTTCTCCCTCCACCACCAACTGTCTATACGACCCTATCTCACATGGCGGATGCTCCCCCCTCTCTCGCCGACCTCATGACACTCTTCCAAACCATGTTCGCAACTCAGAACACCAAAATGGACGCCCTCAATGCACGCTTGGATGCCCTACAACAGATCCCAACTTCCCCTCCCGTGACCACAGGCGACCGCCCTTCCGCAAGCCGCGTGGACTCTGCCGCTTTTCCAGACGTGGACTACCCCGCCTACGCACGGACTATCCGGATGGATTTTTTCCTCTATGATGGCTATGACGATCCTCTTTCGTGGCTTACGCATTACGATATTTTCTTTACCACCCAGCACACTCCAGAAGAACGTGTCGGCATAGCCTCCTTCCACTTACTCGGCCCTGCACAACTGTGGTTCACCCAACTTCTGCGGAAACATCCCAACATTTCCTGGCCAGATTTCAGTACGGCCTGCACCCTGAGGTTTGACCCTGGTCTACAGGGGAACCCACTGGGCGATCTTGTGAACCTCAAACAGGAAGACTCCATCGACACCTATGTTGAGCAATTCCAGATTCTTCTGTTCGGGCGGAGACCGTCTTACCGGAGCAACAAGCTCCCCTCTTCACTGCCGGCCTCCACGAGCGCTTACGTTGGGATGTAGAGTTCCTTCTGCCACGCGACCTCAACACAACCATGAGCCTCGCCAGGGCTTGTTAACGTCAACTGCTGCTTGATCGTCCGCCGTTGGGACGTCAGAACCATCAGAGCACTTACTCTCTACCCAACTTGCCGGAAAGGGCACCATTTCGGGACGAAACCCCGTGACCTACTGTTCGCCGTCGTTTGTCCCGCACTGAGATGGCCGAGCGTCGCGAGAAAGGCTTGTGCTACAATTGTGATGACCGCTTCACACCGGGACATCGATGCCAACGCCTTTTCTGGCTGGAAGTAGACGACCTTCCCGATGAGGACGCGACGGGAGGTGAAGCCACTGCAATACCCTTCGATCCAGCTTGAGAACAAGCTGTCTTTTGGCGGGGGCGATAATGTTATGTGGCGTGACGACGCCAGTTATCTTTACTTTATATGTGTTTTTTTTATCGTATTTTACCCATTATTGTAAGCCCAAATGGGGGGCATGTTTTGAACCTACATTATGTGGTGTGGGTAGACATTTGAGGCAAGCAAGATTTAGAAGAAAATCTCTCCCTCTCTCTAAAATCCTCTCCTTCCTATCTCTCTCTCTACCCCCTCACGGGAGTAAACCCGTGAGTAACCCTAGCCGCATATCCCGCAACATTTCCTTCCCGCATAACGCCGACGCAAGCTGATCGCGTCTACCCCTCCGACCATAGGTCTGCCGCCGGTCACGAGGTCGCAGGGAAAGGGTCATATCAGACTGCCATCGTCCTTGGCCAATCTCGTATTGTTTCTATTTTTTGGATCCATTGCGAGACCTCTCTGACTGATAATACATCCCAAGAAAGCGACCTATGAAATCCAGAACTCACACTTGGAATAATTTAGGTACAATTGATTTTCCCTGAGTGCACCCAAAATTTTCCTAAGGTGCGCGACACATTCTTCTTGACTCTCTGAATAAACCAGGATATGGTGAATGAAGACGATAATGAATCGATCTAGAAAATCCCGACTTTGTACATCAGATCCATAAAGGAAGACAGAGCATTAGTCAGTCCGAACGACATGAATACAAATTCGTAGTGTCCGTATCTCATACTGAAGGCAGTTTTCTGAACATCCTCTTCACGAATCGTCAACCAGTGATACCCTAATCTCAAATCTAACTTAGTGAATGTGCAAGACCCCCCGTAAGCTGATCAAACAAATCATTTAGTTTTGGAATATGATACTTATTATTAATTGTCAGCTTGTTCAACTCACGGAAATCTATGCATAACCTCAGACTGACATCCTTCTTTTTTACAAATTGAACTGGTGCACTCCAAGACGATGTGTTGGGTTGGATGAATCTCAATTCGAGTAACCCTAAATTGAACTGGTGCACTCCAAGACGATGTGTTGGGTTGGAGGAATCTCAATTCGAGTAACTCATGCAACTAGATTGACGCAGAGTAGACTGTGGGCAAGGGTGTGTTGATGCTAATATGACCCTAAGTGTTTGTGTTGCAACTTGGACTAAAAAATATGAATGGAATGCAAATGAGTTTTAAAAAATTTTAATCAGGAAATAAAATTTTGCAGTGATGTTTTTATGAATGAGGCAAGTTAGTCCAGGTTGATTAAATTTTTTCCGACGCACAAGCAAATCAAGCTAACATTCACAAAGTGTTATTTATCACAACTTTCACGATTAAGCTCAAT
>CM077089.1:141652433-141804933 GCA_039513925.1 Platanthera zijinensis
GGAGCTGCAAGCGGTATGCCACATCGTCTATCTTTTCCACGACTAGGAAGGGGCCAAAATACCGCACGAAGAGCTTGGGCTAGAGGCGACCGGTCAAGGAACTTTGGCGGTGCAGCCGCAACTTGACGAACACATGCTCGCCCGGTGAGAGGAGAACCTCGCGGCGGTGTCGGTTGTCCTGTTGGGCCATTCTATCCTAGGCGTGGCAGAGATGATGCTACAACTGCAATAGGGCCTCATCTCGATCTTGTAGGTCCTCTATCAAAGCTTGAACCTGCCATTCCCTGGCGAGACCGACCGATATAGTTGGGGGGCGGCCGCCCATAAACTGTCTGGAAGGAGGTGACGCCTGCCTCCGATTGATAGGTGGTGTTGTACTACAGTTCTTCCCATGCCACACACTGGGTCCACTGAAAGGATTGCTCGGTAGCAAAGAAGAGAAGGTAGGTGCCCATGTAACGGTTGAGGCCCTATGTCTGTCTGTCATACTAAGGGTCATATGTCGTACTGAATCGTAACTTCGTCCCCAGTAAGCGGAACAATTCCTGCCAGAAAGTGACCATGAAGACCGAGTCCCGGTCTCTAACAATGGAGCGGTGAAACCCGTGTAGGCAGACGATCTCGCCAATAAAGACACGGGCACCGAGCTCGCCGTGTAGGGGTGCTTGATGGGTATGAAGTGCTCGTACTTGGAAAGGCGATCGACCACCACCAGTAGGCAGTCATACCCCTGGCAGCGTGGAAAGTGGGTAATGAAATCCAGTCAGATGTCCTCCCAAACCCGATCAGGCGTCATCAGAGGCTGCAGTAGGTCGACGGGGCGAGGGTGTATTATTTGGCCCTTTGAAAGACAAAATAATCGGCCACGAACTGCTATACTGTCCTCATCATGCCTCTCCAGTAAAGGGTGGCCGCCAACCGACGGTAGGTCGGGTAGGCCCTTGAGTGCACCGCTGTCAGCATGAAATGAAACTCCTCCAGTAGGCATGGTATCCATTGTGATGAAGCTGCGAGGACCAGGCGATCGCGGAAATAGAGTCTGTCGCCTACTAGTCGAAAGGGAGGGTACGCATCTGGAACGCCCCGTAGCTCGTCAATCATGCGGGCGTAACGGGCATCTGCCCGTACCTCTTCCTGGAGGACCGCCGCGTCCCTCCAAAGGCATAGAGAGATCGCCGCCAAGGTGCCGCCAAGCTCGCGTCAAGACAAGGCGTCTGTGGCAAGTTCGTGAGCCCAGTCTTGTACTCAATCGAGAATTGGTAGCCCAAGAGCTTGGCTATCCAGAGCTGCTGAGTCGGGGTAAAGACGTTCTGGCGCCATAAATGCTTCAAGATGCGGTAATCGATTCTGACGGTGAAGGGCCGCACAAGCAAATACGAGCGCTAATGTTGAACTGCAAACACCAATGCACGTAGCTAGCTGTCATAGGCGGAAGCCACCTTCCGTCGGTCAGTAAAGACGTTCTGGCGTCATACATGCGTCAAGATGCGGTAATCGATTCTGACGGTGAAGGGCAGCACAAGCAAATACGAGCGCTAATGTTGAACTGCTAACACCAATGCACGTAGCTAGCTGTCATAGGCGGAAGCCACCTTCCGTCGGTCAGTGAAAGCCTTGTTGTAGTAAGCGATGGGGCGGCCCTCTTGCATGAGGGTGGCGTCAACCCCCCCTCCCAGAGGCGTCACACTCCACAACAAACGGCTGGGAAAAATCAGGCATGCTCAAGACCGATGCCGCCACGAGAGCGCGCTGCAAGCTGTAGAAGTCGTCTTGGGCAGTCGCATTCCATAGGAAGGGCACCTCCTTCAGGAGGTCGATCAGTGGTCGTGCAAAAGCACCGTAGCTGCGGATGAAGCGGCGGTAGTAGCCGGTGAGTCCCAAGAATCCCTACACGGCCCGACGGCTCGCGGGCGTCGGCCAGTGCGGGATAGCATCGATCTTTTGCGGGTCCACGGCAAGCCCCTCAATAGAGATGATGTGACTCAAGTACTCGACCTGAGGCTGGCCAAAAATACGCTTATTCCGATAGGAGGCAAAGAGGTGGAGGACGGTGGCGAGGTGGGCCAGGTGGAGCTGCCAAGAAGAACTATAAACCAAAATGTTGTCAAAGAAAACCAGGACGAACTTATGCAAGTGTGGGCAGAACATGTCGTTCATGGTGGACTGGAAGGTGGTCGAGAGGTTCGTCAGGCCAAACGACATAACGAGGAACTCGTAATGGTCATCATGTGTCTGGAAGGCCATCTTTGGCATGTCCTGTGCTCGCACACGGATCTGGTGGTAGCCCGAGCGTAAGTCCAGCTTGGAGAAATAGCGAGCACCCCGCAGTTCATCCAACAACTCCTAGATGATGGGAATGGGGTACTTGTCCAACATCGTGAGCTTGTTCAGCTCTCTGTAGTCGACACAAAACCGCCAACTGTCGTCCTTCCGCACGAGCAGCACTGGGTTGGAGAAAGGGTTGGCACTCGGCTGGATGATGCTTTCACTAATCATCTCGGCCACCATTACCTCCATGGCATTCTTCTAGTCATGGTCGTATCGATAAGGGCGGACCGAGAGTGCAACCACGTCGAGCTGCAGGATGATGATGTGGTCGAACGCACACGACGAATGTAGCCCATGCAATACGGTGAAAACCGCCGGATAGTCGTCGAGGAGTCGCTGGACGTTCAGATGTATAGATGGTGGTGTCGGGTGAGATCCCATCTCCACGTGCCACACGAGAACGCTGAAATCCAGGTCGAGTGTGCGAAGGATAGATCCGAGGCCGACCAGGGAATAGGCTAGGGAGGGATCGCCCTGAAGGTGATGAGTTGTGCCCGCTGCCTCAAAGTCCATCGTGATCCGTCCCCAATTGTGCTTACAGTCACCAAGTGCACTTAACCAGGACACACCCAATATCACATGCCCGCCAAGAACGAAAAGCTAGAAATCTGCAGAGCCCGAGTACGTCTCAATGAAAAATGGCAGGCCGACGCACCAGCTGGCAGTGCGGCTACGGCAGCCGTCTCCGAGGGAGACATGGAAGCCCGGAGATGGAGTCATCGTAGGGCAAAGCGCCGCGACAAGGTCCTAGGAGATGAAATTGTGACTGGCGCCGCTATCGATCATATGGACCATTGTCGTCTGTTATAGGGTGGCTGCCTACTTCATAGTGCACGGGCCGGTGAT
Source organism: Platanthera zijinensis (assembly GCA_039513925.1). Lineage (NCBI taxonomy): Eukaryota > Viridiplantae > Streptophyta > Magnoliopsida > Asparagales > Orchidaceae > Platanthera > Platanthera zijinensis. The sequence goes on from CM077089.1 coordinate 141,655,608, forward strand.
ACCGCGCACCGAGTAGCAAGAAACCTCCAATCGCTGGAAGGTGGCGCCCAGCTTGGCTATATTGGGCCCCACATCATCGAGCTTGAGGGCCTCAAAGTCAACCATCACAATCTCAACTTCCTCGGCCCCAAAGAGCATCAGGAGGTTCCTTTTTGGACAATCGTGGGTCGCCGAATACGGGCCCTTGCAGCGGAAACAGAGACCCTTGCCCCTCAAGTTCAAGGTACTCCTGATGAGAGATCCGATAGGGGGGTCGAGCCCGTGGTGGTGACGGCTATGGCTATGGAGGGGGCGGACGAGGCAGGCACATTATTCGGGGTAGTCCGACCCAGTGGACGCGGCGGCCGAGAAGCGACAAGCCAGGAGGGGGCCGGAATAGATGGTGTGAGCCAGACGACAGGGGTGGCGGCGACAGTGGCAAAGTCAGCCTCCACAAAACGCACTTGCTCCATTGCGGCGAGACAGGGTAGTGGGGTCGTGGACCCAAAGACGCTTACAGATGTGTGACCGCAACCCGGCGAGAAGCGTGCTCAAGTAGTGGTCCGGCGAGAGGTCGGGGACATGTGCGGTCAACCTCGATGAATTCGTCGATGCAAGCGTCAACGAAGTCGGCTTGGCGGTCGTTGCTCAGGCGCTCATAAGGGTTGCCGGCGTGGCGGATGTCGTAGTGGCGGATTAACTCATCTTTGAGAAGCGGCCAGGACAAAGTCGGAGACGATTAGCGGAGCCAACGGACCCAATGAAGGATCGAGCCCTCCATATAAATCGTGGCAAGGGAAAAATTTGAGCCACAAGCGTTCCCTAAATGTCAAAGTAGTGTTCGGCACAAGCGAGCCAACCTAAGGGATCGGTCCCGTCAAAAATCGGCAGTTCGAGACGATAGAGAGCGTCGGAGGAAAGCTCGGGTAGAGGATGAACGCCGATCGGAAGATCGTTGGGGTTGTTGGTCGACGCCGTGGTGACTAGCGGCGGGGTTGGCGGTGTAACACCCCGGGTTTCCCATGTTTGAAAACAACAATTTTCTGGTTACTGGAAGCTATCGTCTGGCAATAGCAAGATACCGTCGGCGATAGCGGGCATCCAGTTGATGGCGTCGAGATCAATTAGTGGCATCGAGAACAACCAAACGGCGTCGAGAACAACTGGTGGTGTCGAGTTGCTACCGCCAGGTGATAGTGATACCGCTGGCGATAGCATACCACGTGTCGAATGATGTTGAGGCGATTGTTAAGCGGCAACCCAGGCGTTGACTTGGTCAAGCGGCCACCGCTAAAGCTATCGCGCCGCGATAGCGAGGTACCTGCCTGGTGATAGCAATAAATTAGACTTATCGTCTAAGATCGTGGTCATTCATTTGTTTTGTTCTGAGGATCCTAAGGCCAGGATTGCTCTCGTGTTTCCTAGCCAGAGGAGTATGGGAAGAGATATTCATTTTCTCTTTCACTCTCTCTCTCACTTTCTCTTGAACCTTAAGAAAGAAGAGGAAATAAAAAAAGTGAGCTTGGAGGTAGCTTTTGGAAACCTGAACTCAGTCATTGAAGGAGCTCTTGTGGTTAGAGTTGCGAGCCGAAGCTAGATCCGCAGAGAGGAAAACGAGGCGAGTGCATCCATCTGGATCAATTATAAGTTCATGGCTCATAAGCGATCTACAATGGTAATGATCTTCATTTTTGGACAAGTGAAGTCCTTATATGTCATGATTGCATGAAAACCACCACCGATTGGTGGAGAACGAGAAATTTCCAACGGGTTGATTCGGTGGTTTCCCCGGTAGTAAACTTACGCATAGAATCCAGAATTGAAGTACGGAATAGGCATATTGTGTGACCTTGAGATCACGGATTCGAGTCCTGGAAGCAGCCTCATGTAAAAATGCAGGGTAAGGTTTGTCTACATTTCACCTTGTGGTGGGACCCTCCCTCAAACCCTCGCTACGCGGGGATTCTTTGTGCACCGGGCTACCCCTTTCAAAGAATCAAAGAAAAAATATTTTGTTTTGTACTTCATTTCGTGCATCTCTCTAAATTTAGCATCGATGATGTACAACCCTATGTTCGCCGAGTGGACGAACCTAAGCGACTCCACAGCTCCAAGCAAGCGGCGAGTGTACAACCCCGTGTTCGCTGAATGGACGAACCAGAGCGACTCCACATCTCCAATCAAGCGGTGAGTACCTAGTCAGTGGGGCGAGTCGGGAAGAAGAACCGCACTCGCCCCAGACAGGCGAGTGCTCAAGAACTCGCTATAGAAGCGGTCGAGTGTCGGTTTCATTAGGCACTCGCCACTCTGAAGAGGCGGGCGAGTGCGGGTTTTTATCAGGAACTCGCCACTCTAAAGATGCGGGCAAGTGCTGGTTTCATCGGGCACTCGCCAATCCAGGCAGATGCTCGTTTGCGAAGGCACTCGCCTTAGAGAGCGAGGCGATCCGGAGGCTAGGTGTCGATTCCATCAGAGCACTCACCATCCAGGAATAGTCGTCATGTAATATTATATTTATTCTATTTGTCTGTTGATAGCCGTTCCAAACAGCGGAGTTTGGTTATTGAAAGGCCAATTTGGGGTGCGCCTAGCAAAACCGAAAAGGCGAAATTGTGATATTGGCAGGCCACGCTAGAAAAGCTATAAATAGACCCTGAAGGGCACCTTTGGAGGGGATCCAATTTCTTTTGGCTTCCACTTCCTCAGGTTGTTTTTGGTAAGCTTTGAAGACTCTTCAAGGTGCCCAGCTCCAACTTTGGTTTGGGAGAGGAAGCCTCAAAGATCTTCCAGGTGTGTGGTGTGTCCTCCGTGTTGCAGCCAGAGTCTTTTTCAAGTTTTAAGTCTTTAACTTAGCGTCCTTTCTCGGGAGAAGTAGGTGCGGGTTGCCCCCTTTTTGGGTCTGAACTCCTCGTTGCGCCGAATCTCGGTTCCAACATTTCTGGTGCAGTAAGCGTAGACCGCAGCTTGCACAAGAAAATACTGAGAGATTTCCATGGCTGGAGATGAGGAGCAAGGTACAAACCACGGCGGCTCGCCACTACCTACTGCGTCATCTACGATTAGGATGTTGGAAGAGTTCAAGAGAGAGGTCCTAGAGACTATCCACTTCGCATTCGTCGTGGCGCGGACCGAGTGCTCGACCCTCGCGATCCAAGTGGTGACGCCGCCAGGAATGGGCGAGAACGCCCCAGGGACAAAGGCCAGGTAAGGAGACGGCGAGTGGGAGGCAGGAGCGAGATCTAGTTGGGCGAGAGCTCTTCCCCAGTCCGGCGAGTGCGGTCCCGGCCTGCGAGTTGGTCATGCGAGTGAAGCGTGCGAGACCTTCGAGCGGCGGAAGTCTATTCTGCGAACTGGTAGTTTTCGCGCCAGTTTCGGAAGGGTTCAGGGAGCTAGAGATGACATACTACACTAGCAAGGACTTGAGCTGAATGCGCTTCCCGTCCGATGAGGCACTCTTCAAGATCCAACAGGGAGTAGAGGAATCAGTGGCCAGCTACCTGATCTTGCTCATTCAGTGATTCGCCCTCTAGCTCGCATTCAAGATAGCTTTAATGAAGTCATCCTTGTCATTCTCCGAACCCAGCATTCGTCAAAATTTGGCAAGTCGATGTCGAGTCGACGTGTTCAAGTGTCGTCTTTTCGCCATAAGCTCATCGGTCCTTGAAGGAGAAAGCAAGGGACTGGTTTCACCAGCTCCCGATAGGGTCGCTCTATGCATTCGAGTAGCTTCGACTTGAGCTCGGAAGGACGGGCCAGAAGCTTCCGACTGCAGACTGTCATCGAGCTTCTCAACGTCGACTAAGAAGAATAAGAAGAGCGATGGGGAAATTCTGTGAGGCACGAGTCGAGTTCTTCAAGATCCAACAGGGAGTAGAGGAATCAGTGGCCAACTATACAGCAAGTCCAAGCTAGAGTAGCAGCTCCATGGTTTCAAAAGAAGAGCAACTCTTGCTCATGCAGGAGGTGTCGGGATTCGCCCTCTAGCTCGCACCTATAGAAAGGTTGTCCTCAGGAACATAAGGACAGAATTTTTGGAGGGAGTGAATTGAAAAAATATATATAATTTAAGAGAGTTTTAAATTGGAGAGGAGTCCAGCAAGGAGCCAAGAATTCTCCAATCAAGGTTATTGTCTAGTCAATGTTATTGTCGTATTTGTTTTGTTTTAGCTACTTCAATAAATCTTGTACGTCTATTTGTAACGCCGTGCATTTATCCCTTGAAATCTTTTTCGAATACCAATAAAATCTCTCTATTTCACTTAAAATTTTATTCCTTGTCAATTTCGCACTTTTTTGTGATGTTGCATTTTTATATTAATGATTCCTCCATCCCCGTGAGCGGCTAATTCCCTACAGTGCTCGATCGAGATGACCCGAGGATGAGATAATACTTTTATGATTTTAAAATTGTTTTTCTCTAATTGTTGAACGCCAACGATTTAACTTTGATCAATTTTTACTACGAGGCTATATCGTCAATCTATGGTTTTCATGTTGTTTTCGCTCTTTACTTAGCTGAGAAGCTCGTAAGACGAATTGATCACTCATAATAGGGAAGAGGAGTAGAACGCAACCCTCAAAAGAGGACAACGTAACTCTTCTGGATTGGAGTAAGATCCAATAGCGAGTTTCACTACCTAAAGCAAGTCTTAGGCGATGCGATTTTAGAACGAAAGTTCGGTCGATACACCTAAGCTTAGTTGAACCTAATCCTCAAAAGAGGGGTGTTCATGGTTCAGGAACCTCCACGGTCAAGGCCTCAACAAGAGAATTGCATTTCTATTTTCATCCCATTATTTTCTATTTCTGAGGTGATTCAAAAATCGGGGATTAGTTTTAATACAGTGTCTTAATTCCGTTAACATTTCTAATTTTTACTTTTCGCAACCCTAACTCAAATTTCTATTGATAAGATAATAACGATCTTTCAAAGTTAGATTACTCGATCACCCCGAGTCTAATACGACCTTGTTTTTTTTAAAACTATTCAACTCTCGATACGGTACACTTGTCGTTATCGTTTGCGGACATAGTTTTGCGCAATCAAGTTTTTGGCACTGTTGCCGGGGACTTTGGTCGATAATTTGAAAAAAAATAGTTATTAATTTTATTGTTCTCTTTCTTCGCACCTCTTTTTCAAAAAAAACCAAAAAAAACAATTTAAAAAACGCAACTTAAATTCTCGGAAAGGACGGTTTGGGCTTGTCATCCCAGCACACCCTCTAGTACCGATGCGAGCCCTTCACAGGATAGACCTCGGGAAGTCTGGGACTAACTTAACCCGGTTTTTGAACAAGAAATATATATATATATATAATTAATTATAATATTATAATAATATAATAATTTTTTCTTTTTCATCGTTTATCTCTCTTCGTCTCTTCTCTCTCTTCTCTCTCTTCTCTTTAGTTTATGATCCGAGTAAACTCTTCAACTAATTTTGAATTCGGTTTTGATCTGGAAATCGAGCGCATTTTTCGGCGACGTCTTTGATTTAGTGATCTACTAATAATTCACAAAGGGTCTATCGAAGAAACTAACGAGGGGATAATGGAAGTTCTCAACCTTGATGAGGCCCCGCTATGGACCATGTCCTGTTATGTGAGACCGAATTTAGAGGGAACACAATCTAGTATTATTCGTCCGGCAATGGCAAATAATAATTTTGAAATTAAAACGAGTATCATTCAGATGGTACAACAATCGGTTGTATTCGATAGCTTACCGGATGAAAATCCAAATTTACATTTGCTTTATTTTTTGGAAATTTGTGGTACGTTTAAAATAAATGATGTCACTGATGACGTCATTCGTCTGCGTTTATTTCATTTCTCTTTACGGACTAAGGCCAAGTAGTGGTTAGGTACTCTTCCTAAAAGTTCCATCACTACGTAGGCCGAAATGACGGGGAAATTTTTAACGAAATATTTTCCTCCGGCAAAGTCCGCTAAAGTACGTACGGACATTCTCTTGTTTACGCAAATAGACTTGGAGTCTCTCTACGACACTTGGGAGCGCTTCAAGTAACTTTTGCGGAGATGTCCTCATCATGCCTTCACAGTGTGGCAACAAGTTCAAAATTTCTACAATGGTTTGAATCTCCAAACGAGACAAATGATTGATGCGGCAGCAGGGGGACTCTTAATAACAAAACCCTTGAGGCCGCTAAAGAGCTTTTTGAGGAGATGGCCATGAATGCTTATCAGTGGAATGCGCCACAGTCGCGTCCTAACAAGTCGACCAGACTCTTTAAAGTCGAGGCCACCCCGAGTTTAGCACGTCAAGTAGAAATGCTCACAAAGCAAGTGGCGGACATGTCTGCTTCCTCCGCCACCAATTGGGCATATAATAATAATTTTAATAATAAATTTATTCAAGAGCAAGTAGACTATATGGGGAACTCCTATCGTCCTCCTTATAACCCAAATAATAATATTTCTTTTAATAATAGTTATAATCCGGGTTTGAGGAGTCACCCAAACTTTTCATGGAGCAACCCCAATAACGTTCAACGTCCACCACAAGTGAATTCTCCTGGATTCGCACCACCACCACCACAAAAGTCCACTTCACTTGAAGAGGTCTTCATTAAATACGTAGCCTCCAACGAGTATAATATCCGTAATCTAACCGGATCTATTAAAAATCTAGAAAACCAAATTGGACAGCTAGCCAAATTGTTCTCTGAGCGCCAACAAGGAACTTTGTCGGGCAACACTTAGCCAAATCCAAGGGAGAGCGTCAACTCAATAACCCTCCGCGGTGGAAAGGAGGTAACTTCTACAAATTTGGCTGAACCCGAGATAAACATTTTATCTTCACCCCCACAATTTACTTCTCCGCAAGTTAGTTCTTCTACTTTACCGTCTTCTACTCTAGCTCCGCGTAATAATTTAAAACTTTCAATGTCTTGTCTTTCAAAATTTAAAAATGAGCACAATGAGGAGCAATACAAAAAATTTATTGAAATTTTAAAACAAATTCAAATAAACGTCTCATTTTGCAAATCAATCTCTAATATGCCTAAATACGCGAAATATCTCAAAGAATTGCTCTTTAATAAAAAGAAATTTGAGGATATTTCGCATGTTTCTTTAAACGCAGAATGCTCGACGGTTGTATTAAATAAATTGCCGGAGAAACTTAACGATCCGGGACGGTTTTCCATCCTATACTTGTTCGGCAATTTATTAATAAAACACGTTTTGGCCGATGTAGGAGCTAGTATAAATTTGATGTCTTTCTCTTTATTTAAAAAGCTTGGTTTGGGCACCCCAAGCCCAACTAAAATGAGCATTCAACTAGCAGATCAGTCAATGAAATACCCAATAGGGGTAGTAAAGGATGTGCCGGTTAAGGTTGACAAGTTTATTTTTCCGGTAGACTTTGTTATCATCGACATAGAAGAAGACACCGAAGTACCCTTATACTCGCGCGTCCCTTCCTTGCCACCTCTAGGGCAATAATAGACGTAAGTAACAGAAAGCTTCTTCAACGAGTGGGGGACAAAGAAGTTACTTTTAGTATTAATTCTTCAATGAAAAATTCTTTTTCTAATGATGATTCTTGTTATACGTTAGAAACAAATTTTGATGAAGATTTATCATCATTTTCTGAAATAACCTCGAAAAATTTTAAAGATCTGAAGTTGGAAAATTTATTTTGTCTAAAAGAAGTAACGCGACCGTTACCGTTTGAGCAAATAAATTTAAATTTTAAAATAAAGAGCTCTTACAAAGAATTGCCGAACCTTGAGCTAAAACAACTACAGGAGCATTTAAAATATATATTTTTAGAAAAATATTCAAAAATTGTCCGTAATCATTTCTTCCGCGCTTAACGATTCGGAAATTTCTGAATTAATTAAAATTTTAAATAATCACCGTCATGCAATTGAATGGCAAATTTCGGATATCAAGGGAATTAGCCCCTCAATTTGCACGCATAAAATAAATTTAGAAAATAACTCTCACGGCATTATTCAGCCTCAACGACGCCTTAATCCTAATATGAAGGATGTCGTTAAGGCCGAAATTATAAAATTATTAGACGCGGGGATTATTTACCCAATTTCTAACAGCACTTGGGTTAGCCTGGTGCAAGTCGTGCCTAAAAAGGGCGGAATAACGGTGGTCTCTAATGAAAATAATGAGTTGATCCCAACCCGTACTGTTACGGGTTGGCAGATGTGCATCGATTATAGGAAATTAAATGATGTCACCCGTAAGGATCACTTCCCGTTACCCTTCATTGACCAAATCTTAGAACGTCTATCCGGTCACTCACACTATTGTTTTCTTGATGGTCTTTCGGGATACTTTCACATCTCAATTGCATCCGAAAACCAAGAGAAAACCGCGTACACTTGCCCGTTCGGCACATTCGCCTATCGGAGGATGTCGTTTGTCCTTTGCAACGCGCCGGCTACATTCCAAAGACGTATGTTAGGCAATTTTTAACAAATTAGTAAAGGACGTCATGGAAGTTTTTATGGACGATTTTTCAGTCTTTGGCGATTCTTTCGAAAATTGTTTAAATAATCTTGATCATGTTCTTCATCGCTGCGAAAACACGAATTTGACGCTCAATTGGGAAAAGTGTTACTTTATGGTCCGAGAAGGCTCAGTCCTCGGACATAAAGTTTCTAGTAAAGGGATCGAGTTCGATAGGGCCAAGGTCGAGGTCATAGAAAAACTCCCTCCACCCACTAATGTTAAATCTATTAGGAGTTTTCTAGGACATGCGGGTTTCTATAGACGGTTTATTCGAGATTTTTCTAAAATTACAAAACCGTTAACGCATTTACTAAAAAAAGAATCTGCTTTTATCTTTGATGAAGAATGCTTAAAAGCATTCCAAAAAATTAAAAACGAACTTATCAACTCGCCCATTCTAATTGCGTCGGATTGGTCTCTTTCGTTCGAAATCATGTGTGATGCAAGTGATTTTGCGGTAGGTGGAGTTTTGGGCCAACGGGTGAATAAATATTTTCACCCAATTTATTACGGAAGAAAAACGCTTACATCCGCCCAAGCTAATTATACTACGACCGAAAAAGAGCTTTTGGCAATAATTTTTGCGTTTGATAAATTTCGATCTTATATAACGCTCTCAAAAATTATTGTTTTTGCTTACCACTCCGCTCTCAAGTATTTAATGAAAAAAGGAAACGCCAAGCCCCGATTACTAAGAAGGATTCTCCTTCAACAAGAGTTCGATTTGGAGATCCGAGATAAGAAGGGAGCAGAAAATTTGGCGGCCGACACCTCTCAAGGTTGGAGAATCCGGCTACAAGATAATGCCCTTTGGGCTGAAGAATGCAGGGGCCATTTACCAAAGGATGATGAACCGGGTCATTCAGAATCAAACGGGCAGGAACCTGGAGGTCTATGTGAATGATCTTATGGTAAAAAGCAGGTACATCAGATCTCACCTCCAGGACTTGACAGAAACGTTTGGCACTTTGAGAAAGTGCAAAATGAGGCTCAACTCCAAGAAGTGTGTCTTCGGGGCTAGCAGGGGTAAGTTCTTGGACCACCTTCTCACCCCAGCGGGAGTAGAGCCTAACCCTGACAAGGTAAAAGTCATATTGGAGCTGGAATCACCGAAGAACGTAAAAGAGATCCAGCGCCTCATAGGGAAGCTGTCTGGGTTAGGCTGGTTTCTCTCCCGGGCAGGGGAGAAATGGTCACCTTTCTTCAGGTTGCTACGCGGAGGTAAAAAGTTTGAATGGACCCCCGAGTGTGAGGGGGCTTTCCAGGCTTTGAAAAAACAACTCACCCAGGCCCCACTACTCTAAAGTCCAAAGGAGGGGGAGGACCTAGCCCTGTACCTGGGAGTGGGGGGTCGAGGCAGTGAGCTCTGTACTGGTTCGGGAAGAAGATAGGAAGCAGCTCCAATTTTACTATGTCAGTAGGGTTCTGAGGAAGGCAGAACTCGGGTACACAATCCTGGAGAAGCTGGCGTTCGCACTGGTTGTTTCGGCTAAAACTCCGGCCTTACTTCCAGGAGCACTCCATCCAGGTAGTGACCGATCACCCCCTACGCAACATCCAGGAAGGGGTAGAGCACTCGAGGAGATTAGCAAAATGGTCGGAAGAGCTGAGTGAGTTCGATATCTCGTTTGTCTCCAGATTATCAATAAAGGCGCAAGCGGTGGCGGATTTCCTGGCAAACTATGTAGCCGAAGTTGAGGAACTCGAGCCTTCCCACCCGACAGCATGGGAGATGTTGGTGGACGGAGCTTCGGGGAGCATTCCTTTGGGGGAGGGGTTATCCTAGTAAGCCCACGGGGGATAAGGATTGAGCAGGAGATAGACATTCACTTCTCACAGGGCTTCGCTTAGCCAGGTCGAATATGAGGTTGTGATCACAGGGCTTCGCTTAGCCAAGGAGGTGGGGGTACAATACTTAGGGGTCTCGACGGACTCCATGGTGGTGGCTTGTCAAGTCAGAGGAGAGTTCGAGGCTAGGGAGCCAACTCTCCAACGCTACCTAGTAAAGGTCAAAGGCCTCATAGGGCAGTTCCGCAATTTCTCAATTCGACATGTGCCAAGGGAGGAGAGTGCCCCTGCCGACCATTTGGCCAAGTATGGTCCTCGGGCAGGAGGCACAGTAACAGAGCTTTTTCAGTCGTCCATTGATGAAGGAGAGCTGATGGAGATGGAACAACGGCGTCATGGATGGATCCGTTCATCACCTCCTTGACTTCAGGCAAGCTCCCGGAAGGAGAAATGGACAAGAGACAGTTCAGACATAAGGCGGCGTACTACCAGTTGCGTGAAGAAGGGTTATACTGGAAGACCCTCACCGAGCTTCTAGCCAAGTGTGTACCAGAAGAGGAGGTCCCGAAAGTCCTAGAAGAGATCCATTCAGAGGAATGCGGCAGCCATTCCGGGAGTAGGACCTTGGAGGGAAGGGTGTTAAGGCAAGGTTATTTCTGGCCAAGTCTCAGCAAGGATGCGGCAGAGTTTGCAAAGAAGTGTCAAAAGTGTCAGTTGTTCGCTCCTCTCCAACTCCTAACTGCCCAGAGGCTTACGACCAACACAGCTCCGCAGCCTTTCGCAATATGGGGAATGGATCTGGTGGGACCTTTCCCCGGGCCAGTGGCCAAAGGAAGTTTCTACTAGTCATGATTGAATACTTTTCAAAGTGGCTGGAGGTGAAAGCGCTGGTCAAGGTAACCACTCAAGTTATTAGGAATTTTGTGTGGAGGGGATAGTCTGTCGACATGGGCTTGAGGATAGCCTTAGTTTGTATGGCATGTCGTGTCTGAGGTGTAAAGCTAGAGTGTAGCCTGAGTTGTAGGGCTTGTGTTAAAGTCTGAGGTGTAGAACCTTTGTGGAGGTTTGAGGTAGAGAACATTTGTTCCTGAGTTTGTAAGATCTGAGAATCTGAAAAGAGAATTTGGAGAAATTTTAACCTAAGCTAGCACTCTGCTAGATAGGTGTAGGGGGAAAGTGGATGTACCCATTTTTGGAAAAACATTATAAATCCTGGCGTTGTGCAGTGGTGTAGTTATTCTGTAATCTGCTCTTTAATTGTGCTCTCATTGTGCTCTAAGTATCATAACTAAAGAAATCTTTAAAAAAATGGTAAATCGCTTATTCCCCCTCCCCCCCCCCCCCTCTAGGTGAGTAGCAACCCTCATCTTTCAGAAATGTCTAGGATATGAAGGGATTTTGTGGCTTACATATTTTTTAAATAAGATACTGAAGTCAAAGAGGATGTCAAAGCAATGGAGAGAAAGTATCTTGGTACCTTTGTATAAAAATAAAGGAGATATATAAAATTGTGTTAATTACAGAAGAATTAAATTGATGAGTCATACCATGAAACTATGGGAACGAGTAATAGAAAGAAGAGTAAGACGGGAGACTAACATCTCGGAGAATTAATTTGGATTCATGTCAGGGCGATCGACCATGGAAGCTATACATCTCTTGAGGAGACTCAATGACAACTATCGAGAAAGAAAACAAGATTTGCATATGCTATTTATTGATCTTGAGTAGGTTTATGATAAAGTTACAAGAGATATGTGTAAATATATCATATATTGACATAATTAAATATATGTATACAAATTCAGTGACAAGGGTGAGGACATCTAGAGGATTAACACAGGAAATCCCTATCACTGTTGGCTTACATCAAGGTTCATTGTTAAGCCCTTATCTTAGATGAGCTCACCAGACATATCCAACAAGCAATACCTTGGTGTTTATTGTTTGCGGATGATATCGTTTTGGTTGATGAGACGCGCGATGGTGTAAACGCAAAACTTGAATCTTGGCGAGATACTTTAGAAAAGAAGGGTTTTAGGTTGAGCAGGGCAAAGACGGAGTACATAAAGCTTAAATTTACAAAAAGGACGGATGACTTCATTATTAAGTTAGGTGATCAAAATATTCCACGTAGTGAGTGTTTTAAATATCTTGGATCGATAGTTCAAAAAGACGGATGTATTGATAAAGATATGACACATAGAATCCAAGCAGGTTGGTTGAAGTGGAGAGGCGCATCAGGTATCTTATGTGATCGTAAAGTACCACTAAAACTTAAGCGCAAGTCTTACCGTACTGCAATTACACCCGCGATGCTCTATGGTTCTGAGTGTTGGGCAGTGAATTGTGTACATGAGCAAAAAATGGGAGTTACGGAGATGAGAATGCTTAGGTGGATGTGTGGACACACGAGACTGGATAAAATTAAGAATGAATGTGATGTAGGGTAGGCTGTGGAGTGAATTCTAAATGCACACTAGTGAAGAGTGGGGTCGAACCCTAACAGTTCAATGCCTACAGCACATGCGGTTCGGCGCAAGAATTAATATTAGCAACAAAATATTATAAGATAACACACAAATTTTCATAAGGAAAGACAAATAATTTCTTAAAGCTTGAGGCGTGGCTTTCCTCCGCAAGGAGGGCTATAGCGAGCGCGCGGCGAGTCAATCCATTCTGCAGTCAGAGATTTTCACAAAACAAGTAAGAACGAGCTTTAATTCCACGAGCATAAGATTACCACAGCGCAACAAAGTTTAATACCATCAACTAATACAAAGCACCACAAAAATCTGAAATAAAATTAGGACTGCAGTAATTCTAGGTAGATCTGAAATTTTGGAGGCGTGGTGGAGTTTTCCGGATGATGAAAGACTAGATCGGGTGAGGGGAAGTGGTTCCACGGAAGGGGGCAGGTGTAGGCTGCTGGTGTGGAGGATGGGGGGCTGGTTTGAGGGTTTTCGGACTGGATCTGGACGAACCAGTCCAGATCTGGACAGATCCGGCACCAACGGTGGACAAGGAGGCGGGCTGGCGGGTGTCGCGGGGCTGCTGTAAGGGGATGGCGGCGTACGGCTGTAGGGGAGCAAAGAGGGGTGGTGGCAGGGTTTGGAGGGGGTTGGCGGACGGGATCTGGGAGGGGGTGGTGGCGTGCGGCTGTAGGGGAGGCGGCGTGCGGCTGTAGGGGAGGCGGCGTGCGGCTGTAGGGGAGGCGGCGTGCGGTTGTAGGGGCTGCGGAGGGTTTGGAGGGGGGCTAGCGGACGAGATCTGAGAGGGGGCAGCTGCTCGGTAGGGGAGGGAGGGTAATAAGGGGAGAAAGGATACTTACCCAAGGAGTCGTCACCAAGGGGGCTCCGCGAAGTCGGCACCGCGGAAGAATCACCGGAAATAAGGAAGATGAACTCTCCAAATTTCAGCAATGAGAATTCCTGCAGCTCTAAGGAACTATTTATAAGAAAACAAAGTTAGGGCAACCGAAATCGACGGTTAAGATTGGCCGGTGGTTCCGATGTCATAACTACATGAAATAAAACTCAAAATACATAATGTCATATATGAAACTAAATCAAAACGACGAGCCGGACGCATCCATGGTATCGGATCGCCGGTCCGGTCAAGTCCGTCTGCGAGAATACACGAAGGTGGGGTCCCCCATCAACTCCCCCCGACTGAAAAGCCTTCATCTCTGATGAATGGAGATGATCGTACTGTAGTCGAAGCCCTGGGGCGAGTCGATCAAGCTCTGCAGCAACAATCCAGGTGTCGTCGGAGAAGGAACGTCCACGCCAGCGAACCAAGTAGCGGCACACGAGTCCACTCGAAGAGGGGACGTACTCATGCGCAATGATCTCGATGATATGCTCGTCGCTCAATGCTCGAGGAAGGAGATCCGGTGGAATCGGCAGTGCTGGAGACGGAGCCAGTGGGGACGAGATCTTGGGTAAGTGGGGGTCAACGGCGGACTGGGTGTCGGGAGCGGGTAGGGATGGCATAGGCCAAGTGGTGGGAACAGACTATGGCGGTACAGGCTCCGGAGGGTAATCCGAGTGGGGATCAGGATACTCGTGAGGTGCAAAGTATGGCGTCAGGTCCTCAACATTGAACACGGGGTGGATACCCATGCTCGCAGGAATATCTAGCTCATAAGCATTTGCCCCGATCCGTCTCAGGACTGAATAGGGACCGACTCGCCTGGCGCTTAGCTTCTTAGCAGACCCCCGGGGAAGTCTCTTGGTGCGGACTCTCACCATCACCTGATCGCCTATCTGAAAATGTTTTTCTCTTTTATGTCTATCTGCTTGTTCTTTGTAATATTCATTGCTTGAATTAATTTTGCGTCGAACGGACTCATGCAACTCATGCAAATGACGTGTGAAGGACTCTGCAGACTCACTAGGTCGTGACTCAGACGGGACAGGAATAAGATCAATGGGCTTCCTAGGGTCGTAGCCTGACACTATACGAAACGGACTTAGACCTGTCGGCCTATTGATTGAGCTATTGTATGCAAACTCTGCAACAGGGAGCACCGAATCCCAACTAGTTGTGTGGTCTCCCACAAGACACCTCAGTAAATTCCCTAAGCTCTTATTCACTACCTCAGTCTGACCATCCGTCTGAGAGTGATATGCAGATGAAAAATTCAGGGTCGTCCCGGTCTTTCGCCACAGGGTCTTCCAGAAATAACTAACAAACCGCACGTCTCTATTGGACACAATGGACTTTGGCAGACCGTGTAATCTAAAGACGCCCCTAATAAATAAGGTCATGACATGGGGTGCGTCCGCAGTCTTACTGCATGCAATGAAATGGGCCATCTTGGAGAACCGGTCAACTACCACAAATATAGAATCATGCTTCCTCTGAGTACGAAGAAGCCCAAGCACGAAGTCCATGCTGATGTCTTCCCAAGGGCGATGGGGAACGGGAAAGGGTGTGTACAAGCCGGTGTTCTGCTTCGTCCCCTTGGCCGTCTGACAAATCCGACAATGTTGTACGATACGAGCCACATCCTTCTTCAGACTCAGCCAATAGAAACGATCCTCGGCAATAGCGATCGACTTATCCCGCCCAAAGTGACCTGCGGCACCTCCCGCGTGTAATTCCCAAACCAAATAGTCGCGGTACGAAGTGCTGGGTACACACAAGCGGGAACCCCGGAATAAATATCCATCGACAAGCCTATACCCCTCAATATCGTGGGGCGGGTCCCTCGATAGCACGGCATATAAATCAGAGAAATCGCGACAAGTGGGGTAGTTTGCGATCAATCTCTCAAACCCATCCACTTGGGTCCTCAATGTGTGGAGGAACGAGACTAGGCGACTGAGTGCATCAGCGGGTTTGTTCTCAACTCCGGCACGGTGTTTGAGAGCATAGTGAAAATCCTGTAAGTATTCGACCCACTTCGCATGCCAATGACTAAACTTCCTCTGGGAATCGAGGTATCGTAGGGCCTGGTGGTCTGAGTAGAGGACAAACTCCCGAGGTAGAAGGTAGTGTCTCCAATGCTGTAATGACTGAACAATAGCATAAAATTCTCGATCATAGTTCGAGTAATTTTGCTTAGTTTCGTTCAATTTCTCACTGAAGTAAGAAACCGGGTGTCCATCTTGACTCAACACGCCTCCAATACCAACACCCGATGCGTCACAGGCGACCTCGAAAGACCTACTGAAATCGGGAAGTCGAAGAACAGGAGCGGTCGTCAGCTTGTCCTTTATCTCCTCAAATGCGCGAGTGGTCGCGGCAGTCCACTGAAAATCGCCCTTGCGTAGGCAGCTAGTGAACGGGGCCATGATCGAGCTAAAACCCCTAACGAATCGCCTATAAAAGGTCGCAAGCCCGTGGAAGCTGCGGGCCTCGTGGATGTTCGATGGTGTGGGCCATTCGCGGATGGACTGGACCTTCTCAGGGTCTACGGACACGCCTGAGGAAGAGATGATGAAACCGAGGAAATGTACTGACTCGGACAAGAAAGAACACTTTTTCGTATTTATAAATAACTTCTCCTTCCGGAGGATGTCAAACAACAGTCGCAAGTGCCCGAGGTGGTCCGACTCAGTGTGACTATAAACCAGAATGTTGTCAAAGTATACGACGAGGAACTTACCCATGTAGGGTCGAAGAATCTGAGTCATGACTCGCATGAACGTGCTCGGGGAGTTCGACAGGCCAAATGGCATGACTAACCACTCATACAGACCATCTTTGGTCTTGAATGTCGTCTTCCACTCGTCCCCCTCTCTAACCCTGATCTGGTGGTAACCGCTACGGAGGTTGATCTTCGAGAAGATCTGGACTCCCGTCATTATGTCTAAAAGATCGTCCAAGCGAGGGATCGGGAAGCGGTACTTCACAGTAATCTTATTGCTAGCCCGGCTATCGATACACATGCGTCAACTGTCGTCCTTATTAGGGGTGAGAATGGCGGGGACTGCGCACGGGCTCAAACTCTCTCGGATGAACTGCTTCCGGAGAAGCTCGTCGACCTGTCTTTTGAGCTCAACATGCTCAACGGGGTTCATGCGATAGTGTGGCAAATTTGGGAACGAGGCCCCCGGGCTAGATCGATAGCGTGTTGGATGTCTCGCAGAGGGGGTAACTCGTCAGGAAGCTCCTCTGGCGTGATATCTGCAAACTCACCTAATAGAGGTCGAACGGCAGGGTGAATCTCAGGTGTAGGGCAATCAGATGCCATAGTGGCTGCCACTACATACATAATGTCAGCATCAGTGCTATCCCTCATAAACTCACTGTGCCTCAGGACGTGTACGGGTCTTGAGGCACTCGTACTAGTGGAAGGCTCAACCCGACCCTGGGGTCTCTCTCTGGGCTGGGTAGGTGATAGAGTAATCTTCCGCCCCTTGTCATAAAAAACACACGTGTTCGAGCGACCGAAGCACGTGACGTCGCGATCAAAAAGCCAAGGGCGGCCCAATAGAATGTGGGCGACATCCATGGGTATGACGTCGCACCAGACTCAGTCCTCAAAAGAAGCGATGTTGATCAAAACGAGACAACGCTGGGTAACCTGTATCGCTGTCTTATCTACCCAGATGGCACGATAGGGGTGTGGGTGAGGCTCCGTCGTCACCTGCATACGGTCTAGACCCTTCTGGGCCACGATATTCACACAACTCCCACTATCGATGGCTAATTTGCAGGGTCCACCTGCACTCGGGAAGTACGTGTAGAAAATGGTAATACAGCGCCAATCCTCATCAGCGCGTAGGGTATGTAGGAGGCGCCTGACCACTCCCACCTCTAATGAACGCTCAGCGTCGCTCTCCCAGCCCTCCTCAACGGCAGTAGTAATCTCCTCAGTCACCTCCACATCTCACTCTAGACCCTGCTCGTCATCCTAAACCAGCAGATTCCGCGTGGGGCACTGCGTCGTCACGTGTCCTCTACCAGAGCATCTAAAACACTGGATACCCCCAGGCCTCTGGCCCTCAGTGGCGACAGCCTTGCCCTTTATGTCAGTAGTGGCATATGGGGGTGGGGCGACTGTAGCAGTCTGGGGAAGAGCGGGCTTCCTATATGTCTAAGAATCAGTCTGGGAGGGGAACTGCTTCGTACCAAATGTACGAAGATACTGCTCGTATTCTTGGGCGAGCTGGAATATCTGGTTGACAGTCTCGAGACGATGGGGAATCAACTCTCTCCGGAGCTCCGAACGAAGGCCAGCCTTAAATCGAGAGGCAGTGGCAATGGGCTCCTCCGAAATATCGCTCCTAACGACCAGATCGTCGAATCGAGCCATGTACTCGGCTACCGTAAGCGTCCCCTGACGTACGCTCTGTAGCTGATCAAGCAGCTGATCACGGTAAGAGGCAGGGAGATACTTATCCTTGAGTCTCTCCTTCATGTCCTCCCAACGGGTGATGTGGTAGTAGCCGTCTCTCTGAACAGCTCTCTCCACACTAATCCAGAATACCTTGGCCTGCCCGATCAACTTCATCTTCGCAAACCGGACACAACGCTCGTCACTCATATCGTACCAATCAAAGTAATGGTCCATGTCTAGAAGTCAGTCACTAAAGGCTTTTGGATCCAAACGGCCATCGAATGTGGGGGCGTCCAAGCGAATCCGACGAGTGATGTCGAAGGCATGGTCACCTCTCCGTGGGTCAGGGTAATCATCATGAGGATCGTCACGGTCGTACTCGTGCCGAGCGGGTAGGGCCGCGCTCACGTCGACCCAGCGGGTAGTACTCATCTCGACGCTGGTCATAGCGACCGTGTGGGGGTGCACGGTTCCTAAGGTCAGGCTGACGTGGCATGCGGTACTCATCACGCAGAGGCGGGGGTCAGACACGTGCTGGCTCTAGATTTTGCTATGTCGGTGGGGTTGGGACTCGTATAGGAGTATCACGACGATAGCGGTCTGCTGGCGGCGGGTCATCTCTGAACCGCTGGCCGTGATGGGGAAGATCGTCAGGGTCGTCCGCGATCTCATCGTCATGATGTGAGGGAGTATCCCTGGCGTGCTCTAACTTGTCGAGGCGGCGATTCACCGCGGCGATATCGTGACGCACGTTATCGAAATGAGTACCCAATGCATCAAAACGTTCTAGAATAAGGCGCTGAAAGTCGGTGGTAGCGGCGCTCGAATTCGAGCCCGCTGCTCGGTCATTGGTGGCTGGTGGATCTATCATGCTTCTAAATGTCTTACCACTACGAAGCATGCAAAATGGCCCGACCTGGGATCTGATACCAACTGATGTAGGGTAGGTTGTGGAGTGAATTCTAAATGCACACTAGTGAAGAGTGGGGTCGAACCCTAACAGTTCAATGCCTACAGCACACGCGGTTCGGCGCAAGAATTAATATTAGCAACAAAATATTATAAGATAACGCACAAATTTTCATAAGGAAAGACAAACAATTTCTTAAAGCTTGTGGCGTGGCTTTTCTCCGTAAGGAGGGCTATAGCGAGCGCGTGGCGAGTCAATCCGTTCGGAAGTCAGAGATTTTCACAAAACAAGTAACAACGAGCTTTAATTCCACAATCATAAGATTACCACAACGCAACAAAGTTTAATACCATCAACTAATACAAAGCACCACAAAAATCTGAAATAAAATTAGGACTGCAGTAATTCTAGGTAGATCTGGAATTTTGGAGGCGTGGTGGAGTTTTCCGGATGGTGAAAGACTAGATCGGGTGAGGGGAAGTGGTTCCACGGAAGGGGGGAAGGTGTAGGTTGCTGGTGTGGAGGATGGGGGGCTGGTTTGAGGGTTTTCGGACTAGATCTGGACGAACCAGTCCAGATCTGGACAGATCCGGCACCCACGGTGGACAGGGAGGAGGCGGGCTGGCGGGTGTCGCGGGGTGGTTGTAAGGGGATGGCGGTGTGCGGTTGTAGGGGAGCAAAGAGGGGTGGCGACAGGGTTTGGAGGGGGCTGGCGGACGGGATCTGGGAGGGGGTGGTGGCGTGTGGTTGTAGGGGAGGCGGCGTGCGACTGTAGGGGCTGCGGCGGGTTTGGAGGGGGGCTGGCGGACAGGATCTGAGAGGGGGCGGCTGCTCGGTAGGGGATGGTGGGAAATAAGGGGAGAAAGGATACTTACCCAAGGAGTCGTCACCAAGGGGGCTCCGCGGAGTCGGCACCGCGGAAGGATCACCGGAAATGAGGAAGATGAACTCTCCAAATTTCAGCAATGAGAATTCCTGCAGCCCAAAGGAACTATTTATAAGAAAACAAAGTTAGGGCAACCGAAATCGATGGCTAAGATTGGTCGGTGGTTCCGATGCCATAACTACATGAAATAAAACTCAAAATACATAATGTCATATATGAAGCTAAATCAAAACGACGAGCCGGAGTCGGGAGGGTCGCCAAGGTGGGGATCGGGGTACTCGTGAGGTGCAAAGTAGGGTGTAGGGTCCTCAACATTGAACACAGGGTGGATACCCATGCTCGCAGGAATGTCCAGCTCGTAAGCATTCAATCTGATCCGTCTCAAAACTGTGTAGGGCCCAATTCGCCTGGCGCTTAGTTTCTTAGCAGGCCCCTGAGGGAGCCACTCCGCACGGACTCGTACCATCACCTGTTCACCAACCAGAAAATGCTTTTCCCGTCTATGCCTGTCAGCCTGTTCTTTATAATGCTCGTTGCTTAAATTGATTTTGCGCCTGATAGACTCATGCAACTCATGCAAATGACGTGTGAAGGACTCAGCAGACTCACTAGGACATGACTCAGTCGGGACGGGTATAAAGATCAATAGGTTTCCTAGGATCATAACCGGATATTACCTGAAACGGACTCAGGCCAGTCGACCTATTGATGGAACTGTTGTATGCAAACTCAGCCATAGGGAGCACCGAGTCCCAACTAGACACATGCTCTCCAACTAGACACCTCAGTAGGTTACCTAAGCTTCGATTCACCACCTCAGTCTGACCGTCCGTCTGAGGGTGGTATGCGGATGAGAATTTAAGAGTAGTCCCTGTTTTCCGCCATAACGTCTTCCAAAAGTAGCTAACGAACCGCACATCTCGATCGGACACGATGGACTTTGGAAGACCGTGTAATCTAAAGACCTCACTCATAAATAAGGCCGCGACGCGGGGGGCGTCGGCGGTCTTACTACACGCAATAAAATGTGCCATCTTAGAGAACCGGTCGACCACAACAAAGATAGAATCATGCTTTCGCTGGGTGCGCGGAAGCCCAAGCACGAAGTCCATACTAATGTCCTCCCAAGGACGATTGGGAACGGGTAAAGGGGTGTATAAGCCCGTGTTCTGCTTCGTTCCCTTGGCCGTTTGGCATACACGACAATGTCGGACGACACAAGCCACATCTTTCTTCAGGCTCGGCCAATAGAAACGATCCTCTACCATAGCAATCGACTTATCCCGCCAAAAATGGCCGGCGGCACCCCCGGCGTGTAGTTCCCATAATAAGTAATCACGATACGAGGTGTTGGGCACGCACAAGCGGGAGCCCCGGAATAAGTACCTATCGATGATCTGAAACCCCTCAATTGGATCAGGAGGGTCCCTCGATAACGCAGTGTAGACCTCAGCAAAATCATGACAAGTGGGGTAGTCCATAATCATCCTCTCGAAACCATCCACCTGGGCCCGCATTGTGTGAAGTAGAGAGACTCGACGACTGAGTGCGTCGGCAGGCTTGTTCTCAACACCAGCGCGATGTTTGAGAACGTAGTGGAAATCATGTAGGTACTCTACCCACTTCGCGTGGCGGTGACTCAGCTTCCTCTGAGAGTCGAGGTAGCGTAGGGCCTGGTGATCCGAATACAGCACAAACTCCCGGGGAAGGAGGTAGTGTCTCCAATATCGTAGAGACTGGACGACAGCATAAAATTCTCGATCGTAGTTCGAGTACTTTTGATTGGCTTCGTTCAGTTTCTCACTAAAGTAAGAAACTGGGTGTCCCTCTTGACTCAACACTCCTCCAATACCCACACCCGACGCATCACAAGCGACCTCGAAGGCTCTGCTAAAATCGGGGAGTCGGAGAACGGGAGCGGACGTCAGCTTGTCTTTAATCTCCTCAAATGCACGAGTGGCCGCGGCGGTCCACTGAAAATCTCCCTTACGCAGACAACTAGTAAACGGGGCCATGATCGAGCTAAACCCCCTAACGAATCTCCTATAAAAGGTCGCAAGTCCATGAAAGCTACGGGCCTCATGAATGGTCGACGGTACGGGCCACTCGCGGATGGACTGGACCATTTCAGGGCCAACTGACACGTCTGAGAAGGAGATAATGAATCCCAGAAAGTGGACTGACTCGGATAAGAAAGAGCACTTCTTCATATTGATAAACAATTTCTCCTTCCGGAGAATATCGAATAAGAGTCTCAAGTGCTCGAGGTGATCAGGCTCGGTATGGCTATAGATCAGAATATCGTCAAAGTAAATGACCAAGAATTTGGCCATATAGGGCCGCAGGATCTGGGTCATGACTCGCATGAACGTGCTTGGGGCGTTCGAGAGCCCAAATGGCATGACCAGCCACTCGTACAGACCGTCTTTCGTCTTAAACGCAGTCTTCCACTCGTCCCCCTCTCGAACTCTAATCTGGTGGCACCCGCTTCGGAGATCGATCTTTGAGAAGATCTGGGCTCCGGACATCGTGTCTAATAGGTCATCTAGACGAGGGATCGGGAAACGATACTTCACCGTAATCTTATTGATAGCTCTACTATCAATACACATACGCCAACTGCCGTCCTTCTTAGGGGTAAGAAGGGCGGGGACGGCACATGGACTCAAGCTCTGCGGATAAACTGCTTCCGAAGAAGCTCATCAACCTGCCTCTTGAGCTCAGCGTGCTCAACGGGATTCATGCGATAATGTGGCAGATTGGGGAGCGAGGCCCCCGGGACTAAATCAATAGCGTGTTGGATGTCCCGCAGAGGGGGTAACTCAGCAGGGAGCTCCTCTGGCATAATATCTGCAAACTCACCCAGAAGGGTCGTACGGCAGGATGAACCTCAGGTGTAGGGCAATCAGATGCCATAGTGGTTGCCACTACATACATGATACCAGCATCAGTGATGTCTCTCAGGAACTCACTATGCCTCAGGATATGTGCGGGTCTCGAGGACATCATGCTCGTGGAAGGCTCAATCCGGCCCTTAGGTCTCTCTCTGGGCTGGGTGGGAGATAATGTGATCTTCCGCCCTTTGTCGTAAAATAGACACGTGTTCGATCGACCGAAGCACGTGACGTCGCGATCAAAAAGCCAAGGGCGGCCCAATAGGACGTGGGCGACATCCATAGGGATGACGTCGCACCAGACTCGTGTCCTCAAAGGAGGCAATGCAGATCGGCACGAGGCAGCGCTGGGTAACCTGTATCGCTGTCTTGTCTACCCAGATGACACGATAGGGGTGTGGGTGAGGCTCCTCCTTCACCTGCATGCGGTCTAGACCCTTCTGGGCCACGATATTCACACAGCTCCCACTATCGATAGCTAACTTGCAGGGTCCGCCTGCACTCGGGAAATACGTATAGAAAATGGTAGTGCGGCGCCAATCCTCATCGGCACGTGGGGTATGCAGGAAGCGCCTGACCACTCCCACCTCTAATGAACGCTCAACGTCGCTCTCCCAACCCTCCTCAACGGTGGCAGTGATCTCCTCAGTAATCTCCTCATCTCCCTCTAGCCCATGCTCCTCATCTTCAATCAACACGCGTGGGGCAGTGTGTCGCCACGTGTCCTCTGCCAGAGCATCTAAAACACTGGATACCCCCAGGCCTCTGGTCCTCAATAGCGACAGTCTTCCCCTTCATGTCAGGAGTGACTCGTGGGGGTGGGGTGGCTGTAGCAGTCTGGGCTGGAGCGGGCTTCCGAAACGTCGACGACTCCGTCCGGGAGAACTGTTTCGTACCAGATGTACGAAGGTGCTGCTCGTACTCTAGGGCGAGCTGGAATATCTGGTCTACATTCTCCATGCGATGGGGGATCAGCTCTCTCCGGAGCTCCGAACGGAGGCCAGCCTTGAATCGAGAGGCAGTGGCAATGGGCTCCGCCGAAATATCGCTCCTAATAACCAGCTCGTCGAATCGAGCCATATACTCGGCTACCGTAAGCGTCCCCTGACGTAAGCTCTGCAGCTGATCTAGTAGCTGGTCGCGGCAAGAGGCAGGGAAATACTTATCCTTGAGTCTCTCCTTCATGTCCTCCCAACGGGTGATGGGGTAGTAGCCGTCTCTCTCAACAACTCTCTCTACACTAATCCAAAACACTTTGGCCTGCCCGACTAACTTCATCTTGGCAAACCGGACACAACGCTCATCACTCATATCGTACCAATCAAAATAGTGATCCATGTCAAGGAGCCAATCACTAAAGGCCTTCGGATCCAGGCCTTTTATTAAATCCAAGATATAAAAAAAGGCTTCCCTTTTATTATATCTAGGATTTGTTTAACAATTTTATTTTATTTTTATATTTGTTACATTCTGGTACATCTATGGATTTAAATTTATAACCTGCAGAACATTTTGACATCATCCTCAATAGCTTGTAAATGATACACTAAAGGTCTAAGAATACCGGCCTTTGATAAGAGGTCTCAGCTTCGATATCAGCCAATCAATATTTTTCTCCAAGTAACCCATGCAGTAAATTAGACCTGTATGATGCAAAACAAACATAGGTAACGTTAATGTGAAAAGCTGCACTTAAAATATGAACCCAGCAGTGAAATCTGTAGAATGCATGACGAGATCCATCTCCTAATACAGTTAAAAATACAAATCAGATGACGCTATCATAAAGAGAAGAGTTGATATAGATGATGCATACACATGACTGGATCCCTAAATGAAATTATAGATATCTACATATTTCTCAAGAAAGAGAATTTATTATTTAATTTTAAACCTCCATTTGGTCCAAGAAAATGCTCGGCAGTTGCATCACCAAGCTTAATGAGGCCCTCAATATTAATAGCACATTCATATCTATGTCTGTGAAGGAAACCAACAAGCCTTTGAGAAAAATAAGGCGAATCTCTTAATAAGTCATCTAGAAAGGATACGGCAATGTATCATTTGCAGGATCCAAGTTGACAACAGCCACTTTCCTACAACAAATGCACACCATTTGAGCAGTCATAACGCAATAAAGAAACACAAATTACAAATGATAAGATGATGAAATAGATTTCAAATATGTTTTTAAACAAGTTCAAGTATGTATTTATGCCCTCCAAATCATTATTATGTTTCTAAAAAATAAAATAAATAAATTCATTCAAAGCCCAAAGACAGGTCCATTTACGTCGGCCCGCATTTTTAACACCTTTAATGTAAAAAACTTTTGAAATTTGAGAGAATATACAGAATGTTTTGTCGATTCAAGTAATAACACATTCATACAAGAAGAGTCGCACAAACGTTCCAAGCTATGTGGGAGTCAAGAAAATGAGGACAAAGACTCCCCCATAAATTAAAGCATACATGTTATATGAGTGAAAGCCTGGAGAGAAAACACAGATAAAAATAGATGAGGGAAAGCTTTATAAGAAATCTATGATCTGGGAGGCAGTGGATAAATGGAGTTGGGTCTTACATAGCTTGACATTTAAATTAAGTAAATATACAAATTGCTTTCTGATGGGAATCATGATGCACATAGGCATACCATAACGATCGGAGATATCCATTTTTTGTAGATCAAAGATCCATGATTTTTAGTTATTTTTTGTTTTTTATTTTAATTTATTTGAATATCAACATGATCAGAGGATCATGACCGTTCACGGTGGATCCTTAGCGTATAAAAACGGATACAAGGCTCATGTACAACCTTACCTCAGGTTCACCCTTGAACCCTACCTCAAATCTCAGAAAGATTTTACAACAGTAGCAAGTAAATAGTTTGTTACATAGAGTGTAGACTCAATGAAAATAAATCATGAGAGATTTGAGTCTTCTTGGGTTTATTGAGAAAGCCATTTTTAGATCAGCAACATTTCGTCACAAAATCTTCTTTGAAAATAAGAACTGTGTTGTGCTTTGCAGCTAGAGAGCTTTTTTGCTCTGTTAGATTTTAAGCTTGTTGACCTTGAGCAAGTCTAGGAGCAATGTATGATTTACTTGCGTGATTGGCCCTTTCTAAAGATTGTTCTCTTCTTCTTGTTACTTGTCGGCGATACTATGTAGAAAATTACTATTCTATTGATTTCTGATTTCAAATTCCAAGGATTAGGGTTTCTTCTCCAAGTCACTTCAATATATATATGATTGTGACAAATTAATGGTCCATAACCAATTAACACGTGTCAGAAGTCTTTCCTGAAAAGATTGATTTGATTTGAACTTTCTGCGTAGACGAGGATTTGAAATCCCGTAATTTTAAACTATCACAACGATAATTTATCTTGTCACGACGATATTTCTTCATGTCACAACGATACTTTGACTCTTCATGACGATACTTGCTCTACTTAGACTTTAGGAGCACTTCAGTTAAAGTGATAGCTTATCACGACAGTAGAGTTCTTATTTTGTGATGCTTGAAGTCTTCACTGTGACAATTTATCTTATCACAACGACTTTTTAAATTGTCACGACGATAAATGACTTAAACTTATTTCTACTTCAATACAGAGCTTTCACAACGATATTTGTATTGCTGAACCCTGTCACAACGATGTCATCGTATATTGACTATCATCACGACGATAATGTACTTAGTGTGATTTCTTCTTCTGTAAAAAGCTACGCAACGATACTTGTAGAGTTGTGCCTAGTCACAATGATATCGTCGTGTGGTGACTATCATCACGACAATATGCAAGCTCTTCCTTGTCAAGTCGGTAAAACTGGCACTGTGTGTCTTCACAACAATGTTGAGAGTGATCTCGATGACATTCTTAATTTATCACAACGATACTTCACAATCCAGTTTTTGTGAATCAATTAACTTTTTTTTACTTCTACTGTTCTCTTGACTTATTGAATGTGATTAAAATTATTTAATATCAGTCCTACACATACTAAATCAAATGATCATCAAATACAATATGTACTCATTATTGATTTGAGGACTTTTTCAAATCAGGAACATTGAGGGCAAAGTTCCCAACAATCTCCCCCTATTTGAAGTCAGAACTTCCACCAATGATAAAGTGCATAGATAGAATAACAATGATGATTAATCACAGAAACTAAATTTATAACAGCATTCACAAAAATTTGAGAGAAACATCCAGAATATCATATATATATATATATATATATATATATATATATATATATATATAATGTTTAGTCAAAACTTTTAAACATAACACAAAACTACATTTGCTTAAGTCTTGCTAAAGTTGATCCTCCTTTAAGGCACCTTCTTTTTTCCTGACTCCCTCTCCTTTTTCTTCTCTGTCAAAGTAGGTGAATGGCTTTGGAGTGTATTTGGCTGGAGCTCTGAGAGGATTGGGTTTGTTCTTGTGTTTCTCAAAGTGAATGCTTCTTTTTATCTCAGATTCCTTGTGTTTTATATATTCTGAGAAGGGATATATCTTTTCAATATTGTGTCCATTATGCCCATAGTATCTCTATGCATTTAGGATAAGATATTCTGATTGAGGGCTCCAGTGTTCAAAATCTGGATCATTTGCCCTTCTTTGATCTTCTCTTTTCCTTTTAGCCATGAACTCTACAGGAGTTAATGATTCTTCTTCCAATGGATCTCTCTGTCTCTTCTTATGGCTGCTTGACTCCGCAATTTGATGTTGGTTGTAATCTAATCTATATTCTGATCTCACTCTTGATCTTTCCCTCGTGTAATCTAAATTTTCTTCAGGTAGCTCATCATCAAAAATAATGAGAGGAAGATTGAGAGCATGTCTAACTTCCTGGACAGTCCACGTGGCATGATTAGCCCCACTCTCTCCTTTTCTGACTTCTTCAAAGATTTCCTGTTGAAGGTCAGCTTTGCAGGTCTCAATCCTGCTTGTCAGATTTTGGTTTATGTCTTATTGATCTTGAGGTATTGCATTTTTGCTACTTCCTAGGTTTTGCAGTAGTTCATTCTGGCAATTGTGGATAAATTGCTGAAGATGGTTCACTGCATTTTGCAGCACATCATCAGTGGTGTTGATGTACTGTTTAATGTTGGTGATGTCTTCAGTGCATATCTTTAGATTGTCATCCAGGTACTCCATTACCTTGACATTCTTGTCCATTACTCCAGCTGCTTTGACAAACCATCTAGTGATCTCACTATTAACATGATCCATGTTGTCTTTTATGATTTTAATTTCTCTCATCCCTCACTGCCTTTAATGAATTTGTTACATGATCTTCAAAGTATCTCCTTTGCTCTCCTAGCAAGATCATCATCATCTGATTGATCATTGAACTTAGGATTCCTCAGCGAAATGTTCTTTGGAGGAGATGGGGATTTCTGATTCTTGCACAGCCTTTTTCTTCTTCAGGTCTTCAGCATCACAGATACATCAACTTCTTCATACATAGAATTGGGCTTGCATCTCCTTCATCACTGACTTGACCTCCATAAGGAACAAATTCTATGCTGGTGTTCTCAACTGTTTCAGTGATCATAGGTATTGTGTGATGGGGGGCCATCTGGCGCGACACAGCGTAGGGCGGACCCCACGTTCGTGTATTCTCGCAGGCGGGCGTGACCGGATCGCCGATCCGCCACCGTGGTTGCATCCGGCTCGTCGTTCTGATGAATTTTCATATATAGCATGTTGTATTTTGAATATTATTTAGTGTGGTTTTGGCGCCGAGATCGACGGCCAATCATAGCCGTCCATCTTGGTTGCCCTAATTTTAGTTCATTATAAATAGAACCTAGGGCTGCAGTTTTTAGGCAATTGCTGAAATTTGGAGAAGCCTTCTTCATCATTTCCGGTGACCTCCGCGGTACCGACTCCGTGGAGCCCCTTGGTGACGACTCCATGGGTAAGTTATTTTGCTCTCCTTCTCTTCAACCCTACCCGCCCATTTCCTCCCCCTTTTTTGTATTCCTGCTGTCCGCCCGCCTGCAGCCAGCCGGATCTCCCCCTTCCCTGCGTCTGTTTCCAACCAGCCCGCTACCTCCCTGCAACAACCCCACTACCACCTTGCAACCAGCCCTAAATCGCCGCTCATCTACAGCCTCCCCGTTGCCTTCCTGCAGAATCCTGCAACCCGCAGCCCTCCCTACAGCCAGTCCCTTCACCGTACGCTCGTCTCTGCCACTTTCCCATTCCGCCATCCGCCAAACGCTCCAGATCTGTCCAGATCCAGCATTTTACAACTCCGACCCAGTCACCTATCATCTCCCACTCGACTTTCCCTTACCCGAATCAGTCCCCCACTACCCGGAACACCAAAATCCCCTCCCAAACTTCAGACTTACCTAAAACTGCAGCAGTCCTAGCTTTATTCCAGATTTTATATTGCTTTGTTATTTGTGGTGCTAGTTGTTGTTTGGGTTGTGAAAACAATGCGCGCGTGTGGAATTCTTGCTTTAAAGGAATTATAGTTTGTTGTTATTTGCCTGTGAATCACTTAACTGTCAGGACGCCTTAATTCGCTGCGTGCTTATTCAAGCCCTCCGTGCGGAGGAAAGCTATCGCCAAAGCGCCTACAGAAAGTTGTTTATCATTATTATGACTGTGTGCGCTGATTTGTTATCTTGTTTCATTGCTTCTATTAATTAACACGCCTGGTTTAAAATTGTCATGACATATAGTCATTAGGTTTGAGTGAGTCCGTCCTTGCACGTCACTTGTTTGCACTCTAGGAGTCCACTACACAGCCTACCCTACATCAGTTGGTATCAGAGCCCAGGTCGGGCCATTTTGCATGCTCCGTAGTGGTAGGGCATTTAGAAGCATGGTAGATCCACCAGTCACCAATAACCGGGCAGCGGGCTCGAATTCGAGCGCCGCTACCACAGACTTTCAGCGCCTTATTCTAGAACGTTTTGATGCATTGGGTACTCAGTTCGATAACGTGTGTCACGATATCGCCGCGGTGAATCGCCGCCTCGACCAGTTAGAGAACGCCAGGGATACTCCCTCACAGCATGACGATGAGATCGCGGACGACCCTGACGATTTTCCCCATCGCGGCCAGCGGTTCAGAGATGACCCGCCGCCGGCAGATCGCTATCGTCGTGATACCCCCATACGAGTCCCAACCCCACCGGCAAGGCGAAATCCAGAGCCAGCATGTGTCCGACCCCCGCCTCCGCGTGATGAGTACCGCATGCCACGTCAGCCTGACCTTAGGAACCGTGTACCCCCACACGGTCGTTATGACCAGCGTCGAGATGAGTATTACCCGCTGGGTCGACGTGAGCGCGGGCCCCTACCCGCTCGGCACGAGTACGACCGTTACGATCCTCATGATGATTACCCTGACCCGCGGAGAGGTGCCCACGCCTTTGACATCACTCGTCGGATTCGCCTGGACGCCCCGACATTCAATGGTCGTTTGGATCTGAAAGCCTTTAGTGACTGGCTTCTAGACATAGACCATTACTTTGATTGGTACGATATGAGTGACGAGCGTTGTGTCCGGTTTGCGAAAATGAAGTTGATCGGGCAGGCCAAGGTATTCTGGATTAGCGTGGAGAGAGCTGTTGAGAGAGACGGCTACTACCCCATCACCCGTTGGGAGGACATGAAGGAGAGACTCAAGGATAAGTATCTCCCTGCCTCTTACCGTGATCAGCTGCTTCATCAGCTACAGAGCTTACGTCAGGGGACGCTTACGGTAGCCGAGTACATGGCTCGATTCGACGAGCTGGTCGTTAGGAGCGATATTTCGGAAGAGCTCATTGCCACTGCCTCTTGATTTAAGGCTGGCCTCCGTTCGGAGCTCCGGAGAGAGTTGATTCCCCATCGCCTGGAGACTGTAGACCAGATATTCCAGCTCGTCCTAGAGTACGAGCAATACCTTCGTACATCTGGTACGAAACAGTTCCCCTCCCGGACGGAGTCGTCGACGTTTAGGAAGCCCGCTCCAGCCCAGACTGCTACAGCCGCCCCACCCCCACGAGTCACTCCTGAAATGAAGGGGAAGGCTGTCGCTACTGAGGGTCAGAGGCCTGGGGGTATCCAGTGTTTTAGATGCTCTGGTAGAGGACACGTGGCGGCACACTGCCCCACGCGGAATCTGTTGATTGAAGATGAGGAGCAAGGTTTAGAGGGAGATGAGGAGGTTACTAAGGAGATTACTACCACCGTTGAGGAGGGCTGGGAGAGCGACGCTGAGCGTTCATTAGAGGTGGGAGTGGTCAGACGCCTCCTATATACCCCACGTGCCGATGAGGATTAGCGCCGCACCACCATTTTTTATACGTACTTCCCGAGTGCAGGCGGACCCTGCAAATTAGCCATCGATAGTGGGAATTGTGTGAATATCGTGGCCCAGAAGGGTCTAGACCGCATGCAGGTGAAGGCGGAGCCTCACCCACACCCCTATCGTGTCATCTGGGTAGACAAGACAGCGATACAGGTTACCCAGCGCTGTCGCGTACCGATTAGCATCGCTTCCTTCGAGGACCGAGTCTGGTGCGACGTCATACCTATGGATGTCGCCCACGTTCTATTAGGCCGCCCCAGGCTTTTCGATCGCGACGTCACGTGCTTCGATCGATCGAACACGTGTGTCTTTTATGACAAGGGGCGGAAGATCACCTTATCTCCCACCCAGCCCAGAGAGAGGCCTAAGGGTCAGATTGAGTCTTCCACTAGTACGATCGCCTCGAGACCCGTGCATATCCTGAGGCGTTGTGAGTTTATGAGAGACAGCACTGATGCTGGTATCATGTATGTAGTGGCAGCCACTATGGCATCTGATTGCCCTACACCTGAGATTCATCCTGCCGTTCGACCCCTATTAGGTGAGTTTGCGGATATTATGCCAGAAGAGCTCCCTGACGAGTTACCCCCTCTGCGGGACATCCAGCACGCTATAGATTTAATCCTGGGGGCCTCGCTCTCAAATCTACCACACTATCGCATGAATCCTGTTGAGCACACTGAGCTCAAGAGGCAGGTTGATGAGCTCCTTCGGAAGCAGTTTATTCGCGAGAGCTTGAGTCCATGTGTCGTCCCCGCCCTTCTTACACCTAAGAAGGACGGCAGTTGGCGTATGTGTATTGATAGTAGAGTTATCAATAAGATCACTGTGAAGTATCGTTTCCCGATCCCTCGTCTGGATGACCTATTAGACACGATGTCCGGAGCCCAGATCTTCTCGAAGATTGATCTCCGAAGCGGGTACCACCAGATCAGAGTTCGAGAGGGAGACGAGTGGAAAACAGCATTTAGGACGAAAGACGGTCTGTACGAGTGGTTGGTCATGCCATTTGGGCTCTCGAACGCCCTGAGCACATTCATGCGAGTCATGACCCAGATCCTGCGGCCCTATATGGGCAAATTCCTAGCCGTTTACTTTGACGACATTCTGATTTATAGTCATACCGAGCCAGATCACCTCGAGCACTTGAGACTCCTATTTTGACATTTTCCGAAAGGAGAAATAATTTATCAATATGAAGAAGTGCTCCTTCTTATCCGAGTCAGTCCACTTTCTGGGATCCATTATCTCCTCCTCAGGCGTGTCCGTTGACCCTGAGAAGGTCCAGTCCATCCGCGAGTGGCCCACGCCATCAAACATTCACGAGGCCCGTAGCTTTCATGGACTTGCGACCTTTTATAGGAGATTCGTTAGGGGGTTTAGCTCGATCATGGCCCCGTTTATTAGATGTTTGCGTAAGGGAGACTTTCAGTGGACCTCCGCGGCCACTCGTGCATTTGAAGAGATTAAGGACAAACTGACGTCCGATCCCGTTCTCTGACTCCCCGATTTTAGCAGGGCCTTCGAGGCCGCTTATGACGCGTCGGGTGAGGGTATTGGGGGAGTGCTGAGTCAAGAGGGACACCCAGTTTCTTACTTTAGTGAGAAACTGAACGAAGCCAAGCAAAAATACTCGAACTACGATCGAGAATTTTATGTTATCGTACAGTCGTTACAATATTGGAGACACTACCTCCTCCCCCGGGAGTTTGTGCTCTATTCTGACCACCAGGCCCTATGCTACCTCGACTCTCAGAGGAAGCTGAGTCACCGACACGCGAAATGGGTAGAGTATCTGCAGGATTTCCACTACGTTCTCAAACATCGCGTTGGTGTTGAGAACAAACCGGCTGACGCACTCAGTCGTCAAGTCTCTCTACTACACACATTACGGGCCCAGGTGGATGGTTTCAAGATGATGATTATGGACTACCCCACTTGTCCTGATTTTGCCGAGTTATACACTGCGCTATCGAGGGACCCTCCTGATCCTATTGAGGGGTTTCAGATCAGTGATAGGTACTTATTCCGGGGCTCCCGTTTGTGCGTGCCCAACACCTCGTATCGTGATTATTTAGTATGGGAACTACACGCCGGGGGTGCCGCCGGTCATTTTGAGCGGGATAAGTCGATTGCTATGGTAGAGGATCGTTTCTATTAGCCGAGTTTGAAGAAAGATGTGGCTCGTATCGTCCGACATTGTCGTGTATGCCAAACGGCCAAGGGAATGAAGCAGAACACGGGCTTATACACCCCTTTACCCGTCCCCCATCGCCCTTGGGAGGACATTAGTATGGACTTTGTGCTTGGACTTCCGCGCACCCAGCGGAAGCATGATTCTATCTTTGTCGTGGTCGACCGGTTCTCTAAGATGGCGCATTTTATCGCGTGTAGTAAGACCGTCGATGCTCCACGCGTCGCGGCCTTATTTATGAGTGAAGTCTTTAGATTACACGGTCTCCAGAAGTCTATCGTGTCCGATCGAGATGTGCGGTTCGTTAGCTACTTTTGGAAGACATTATGGCGCAAAACCGGGACTACTCTTAAATTTTCATCAGCATACCACCCTCAAACGGACGGTCAGACTGAGGTGGTGAATAGAAGTTTAGGTAATCTGCTGAGGGGTCTAGTTGGTGAGCATGCGTCTAGTTGGGACTCGGTGCTCCCTATAGCTGAGTTTGCATACAACATTTCCATCAATAGGTCGACTGGTCTGAGTCTGTTTCAGGTAGTATCAGGTTATGACCCTAGGAAGCCTATTGATCTTATACCCGTCCCGACTAAGTCACGCCCTAGTGAGTCTGTTGAGTCCTTCACGCGTCACTTGCATGAGTTGCATGAGTCAATCAGGCGTAAAATTAATTTAAGCAATGAGCATTATAAAGAACAGGCAGACAAGCATAGACGGAAAAAACATTTTCTGGTTGGCGAACAGGTGATGGTAAGAGTCCGTGCGGAGAGGCTCCCTCAGGGACCTGCTAAGAAGCAAAGTGTCGGGCGAATTGGGCCCTACTCAGTTTTGAGACGGATCGGGTTGAATGCCTACGAGCTGGACATTCCTGCGAGCATGGGTATCCACCATGTGTTCAATGTCGAGGACCTGACACCCTACTTTGCACCTCACGAGTACCCCGATCCCTACCTTGGCGGCCCTCCCGAGCCTACACCACCGCCCCTTTCTCCCGCCACCCAGCCTCCACTTGATTCCCCCTTCCCCGGGAGTTCATCGCGATTGGCTTCACCTGGAGTACCACCACCAACACCGGATCGCTCTCCCTGAGTGCTGAGGGCCGAGCAGATTACAGAGATCATTGCGCATGAGTTTGTCCCCTCTACGGATGGGTTCGTGTGCCGCTACTTGGTTCGTTAGCTTGGACGATCCTTCACTGACGACACCTGGATTGCTGCTGCTGAGTTGGATCAACTCGCCCCGGGACTTCGACTTCAGTACGAGCGTCTCCATTAGAGCTGTCACTTAAAACCGAAAAACGTAAACCGAACCGGAACCGAACTGGAACTGCAAAGAACCAGACCGAACTGTTTGCAAATTATTCGGGTTCTGGTTTGAATTTTGGAACCGTTAACAACTTTTGTTCGGGTGTGGTTCTTACATTTTATTATCCGGACCGCAACTGAAACCGAAACCGCAACATACAAGTCTCAAGCAGTTTCAAGATTTTTGGACCCGATCCGAACCGGACCGAAATAGAACCGAACCGCAACCCGTTTATTATTATTAATTTTATTATAATATTGTTATAATTTTATAATCTATCTATAATATTTATGTTAAAAAAATTAAGGTGCGCCACTACGCAATTGTATTATCAAAAATTTAGGATAATTACAAAACGCTGAATGTAGTGATGAAAGATGAAAGATCGTCTTATTTAAAATCTAATAATCTCTATTGGAGTAATATGTAAGATTAACTTTTCTAATTAGTCAAATTAATTTAAGAACACACAAATGAAATAGAGCTCGAATAAACGGTAACTGAAGTGCCGAAAATTTATACTGTCGTTTGTTCTGAGCTCATACTTCGTGATAGCGGATGTTCGCAACAGTTGACATGCATTTTCTTTATGAACTATGCGGCGCTAGCATATCCCGTTAGCATACAAAATTATATGTTGTTTAGATTACTACAACAAGAGATAATTACTATAATGTATGCATATAAAATAATCTCTCCACCTGAGTCAGTAATTTATAAATATGCTAATAAAACTCTTGATCAAACATTAATAGTTGCAATTTAATGAATGATAGTATTCAGAGCTTGCACACCCTTAGGAATCTATTACCAAAAATTAAATAACAGTGAACATAATGTCTGAAATTTAGAATCATTGTGATCTGTAGTTTTCTGCTACTATGTATGTATATCCATATCAATTCAAAGCCTAGATTTTGGACAAAAATTGAAGACGTGTATAGGTATAGGTGTGCATACCTTTTCATGGTCAAAAACCTCCACCAATGAAAAAGCGGCATATACTAGCCCTCCGATCGTGGAAGAGACCGTCGAGGAGTGTGCAACTTAATTATTTCTATTTTGAAGGTGTTTTGAGTTTTTTGCATACCGTTTTTATTTCATTCTGTCAAATTTGGTTTTAGTTTTAGTTGGAACCGATTGGAATCGGACCGAACCACATAGAATCGGACCGAACCGTTAGTGACCGGTTTGGTTTTGGTTCTCGTTAAACCGGAACCGGAACCGTTAACACGGCGGTTCCAAAAATTATGATGGAATCGGAACCAGAACCGGAACCGGTCAAACCAAATAAGGTTTTGGTTCTAACTTGAAGAATCGTTACCTTAGCGGTTCGGTTCATGATTTTAGTAGAATCGGAACCGAATCGGAACCGAACCGGAACCGTGACAGCTCTAGTCTCCATTCATCGGAGATGAAGGCTTTTCAGTCCGGGGGAGTTGATGGGGGCCATCTGGCGCGACACAGCGTAGGGCGGACCCCACGTTCGTGTATTCTCGCAGGCGGGCGTGATCGGATCGCTGATCCGCCACCGTAGTTGCGTCCGGCTTGTCGTTCTGATGAATTTTCATATATAGCATGTTGTATTTTGAATATAATTTAGTGTGGTTTTGGCGCCGAGATCGACGGCCAATCATAGTCGTCCATCTTGGTTGCCCTAATTTTAGTTCATTATAAATAAAACCTAGGGCTGCAGTTTTTAGGCAGTTACTGAAATTTGGAGAAGCCTTCTTCCCCATTTCTGGTGACCTCCTCCGCGGTGCCGACTCCGTGGAGCCCCTTGGTGACGACTCCTTGGGTAAGTTATTTTGCTCTCCTTCTCTTCAACCCTACCCGCCCATTTCCTCCCCCTTTTCTGTATTCCTGCTGTCCGCCCGCCTGCAGTTAGCCGGATCTCCCCCTTCCCTGCGTCTGTTTCCAACCAGCCCGCTACCTCCCTGCAACAACCCCACTACCACCTTGCAACCAGCCCTAAACCGCCGCTCATCTACAGCCTCCCCGCTGCCTTCCTGCAGAATCCTGCAACCCGCAGCGCTCCCTACAACCAGCCCCTTCACCGTACGCCCGTCTCTGCCACTTTCCCATTCCGCCATCCGCCAAACGCCCCAGATCTGTCCAGATCCAGCATTTTACAACTCCGACCCAGCCACCTATCATCTCCCACTCGACTTTCCCTTACCCGAATCAGTCCACAACTACCCGGAACACCAAAATCCCCTCCCAAACTTCAGACTTACCTAAAACTGCAGCAGTCCTAGCTTTATTCCAGATTTTATATTGCTTTGTTATTTGTGGTGCTAGTTGTTGTTTGGGTTGTGAAAACATTGCGCGCGTGTGGAATTCTTGCTTTAAAGGAATTATAGTTTGTTGTTATTTGCCTGTGAATCTCTTAACTTGCAGGACGCCTTAATTTGCCGCGTGCTTATTCTAGCCCTCCGTGCGGAGGAAAGCTATCGCCAAAGCGCCTACAGAAAGTTGTTTATCTTTATTATGACTGCGTGCGCTGATTTGTTATCTTGTTTCATTGCTTCTATTAATTAACATGCCTGGTTTAAAATTGTCATGACATATAGTCATTAGGTTTGAGTGAGTCCGTCCCTGCACGTCACCAGTTTGCACTCTAGGAGTCCACTACACAGCCTACCCTACATCATTGTGCCTTGATGATCTTCCTCCTCACCACTGACATTGACTTCCTTTTCAGTAACAACCTCTTGAACAGCAGTTATATCTACAATCTCAAGAGCAGGTAGCTCAAGGTGAGACTCCCCCTCAATCTCTTCAACTTCTGGACCCAATCCTTCAGTCTCTTGGGCTGAGTGCTCCTTCAGAGACTCCCTCTCAACTGAATCACTCCTTTTTGCAGCAGTAGGAATATCAGCAACCACTTCATTAATTACTTCTGTAGGATTGATTTCTTCCATGACTGTTGCTTGTTCTAGTTGGGATATATCAGCAACCAAGAGCTCTCTCATTGATTCTGATGTTTGTATAGAAACATTCCTCTGTACTTCCTCCCCCTCAGAGCTTGCAGGGTTTGGATCAATGCTTGGCTCACTGCATCCAGATGAGTTTTCTGCAGAACTTGCCTCATACTCAACATTCATCCTTCCTTTTCTTGAGCTTAACCCCTTCTTTCCCTTTGGAAATCTAGTCACCACTTTCTCCCATCTTTCCAGAATCTTAATGTCTATTTTCTTCATGTAATAGAGAGACGAACCCAATTTCCTGTTCAGTTGGTCAGAAAGTGTGTTCAGTATGTACAGAGATAAAATCCTACCAAAGTTTGGCATTTTCAAACTTTCTTGTATCTCCATAAATAGCATATATGCCCAGTCTGTTTTATTCATTAGAATTACTTTGGCCATTACTTCAAACATGCTCTTGGAAATTCTATCATGAGAACCAGGTTTGCATAAAAGTGTGGAAATTCTGTCATGAGAAACAGGTTTGCATAAAAGTGTTTTACCAATAATATTAACCAGCAATTTTCCTTTTTGATTGAAATTATTTCTTTCTAGAGACCCATAAATATTCTGTGTCCACACCACACTAGTTCAGCATTGATGTCTTGTTCAGAAACTTCATTGTCTTCTTCTCCTGCACCAAACCTGGGTAGGCGCAGAGCCTTAGCCAAACCTTTAGTACCTTTAGTACTGACCTTGAACTTATTTGCACCAATCCTGGCTTTAATGCCCTTTCCAGATGAGCTTACCTTTGCATTTGAGAATAATTCAAGTTACATCTCTATTCATTATGACAATAGGTTCTGAAAGCACACATTTCAGATCTATGGCGTCGAGCAGTCTAATCAAAGTCTTAATTTCTTTAGTAGCATCCATGAATCCATTTCTAACTAATTACAGCCCACTTTGAAGAAGTCCTCACTATTCTTTGGTGCCATTCTTCTGATAGTTGAAAGATTTTTAACTCTGTCGTTGCGTGCGCTTGCGAAAGATGAGCATGTCGCCACAGTTTTTAGGACAAATGTAGTTTGAGCTCTAGGTTTAAACATTTGACTAGTTTATATATTTTTTATTTTAGAAAGTGAAGAGGTGCGTACCTAGGTGTCCAAATGATCCCAGATCCAATGGTTGTGAAGATCAGATCCAATATACTTAATTTGACTGCTTGTCGGAGTCATATCGTTGTGATATCACAACGATACATACGTCATCCCGTTTAGTGATCACGACGACACAAACATATTTTCTGTGTATTTTCCTGCAACCTTCTAACTTGCTTCCTGCATGCATTGTTAGCATCCTAGAGTATATATTATGTGGCAGGGATGAGCATGATAAAGAGAATTTATTTTTATTTAACACTAATCATATTCTAGGTTTAGCATTCCTAGTTCAAATTTACAGAAATTAAATTTAGCCTCATCTAGAGGCACTTAGTGAAGATGTCTGCCACGTGTTTGTCAGTGGGGATATACTTAAGGCAGATATCTTCCTTTTCAACATGCTCTCAGATAAAGTGATATCTGATCTCAATGTCCTTAGTCATGATGTATGATACAGGATTCTTAGTAATTGAGATTGCAATTGTGTGATGCAGGATTCTTAGTCTTGCTGTGTGATACAAGATTCTTAACAATTGTGTGATATAAGATTCTTAGCAATTGAGATTGCACTGAATGAATCACAGTACATAGGAGTTTTACTTAACTGAATATTATATTTTTTCAACTGGTGTTATATCCAAAGAAGTTGTGCACAGCAAATTCCAGCTAAAATGTATTATAATTCTGTTGTTGAAATGACCACACTGGTCTACTTCTTGTTGCTCCAAGAGATCGGCCTATTCCCTAAGAATTGGCATGTTACTGAAGTACTTTTTATGTCTTCCTTGCAGCCTGCATAATCTGCATTTGAGTACCCAATTAGTTCAAAATCATTACTCATTGGGTAACATAAGCCAAGATTGGGTGTACCATTAAGGTATCTTAGAATCCTTTTAGGAGAAAAATAGTGAAATTCCTTAGAATTCACCCGATATCTAGCACATCTGCATGTATCATACATTATGTCAGACCTACTGGCAGTCAAGTAGAGCATGGAGCCAATGATACATCTATACATTGTTTCATTAAAGATTTTCCATTTCATCCTTGTCTAAAAACACATTGGATCTCATAGGAGTCCTCATAATAGAGGTGCTCTCCATTCAAACTTCTTAACTAGTTCCTTAGTGAATTTTGCCTGGGAAATGAAAATTTCATCTTCAGACTGTTTCACTTGAAAACCTAGTTAGTATTCTAGCTCTCTCATGCTACTCATTTCAAATTTTCCTTACATTAAGTTTGCAAACTTTTTGCAAAGGTTCTTATTTGTAGAGTCAAATATAATGTCATCACATAAATTTGTACTAGTAAAATCTTGTCTTTTACTTCCCTTAGGAAAAATGCATAATTTATCTTTCCCCTTGAGAATTTGTTCTCAATGAGAAAGCTAGACAGGGTTTCATGTCAAGCTCTAGATGCTTATTTTAACTCATATAAAACATTTCTAAGAAAATAAACATGATCAGGATGAGAAGGATTGATAAAACCAGATGACTGTTCAACATAGACTTCTTCCTTTAAATCACCATTCAGAAAAGCTAACTTCACATCAATCAGGTAAACTTTGAACCTCTTGTGAGCAGCATAGGCCAGGAAGAGTCTGATTGATTTTAGCCTTGTTACTGGTGCAACGATTTGATCAAAATCAATCCTTCTTTTTATTTATAACCCTTTGCAACCATTCTTGCCTTGTTCTTGATGATCACTCCATTTTCATCAAGCTTTTTCATGTATACTCATTTTGTTCCAATTATATCATGTATTAGGGTCTAGGGACCAGTTTCCACACTTTAAACCTCTTAAACTAGTCTAGCTCTTCTTGCATTGTCATAATCTAAGAGGGGCCTGAATTGGCTTCTTCGAACTTCTCGGTCTCTATTTGAGAGAGGACGCTCAGGAACATGGCTTCATTATGCACTTGCTTCTGGTTGTGATACTTTGGCTTGCATCTCTAATAATCAGATTCTTTGGATGATCTCTTAAATATTTGGTGACAGCTGATAGCCTTTCAGCAATCCCCAAAGCTTCATCTTCAACATGTTAAACTCCTTCAACAGCATCCTGCAATCTGCATTTCATCTGTTAGCGGATTTTTTTTCATGTCAATTACATCAGGTGACGTAGACTCACTGGCTTCAAGCTTAAATTCAATTGACAGTTCCTTCATCTTTAGTTCTAGACTTACAGTAATAGAAGAACTAGACCAGCCCTTGTGTATCAGGCTAGTCTTATCAAATACAATATGAATTGATTCTTCTATAGCTTGGGTCTTTTTGTTGAATACTATATATGTCCTACTGTGGCTGATGTATCCAACGAAGAAATTTTCATAGCTTTTCTTAATAAATTTGGTTAAATAAAATTTGTCATTATTTAGAACAAAGCACTTGCTCTCAAAGATCCTCAAATATGATATACTTGATTTTCTGTCTTTCAACAGTTTATAGGGAGACTTCTTATAATCTTTGGTGATGGAGGCCCATTTATTACATGACAAGATGTGTTTACTACTTCAGCCTAAAGTATTCAGGCAATAGAGAGTCATTCAGCATTATCTTGCCGGCCTCAATTGAGGTTCTATTCTTTCTCAGCCACTCTATCTTGTTGCGGAGTTCTAGGAGAAGAGAGTTCTTGTAAGATACCTTGGTATTTGCAGAATTCTGTCATTACTTCAGATTGAAATTTTGCGTCATGCTCACTTCAAATTTTGACCATAGTGCAGTTCATCTCATTCTAAATTTGTTTGACAAAAGACAAAAATATGTCAAGTGCATCAGACTTTCTTCAAAGGAAGAACGCACATGTGAATCTGGAATGATCATCAACTATCACAAGAGTGTAAGACTTCCCGTCCAGACTGTGAATTGGCATAGGACCTTGTTTAAAATGAATACAGACATCTTGTAGAATCCTTTTGTGCAATGTTCTTAAAGCTAAACCTTGTTTGCTTGCCCATTTGGCATGGATGATAGAGTCTATCTTTAATACATTTAAGATTTGGTTCATCCCTAACTAGATTTTTTGAGATTAACTTATTAATTATCTTGTAGTTCAAGTGAGCTAATATCTTGTGTCATTGTACACACAGAGATTCCTTTTCATTTACTACAAGACAAATAGGCATGAGAAGAATCTAAACAGATGAAATTTAGACAATAAATATTTCCATTTTTAGTGTCTGAGAGAACTGTCTCCAAGTCAATTGACTTTTTGATTAGTCACTTATCCTTACGGAATTCAATGGCATAGCTTAAATCACAAAGTTGACTTATGTTTATGAGGTTGTGTTGTAATCCCTCTACATAAGCTAGTTTTGAGTCAGAGACTATGTCATTGCTAATCATACTATATAACCTTTGTCACCCCCTCTATCTGATTCACTAAAGATGACTTTGGGTCCATTTTTCACCAAGGTGTAGTCTTTTAGATAGCTCCTTGTTCCAGTCATATGTTTGGAACACCCACTGTCCAAATACATATAGGCATTTGATTGGTCTTTGGACATTCTTAAAAAAAAAATTATCTTAACATAAGAACCCAATTATATTTGAGTCATCGGTTCTTGTTAGCTCATAACATAGGATGGTTTATTACTATATCATTGGCCAGCTTAATGTTCTTTGTCATAGACAATGTTGGATTAAACCAACAATCTATGACAAAGTGATCAATCGTACTACAGAACCAGCATTCAAACCTGGCATACCTTCTCTGCTGAGTCATTTTTGAGTAGGATAAGGATCTTGATGTTCAGAAGAGTGGGTCTATGCATTCTTTGCATTTCTCTAGCTGATTTTGTGGATGTGCGCATGATGAAAAGTGGGTTGCACAGTCACGGGATTCTTCTTAGAGGCAGGTCTTTGAGAAATGACCTTTTTCTTGCTTTTGGCTGATGGTGATGTAGAGACAGATACAAAAGGTCCATGATTCTGCATCTGGATCTACTCATGGGTTGTCTTTGTTGAAAAAGCTCATGTATAGAGGCCTATATTGGAGCCTGTTTATTTAGTTTTCTTCTTTTCTCCTCTTTAGTCTCACACCATGTATAGGGATCTCTTCTCTCTTTCTCTCCTCTATAAATGTGTATTCATACCTTGTATTTGATTATTAAGAAAGTATATACAAGTTTGAGGTTTTTTCCACATGGTATCAGAGGAAATCGGTCTCTCCTTGCGGCTAGCATTCTGCTAACCGTCCAGTCTTCACTTCTCGCGCAGGGCACGGTCTGGTTTTGTCTAACCGACCGATCTTCTCTTCTCGCGCAACGCTCGGTCTGGTTTCTACCGCTTGTGGCTAGAAATTTTCTTCCCGCTTCTCCTCCCCACCAATCCCGTGGCCTCCACCTCTTCTCCATTCTCCGTTTTATAAGACTCTGAAAGTTGGGGCCTTCTCCCTCGTCCCTCTATCCACGCGGTTTCCTCCCTACCCG
Organism: Platanthera zijinensis; assembly: GCA_039513925.1. Taxonomy (NCBI): domain Eukaryota; kingdom Viridiplantae; phylum Streptophyta; class Magnoliopsida; order Asparagales; family Orchidaceae; genus Platanthera; species Platanthera zijinensis. Next base: position 141,698,686 of record CM077089.1, read on the forward strand.
CTGCGATCTCACTGTCTCCCCGCCCTCTACCCGCTGCGATCTCTCGCTGCTCTCTCTGCTCCCTTGCCACCGCACCGTTTTATTTCTCACGCAGCTTCTTCTTTTGTTCTCGCACGGCCTCATCTTTTGTTAGTCGTTGCGACTTCTCTAACCGTTGCAAGCTCCGCATCTAGGTCACGGCATCTTCCCATGCTGTTGGTGCACTCACCCTGACCGTATGTTGGATCCCAAGTTTGGATTTGGGCTAAGGTTCACTATAAGGTTTTGACCCATCATGTATAGCCTAGGTTCAATTTGTTAGTTCTAAGGTTAGGACAGTCTGACTAGGTTAGACATCTTATGATCCAGCCTTGAGAAGACTTCGGAGATCCAGACTCAGAAAAATTGCAGTTTTTAAGAGAGTTCAAAAATCAGTTTGAAGTTCTTCGAATCAGCTCGACGATCGACGATCGCAGATCGACGAACTCAGAGTTCCTTCTCTGAGTTGAGCTCGACGATATTCGAGCTCAGGTCAACGAACTCCTTTCTCTCTCATTTTCTCTGGTCGACGATATTCTACCTCAGTTCGACGAACTTGGAGCTCAGCTTTGACAGTTTCTTTCCAGATTATTTTTTCTCTGAGCTCAGGTCGACAAAGATGATTTCTCAGCTCGACGAACTTTGAGTTCAGGTCGACGAAATCTGTTCTGTGGTCGACGATTTATGTCAGTTTCAGTTTGACGATTTCTCTGTCATTTTGATTTGAATTGGTATTATTCTAAGTCAGTAATTCTCTGATAATTAATGCTTATATTCTCAAGAATATAGTCATTGCTAGGCAGCATTGATTATGGATTTCACAGAGTTAATTACTTGTCTTTTTTACTGGGACAGTTAAGAAATCAATTTATTGCTCATCTAGCCGTTTGTCCAAGTTCCAAGATTTCAGCAGACAATGAAGGAATGGGATTCAAATTCAGAGAATGAATTTTTGCGGGATATATAAAAGAGTTTTTAAAGAGATTGCACAAAAGAAGTAGCAAAAAATTGTCTAAGGCTCTCAGGCAGATAGAGAAAGATATTCAGTCTGCATATTCATGCAGTCTTCATCATCTGCAACTTTTCTCTAAGTTTTCAAGAGACATCAAAACACAATCAGTCTAAAAGCTTTTGGAGATCATCAAAGAAGACCTACACCCTGCAAAGCTTCCAGCAAATTCCTGAACAATAATCATCTCAGGGGGAGCTTTGACAACATCAAGCAATCCACTAAAGTCTTCTCAGCTATTTGAGAAAGAGAAGACAACATCACATTTTTCACCCCACTGTACACAGGGTTTTAACTCCCTTCAAAAGTTAACCACCTGGCTCTTAAGTCTTCTTATCAAAAGACTTAGCTTGGTTTTTGGGCACCTGATCAAAAGCTTAAAGGGTTGTGAGATCTCCCTTCAAATAGATCTTGTAGTGGCAGGGCACCTGAGCAAAAACTATTGGTGACAGGGCACCTGATCAAAAACCTGTTGGTGACAGGGCACCTGATCAAAAACCTGTAGTGGATTCCTACCAGGGTGGTAGAAGAGTGGATGTACCCAAGTTTAGGGGAACCACTATAAATTTTTTGTGTCGTCTGAATGGTTGTTGTTTTCTTATTGCTGTGTGTTGTGTGTTATGTGCTGTTTTAGTTAGTTTTTTATTCATACACTTTCTTAAGATATATATATCACTATTTTTAATTCCGCTATAAAAACCAATTAAGATTTAAAAATACTCTATTCACCTCCCCCCCCCCCTCTAGAGTTAAATAGATCTATCCCCTCAGGTGGTAAAGCTTTTACCATCCTTCAATTGGTATCAGAGGGTTGTTTCTTTAGTTTCACAGACTTGCATCTGAATCAAGATCCTTTGATAAATCTTTTTCCCTCTAGCCTCTTGTTTACAGCATGGCACAGAATAAGGAATATTCTAGCATCAGACCTCCAGTGTGCAACTTGAATAAATTTACACTCTGGAAGGCAAGAATCAAACTCTACATGAACTCTATTGATGAGGACATTTTCAACTCTATTTTGACAGGTCCCCCTCAACCTACAGCTGCTACTACAACTACCAATACACATGAAGTTCCACCACCTGAGTAGACTGATGCACAAAAGAAAGCGAAGATGGCTGATGCTAAAGCAATGAATATTCTGGCACAGACAATGTCAGATGACATCTTTCAGAAGGTGGTTGAGTGCACCTCTGCAAAGGCCATTTGGGACTCACTGAACCAAATAATTGCTAGCTCAGCAGATGAAAGAAAAGACAGGAGATCCCTCCTCATATCATAGTATGAGAATTTCAGGAAGGAGGAATCAGAGACTGCTGTTGAGATGTATAACAGACTCAGTGTCATTATAAATGAACTGAGAACCCTGGATAAGGACGTCTCATTAACTGAGATAAATGACAAAATCCTAATGTGCTTCCCCAGCACTTGGGATTCCAGGATATGGCCAATTAAGGAGGCCAGAAGTTTAAATGAGATTTCTACAGAATCTCTCCTTGGCAAGCTCAAGTCTTATGAGCAGTTGATCAAGACAAGGGAGGCTGCTGAACAGAAGGCTTCTACATCTTCAAAGAAGGAGCATAACATTGCTTTCAAAGCAACAGAAGAATCAGAAGATCCTCCAGCTAATGAAGAACTAATGAGCATGTTAGCTAAAAGATTCTATAAAATGGCCAAGAAAGACTTTAGAAGAAGGTCATCCAAGAATGATGACAAGCCAAGATATGAAAAGACTCCTAACAAGGAAATTGTTTGTTTTGGATGCAGAAAACTTAGGCACATTCTACCTGAATGCTCAGAGGCACAGAAGAAAGACAGAAGAAAAGATAAAGAGAATAAGAGGAAATCAATCAAGCACTATAGCAAACACTCCTCCAGCAAACACAAAAGAAAGGAGAAAGGTTTCATTGCTGAGATCTGGAGTAACACAGATGAAGAATCCTCATCTTCCAGCTCTAGTGAAGATGAAGAGAAGGCAAAGGCAAGGGAAGTTTGCCTTATGGCTATTAATGCCTCCAGCAGCAAATTTGATGCTGAGGAATAAGTTGAAGAATCAGAAGAGGAATCTGAATCTGAAGAAGATCAGGTAATCTCTTCATTTGATTTTAATTCAGAAGATTTTAAAATTGAATTTAAATCCTTGTGCAATGATTTAATCAAGTCAAAGAAGAAAATAAAAATTCTTACAGATAGACAGCTTGAATTTGATAACCTATTTGCTGAAAATATCAAACTGAAAAATAATTTAGATTTAGCTAATGAACAAATCATTTCACTGAAAACTGAATTATGTGAGGCAAAGCAACTTGAGGAATCTCTCAATGGGAAAAGCCTTAAGCTGATGGGCATCACAAGCACAGTCAATGCCAGATTAAATGGCAAGCTGGGCTTAGGTGCTTCATCAAACTTACCCCCCATATTAAAGAAAAATATTCTTTCAACGCCAATTAAATTTATCTCTGAAAAAGGCAAAGAGAAAATAGGAGAAAATACTCAACCAAATGACTCTCAGAAATTTATAAATAAGAAGAAAAAGAATAAGAATCTGAATAAAAACTATGTTCAACAGATTTCGTCGAACTCAGATCGACGAAATGTGTATAGTTCGTCGAACCCAGATCGATGATCTATGAACGCCAATTATAACTATAATAATTCGTCTTACTGCGATCGACGAACTTGGGGCACAGAAAATGACTATGTTCATTCTCTGAGCAGAGTTCGACGAACTCATCCCTATTCGTCGAACGCAGATCGACGAACTTATAATAATTCGTCGAACCCAGTCAGGTTTAATAAAAACTATAACTCTGTTAGAAACTTCAATCAATTCAGAGAATCTACTAATCCTTTTACTCAATGAGAAATACCATCTAGAAGATATCATCTCTTAGGATATAAAAATCAACCAGAATTTTCTGTTATTTCCAATTTTTCTTATCAAAAGAAACAAGGACCCAAGGTAACCTGGGTCAGGAACACCTAATTCCTTTCTATGTAGGTGAAGAACTGTCCAGTCTTTAATCAACAATGGTATCTGGACAGTGGATGCTCAAAGCATATGACTGGCTGTAAGGACAATCTAGCAAACTACAAGTCCAAGCCAGGTCCAAAGGTGATCTTTGGTGACTCCAACTATGGCCAAACTAAAGGCTATGGAGATGTTAAAATTGGAGTAGTCACCTTCAGGAAAGTTGCCTATGTGAGTGGCTTAAAGCATAACTTAATATTCATAAGTCAATTATGTGATGAAGGTTATCAGGTATCATTTAACTCATCTTCATGTAGTATTTCTTGTAAAGAAAACAAACATGTTTTAACTGGACTTAGACAATGCAACATATATGTAGTAAATTTTCAATCAGCTAGTTCAGAACTTTATTTATTTAATCAGGTTAGCAATCAAAATGAACTTTGGCATAAGAGATTAGGACATATAAATCTTAAAAATATTGCTAAGTTTTCTAGGGCAAGCTTGTTAGAGGATTGTCTTCTGCCCCCTACAAGAAGGAAGGCTTTTGCAGGGCTTGTCAGTTAGGCAAGCAAACTAAAAATAGTTTTAAATTTGTAAATAAAAGTGACTCACCTAGGATATTGTATTTGCTACATATGAACCTTTTTGGCTCTATTGTTGTGCAAAACCTAGAAGGAAAATCTTATACTTTGGTGATTGTAGATGACTTGTCAAGATTCACTTGGATGTTCTTTTTGAGATCTAAGTCAGATAACTTCAAAGTTCTTACAGATTTTCTCAAGAACATACAGATTGAGTACTCTACTCTAGTTGCATTGATCAGAAGTGATCATGGTACTGAGTTTGAGTCTCTTCTTATGCAAGAGTTCTGTGAGAAGGAAGGTATCAGGCACTGCTTCTCAGCTCCTAGAACTCCTCAATAAAATGGGGTTGCTGAAAGGAAAAATAGAACCTTAAGTGAATCTGCAGGCACATTACTTGCAGATGCTTACATGCTCCTATCTTTTTGGGCAGAGGCTGTGAGCACAGCAAACTATGTACTGAACAGAAGTCTGATACACAAGTTTAAGAATAAGACTCCTTATGAGTTACTTAAAAGGAAGAAACCTAAAATCACTTATTTTAAAGTATTTGGATGTTTATGTTATATTCACAATAATGACAAAAAATACACTAGAAAGTTTGAAGCAAAAACTGTAGAGGGAATGATGCAGGACCGGCGTCACACCAGCCCTGCCACCTGGCGCCGGAGTCACACCAGCCCAGGGTCCCGCCAGGCGTCGCACCTGGGGGCTTTATCAGGCCCGCGGGCCGTACACCCAAACCCATCTCCGGCCCCACCACAGGGACGACGGGTTTTTGAGGCCGGCGCAGTTCGATCATCCGATCTCCTAGATAAGAAGCTTTCAGGCAAGCTTCCATCACCAACTGATCCGGATCAGTTGGTGATGGAAGCTTGCCTGAAAGCTTCTTATCTAGGAGGTCGGATGATCGAACTGTGCCGGCCTCAAAAACCCGTCGTCCCTGTGGTGGGGCCGGAGATGGGTTTGGGTGTACGGCCCGCGGGCCTGATAAAGCCCCCAGGTGCGACGCCTGGCGGGACCCTGGGCTGGTGTGACTCCGGCGCCAGGTGGCAGGGCTGGTGGCAGTGCACTTTTATGATACAGGACCGGCGTCACACCAGCCCTGCCACCTGGCGCCGGAGTCACACCAGCCCAGGGTCCCGCCAGGCGTCGCACCTGGGGGCTTTATCAGGCCTGCGGGCCGTACACCCAAACCCATCTCCGGCCCCACCACAGGGACGACGGGTTTTTGAGGCCGGCGCAGTTCGATCATCCGACCTCCTAGATAAGAAGCTTTCAGGCAAGCTTCCATCACCAACTGATCCGCGCAGATGTACACAGGAGGGAGAGGAGCTTTGAGGTGGGCACGCAGGTTTTGGTTCGTCTTCGTGCTGAGAGGTTTCCCTCAGGAACTGCAAAGAAACTAAATGCTAGGCGGGTGGGCCCTTATACGGTGGTACGAAGGATAGTGCCAAATGCTTATGAGATTGATATTCCAAGGCACATGGGAATCAGCAGAATATTCAATGTGGAAGACTTGACTCCATACTACGAGGAACAAACTTATGAGGATCCTTTCGAGTCCCTTCCCGCGGAGCCACCACTTGAGTCACCGCCCTCCCTGCCGTCACCTTTACCCTCTCAGTCCCAGCCCACAGCGTCATCACCTGGGGACCTGGCAGTACCACCGGCTGTGCCACCAGAGAGTTCATTAGAAAGTGAGCCACCACCTGCAGTGACAGTTACGGGCCTGGAGACCATTCAAGGCATCTTAGCCCACGATTTCATGACGGCCGCCGACCGGAGCACATTGAGATACCTGGTCCACTGGGAGGGCCGTCCCAGCTTCGACGACACTTGGATCGCCCCGGACGAGCTAGAGAGGCTCGCCCCCGAGCTACGACGGGAGTATGATCGTCTCCATTCCTCGGAGATGAATGCTTCTAAGCCGGGGGGAATTGATGGAGATCGACGACGGCATTGGCCCACGCACGTGTATTCCCGCCGAAAGCGGGCGTGATTTTCTGATCCCGCATTTTGAGGGCCCTTCCGGACGATCTGAGCCCACGGATGCGTCCGGAAGGTCGACGCGAGTATTTTTTGTATTTTGTTTTATCTTATTTGGACAAGTATTGACATTATTTTGGCACCCGGAAGATCGGACGATCTGAGCCGTTGATTCTGGATGCCCTAGCTTTTATCTTCTATTTATATGGAGCCAAGAGGAGGGTTTGGGTACCGAATGTTTGAGAGATTCTACAGCCGGTCCGCCTTGGTGCGACGCCAAGCCTCAGGTGCGACGCCTGCTACCCGTCCCGAGCCGCCCCTCCGCCACCTTCTCCCACCGCCGCAACCCCAGCCGAAGCCCCCCGCCCGCAGCCTCCAATCCCGACGTACCTTCCAGCCTCACTGGTGATCTCCCTTAGCCCCGCCGACGCCCCCTCTTCCGCGTTCTACCCGCATACGGCCGACGCCCCACCTCCAGCCCTCCAGCAACCCGACAGCCACCTCTTTCTGCTTCCTCCTTAACCCATCAACATTCCCCGGCCGCCCCTCTATCCCGACGGCCACCTCCGCCTCTCCTCCACCCCACCACTTTGTCACCAGCCCTCCCACAGCCGACCAGCCCTAATCCAGCCCCACCACTACCTCTTCCCTCCAAGCAGCCACCATACACCGCCACCGTTGGCTACTAAAGGCTCCGGGCCTATTCCTCTCCACATTTGGCGCCCTCCGTTCGATTGGCTCCTCGTATGGTTGTAAGTTGTAACTTGGGTTTGAGTTAAAACTTGATTTCTTTGTTTGATTTCTATTTATCTTGTTTATCAATTAAGTGGCATTTGGGATTACTCGAATTTGTGCTAATCTGCAGGGCAAACTCGCTTAACATTTGAATCTTTGTGCTCCCGATTTGCGATCATACCTATGTGCTTATCTCTTTACTTCTAAACCGCTTTGTGGGATTCTGCATAGGTCTAAAATACTCTTTAATTCACTTTAATAATTGTTTGGGTTTCATGAATCTCGTGTTGTGGTAGTTTTCCTTATCGCGAAGCCGGTAGGGCGTCTAGTTTCCTACACCATAGCCTGCCCCTGCGTCAGGGAATTTTTCTAGGATATTCTCAAGTCAGTAAAACTTATAGGGTATTTAACAAATCCACTTTAAAAATTGAGGAATCTGTTCATGTTACATTTGATGAGGCTAACATGTTTTATAAGGAGAAATAAGTTTTTGTCAATAACATTTTGCAGGTACCTCACTTGTGTAAGAAATTGGATGATCTAAACCTCATCCAAGAGGTTCCATCACATCCTTCTCCACAAGTTGAAGAAGAAAGTGAAGAAGAAAATTTGGAAGTGCCTGAACTTCCTCCAACAGCTAATTGAATTCCACAAGAGGAATTAATTTCACAAGCCGTTGCTCAACCAACTCCTCCAACTGATCTTGTCACACTTAGAGATCACTCTATATCTCAAGTGATTGGAGACATTTCAGTTGGTGTGCAAACAAGGCATCAACTCAACAATGATGTGATGCATGCTTGTTTCATTTCTCAACTTGAGCCCTACTCCATTAAATATGCAGAGCAAGATCCCCACTAGATCATTGCAATGCAAGATGAACTCAATCAGTTTGAGAGGTGCAGAGTTTGGGATTTGGTTCCTAGACCCAAAAACTATCCAGTCATTTTAACCAAATGGGTCTTCAGAAACAAACTGGATGTTGAAGGAAATAGTATAAAGAATAAAGCAAGGTTAGTAGCTCAAGGCTATTCACAGGAGGAAGGAATAGATTATGATCAGACCTTTGCTCCAGTGGCAGGGCTTGAGGCTATAAGGATTTTCTTAGCCTATGCAGCCTATAAAAGATTCGAAGTCTATCAGATGGATGTAAAGAGTGCTTTCCTAAATGGAGAATTAAAAGAGGAAGTGTATGTGGAGCAACCACCAGATTTTATCTCTCCAACTCATCCTTCTTATGTCTTTAGATTGCATAAAGTTCTCTATGGTTTAAAACAAGCTCCAAGACCTTGGTATGAGATCTTAGCTAGCTTTCTTATAGAGAATAAGTTTTTTAGGGACATAGTTGATAAGACTCTTTTTATTAGGCATCATAAAAATAAAATTTTGATAGTTCAAATATATGTAGATGATATTATTTTTTGCTCTACTGATCTCAAACTATGCAAAAGATTTTCTGATCTAATGCATTTAAAGTTTGATATGAGTAGCATGGGTGAACTTTCATACTTCCTTGATCTCCAAGTGAAGCAATCACCTGATGGTATCTTCATATCACAATCTAAGTATGCTAAGAAGTTTGTCAAAAGGTTTGAGATGTGTGATGCCTCAGCAATGAAAATACATATGGCTGCTAACGCTGTGATTGATTCTGATGAACATGGCAAGTCTGTTGATCAGAAAACTTATAGGGTTATTGTTGGGTCTCTATTATACCTCACAGCAAGTAGACCTGACATAATGTTTGTCACATATATTTGTGCTAGGTTCCAAGTGAACCCTAAAGAATCTCACTATATTTTATTCAAAAGGATTTTGAGATACATAAAGAGTTGTCCAAATCTAGGACTGCTATATCCATCAGAGTCAGAATTTGATTTAACTGGATTTTCAAATGCAGACTATGCTGGATGTAGAGTGATCAGGAAGAGCACATCAGGAACTTGTCAGTTTCTTGGTGATAGGCTTGCGTCCTGGTTTTGTAAGAAGCAAACCTCTGTGTCCACATCAACTGCTGAAGCTGAATACATTGTTGCTGGCAGCTGTTATTCACAGATTTTGTGGATACAAAATAAATTGTTGGATTAAGGTCTCAACTTAAATAATTCAACTATATTTTGTGATAGTACCAGTGCAATTTTCATTGCACAAAATCCAGTGTATCATAGTAGGACAAAGCATATAGATATTAGACGTCATTTCATTAGAGAGTGTGTGGACAAAAAGAAAATTAATCTTGTCTTTGTCTCTACTAATTTACAAAGAGCAGACATCTTCACCAAACCTTTGGATGAGAAGAAATATTTGTTCTTTCTGGATCAGCTAGGTATGATCAATGGAGAAGCATTAATTTAATTTTTGTCTGAGGTCGAAGAATTTGTCTCCATTCGTCGAACGGAGATCGCCGATCTGAGAACAGTTCTTGAGAAAATTCATCGACCTGAGATCGACGAATTCTTTGTGAAGTTATTTTCGCCGACCTGAGATCAACGATCTTGCTTCAGAAAATTTTTGTCGACCTGAGAACGACGAAAAGTTTTCCCCTCTTCTGACTGAGATCGACGATATCATTTCTTCATGAAATTTTTTGTCGACCTGAGATCGAAGATTTGTTTTCTTTTCCCAGGACGGAGTCTGCCGCTTCACATTCTGAAAAACTTTATAACTAGGTTTTCTTCGAGCTCAATCCCGCGCTTTTTGTTCCCTTGCACTTGATCTCTCTTTCTTTTTGCAGGAAACCAATGGTGATTCCGGCGATTTCCCTTTCTGGCATGAAGTTTGACACCAGCTTTGACATCGACTTTGACTTGTTTCGTCATTCCGATCAAATCTTCATGGACATTCTGCAGTCATTTGAAGATAAGCATCTGAAGACATTCATGACCACCAGAATCAAGTTAGCAACAACAGAGATAAGGGAGTGGGTTTATACTTCAACCACTCCAGATGCAGATACGATGACTGGCATCATCTCAGGAAATCAGGTTACCCTAACCCCTACCGTTTTAACAGAGATTTTTGGTTTGGTTAATGGAGATGAGGAAATTGAGATAGATAGTTCTGATTATGATAATATGTTGATCAAAATGGGTCATTCTGATGGAAACCCTAACATTCTTAAAAAGAATTTATCTGTTGAATACAAATTTCTTGCTGATGTTGTGGGTAAAGTCTTGCTGGGCAAACACACAGCCCATGATTACATTATCAGGCACCAATTCTTAGTGATGTGTGTTGTGGTGAACAAGAAGGCAGTTAACTGGGGTAAGTTATTATTTGATTTGATCAAAAAGAAGAATACTAAGAAGGAAGTATGTTTTGGGAGGATTTTAGGCATTTTCCTCCAGGCCAAGGCTTTTGAATCACTGGTCTCTCAGACCATATTCATTAATGCCTCCAAGAGGCTGACATGTGTCTTGTTTGGGAGATGGGAGAGGACCATCATTAAGCCCTCCAGGGCTTCCTCCTCTTCCAGGACTTTTGAGGATACAAGGGCAGTTACAGCTACTCCCCCACCTCTAGAAGAAATTACTCCCTCCATCAGGATTCCTTCACTCCCTTCTCGACAACAACTTCTTCCTCCTCCATCTCCACCACAGTATCCATTTCCTTCATCAACTACCCTCCAACAACCTCCATTTCTTCACCAATCCACCCTGCCTCACCTTCACAACTTCCATCTCCACCTCCTCAATCCCCAATCCACCTACCAGAGGATATACTCCATCACCGCATCACTCTCTCATTCAAACTCATCTAACTGTTATTCCATCCACATACCTCCAGCCTAACTTCAACCTACTATCTTCCTCCAAACTCTCCAATCCATCAATCCCCAGCTCACTCATCCATTCAAGAAACCACCACATCTACTCCTACCACTCAAATTCCTACTACCAGAACTCCAACCACATCAATTCCATCCAACATTCCCTCTAACCCCACCTCCACATTCCCTGAAGTCCCCCAAGCTTTCTCTGTATGTTCACATTGTGGACATCAGACCCCCTTCACTCCCTCTGCTCCAGAACCTCTCTATCTAAATTTCTCTGATATTGCAAAGGATCTTCTCAAATTCATCTCTCCTACTCTAGAGCAACTCATAGCAAATGTTATTGCTCCTCTATCTGCCTCCATCAATTCTCTCTCCATAAGAATTGTTGCACTTTCTGCTGTCCCTTCTTCTGGGGGCCTGGCTTCAGGACCCTCTGAAATCAGACAGGGGGATATATCCTGTGAAGAAGCTCCAGTCCCTCCAGTTTCTCCTCCAGCAGTAGCAGCAATAGCAGTTGTTCCAGTTTCTCTTTTTCTACCAACAGCAGCAGCAGATTCTCCTGAAATAGACATCCCTACAGATATTGTTGGTATTACAGATATTGTTATGGCTTATGATATTGATGAAGAACTAAGCACTGTTGGTGATTCTATTATAAATCTCACAGTTGATTAAAATTCTTTACTTGATTCTTTCAATCCAGTCTACAGATATGCTTTACCAAGTTCTGTTGTTTATTTCTCCAAGTCTATTGTATGTTATTCTGCCCCAATAAGTTCAACAGTTATGAACCAAATAAGGGCAAGCTTTGTTGCTCCAGTGGTTACTGAAATATTAGCTATTGAAGATATTTGTGAACCAGTTTCTGAGCCCAAGGCTTTCTCTCCTCCAACTTATAAGATGGATGAAAGTCCTATACCAAACAGGGATGATATCATGCTTGCAGATATGGAAGAAGAAAAAGAAACTCAAATTGTTACTGAAAGTGTTGCAGAGCCAGAATTTCAAGTACAGCCTCAGGCTGAGAAGCAGATCTCTAAGGAAGCACTGAAAGAAATTGATGATTTATATGACAATCCTCTTGGATCATCTGATGATAATAATGATGAAGATGATTATGATGAATCAAATCTTAAAAAGACAATTTAAGAAGAGGAAAGTTCCTTCCAAGGCTGTTCCTAAGCCTAATTCCACTGCTGACACTCCTTACTATATTTTGCATAATATTACTCCATATCCAGGAATGCCTAAATGGATGTGGCTGTCCAAGAATGAGCAAAAGAAAAGAAAGAATAAGAAGAAGTTTGGATCTGCTCCCACCAAGAAATTCAAAAAGGATCCACCTCCTCCTCCTCCATCAGCTGCAGGTGCTTCAGGCAATCTAACCTCAAGTACCACATCTTCTCAGCACTCTTTTAAATCTGAACATAAGGAAAGACCTCACTCTCCACCAGTTCCATTTGTTGATCCAAAACAGGAAAATACTTCTAAAATGGCTACATTTCAAGAGCTGGTTAGACTTTTTCTGATAAATAAAGCTAAAGCAGAAGGCAAAGATGTTTCTCAATATACTACAGTGTCTTCTTACAGAAAAGAAGAATTAAAAAGGTATGATAAAGCTAATCAATTTTTCAATGTTGATACTTATATGAGTCTACATCCAGAGGCAGTTGTTCCAAGAGAAACTTCATGCAATATCATTGGAGCAGCTGATATGACTTTGTCTAAAAGAGAAGCAACTAATCCTAACAGGAAAATCATCTTCAGACAACCTTCAGAGAAAGACAATCTTAGAAAACTAAATAGCTTTTTGATTAGTTTGTTTTTTTTCTCTCTGAACTATTTGTGTTGATTTGTCACAAAGCACTTGATGTATATATATCTGCTAGACTTTTACTTTCTGCAAGATATTTGTTGTTATGTTTTGTGATTGTATTTTATTGTTTTAATGCATTGTACATAATGACCTCACTCAAATAAGAGGAGATTGTTGGATCCCTAGTTTGGATTTGGGCTAAGGTTCACTATTAGGTTTTGACCCATCATGTATAGCCTGGAGTCAATTTGTTAGTTCTAAGGTTAAGACAGTCTGACTAGGTTAGACATCTTATGATCCATCCTTGAGAAGACTTCGGAGATTCAGACTCAGAAGAATTACAGTTTTTATGAGAGTTCAGAAATCAGTTCGAAGTTCTTTGAACTCAGCTCGACGAACGTCGATCGCAGATCGACGAACTCAGAGTTCCTTCTCTGAGTTGAGCTTGACGATATTCGAGCTCAGGTCGACGAACTCCTTTCTCTCTCAATTTCTCTGGTCGACGATATTCTACCTCAGTTCGACGAACTTGGAGCTCAGCTTTGACAATTTCTTTCCAGATTATTTTTTCTCTGAGCTCAGGTTGACAAAGACGATTTCTCAGCTCGACGAACTTTGAGTTCAGGTCGACGAAATCTGTTCTGAGGTCGACGATTTATGCCAGTTTTAGTTTGACGAATTCTCTGTCATTTCGATTTGAATTGGTATTATTCTAAGCCAGTAATTCTCTGATAATTAATGCTTATATTCTCAAGAATATAGTCGTTGCTAGGCAGCATTAATTATGGATTTCACAGAGTTAATTACTTGACTTTTTTACTGGGACAGTTAAGAAATCAATTTATTGCTCTTCTAGCCATTTGTCCAAGTTCCAAGATTTCAGCAGACAATCAAGGAGTGGGATTCAAATTCAGAGACAGAATTTCTGCAGGATATATAAAAGAGTTTTTAAAGAGATTGCACAAAAGAAGTTGTAAAAAATTGTCTAAGGCTCTCAGGCAGACAGAGAAATATATTCAGTCTGCATATTCATAGTCTTCATCATCTGCAACTTTTTTCAAGCTTTCAAGAGACATCAAAACACAATCAGTCTAAAAGCTTCTGAAAATCATCAAAGAAGACCTACACCCTGCAAAGCTTCCAGCAAATTCCTGAACAATAATCATCTCAGGGGGAGCTTTGCCAACATCAAGCAATCCACTAAAGTCTTCTCAGTTGTTTGAGAAAGAGAAGACAACATTATATTTTTCACCCCACTGTACACAGGGTTTTAACTCCCTTCAAAAGTTAACCACCTGGTTCTTAAGTCTCCTTATCAAAAGACTTAGCTTGATTTTTGGGCACCTGATCAAAAGCCTAAAGGGTTGTGAGATCTCCCTTTAAATAAATCTTGTGGTGACAGGGCACCTGAGCAAAAACCTGTTGGTGACAGGGCACCTGATCAAAAACCAGTAGTAGATTCCTAACAGGGTGGTAGAAGAGTGGATGTACCCAAGTTTAAGGGAACCACTATAAATTTCTTATGCTGTCTGATTGCTTGTTGTTTTCTTATTGTTGTGTGTTGTGTTAGTTTTTTATTCCTGCACATTCTTAAGATATATATATCACTATTTTTAATTCCGCTATAAAAACCAATTAAGTTTTTAAAATATTATATTCACCCCCCCTCTAGAGTTAAATAGATATATCCCCTCAGGTGGTAAAGTTTTTACCATCCTTCACCGCGCAGACTTCTCGCGTGGCCTCTTCGTTGGTTAGTCGTTGCGGCTTTCTCTAACCGCTGCGGGCTCTGCATTTAGGTCGTGACAACTTCTCTTGTCGCTGGTGTCTTATCACCGAGGTCGTGACATGTCTTCTCTTGATTCTACCGGACAGGCAGCTTCTACCGGACAGGCGGCTTCCTCCTCTGCAAACCGCCCGGCCCTTGCCCCTGAATTTCGGGATGAACTGCGGATTACTATTATCTCGTTAACCAGGAATAAGAACTTTGTGGAGTGGGAGCAATCGGTTCGCCGCATTCTTCAGTCCAAAGGCTTCCTACATTACTTAACTCAGGCTGCTTCCGCTATTCCTACTGAAGACTGGTTGCGCAATGATGGTCGCGTTCAGACCTGGCTCCTGAACTCCCTTGATGGAGAACCATATCGCATGGTCATGTATCATGAAACGGCAAAAGCAATGTGGGATGAACTTCATTCCCTCTATTCGGGAAAGATAGTCTACAGCAGTTGTATGACATCATCATTGATCTTCAGAATCTTGATGCTAGCGGGGCCACCGACCTCACCTCCTTTGTTGCTCGGGCCAAAACTCTGGTAGAAGCATGGATTCAACATCAACCTCCCACGATGGGCCTCACTGCACAACGTGCTCAAAAAGAAGTTGTTGGTGTTGTCATGATGATGGCTCGTGTGGCACCGCATCTTCAAAGCGTTCGGGCTCAGATCCTCTCCTCTGTTTCTACTCTGTCACTATCAGACGTGTGTTCCATGTTGCTCAAGGTCTCACCGCCTCCTGATGGTTCTGGACCTCCATCACCGGCTCTCCTTCAGCAGACTTTTGCGCCCTTACTGCCCCTTCCACCTTCCGCTCAGGGGGCGCATTCTGGCTCTCGCGACCGAGGATGGGGAGGCCGGCCACGACCAAAGTGTTCCTTCTGCGGTAAGGACGGTCACCATGAGGCCGCGTGTTATCGCAAGCAAAGGTTTCCTCCTTGTCCACAGGCCGCCGTTGCTGCTCACGACTCTTTGATCACACGTACTGACATTGAAGAGGTCCGTCTTCAGCTCCAACAACTTTATGATCTGCTTAGTCGCCCACCTGCCTCTGTTACCTCGGTTGCCTCCATCTCACATGAAGGTATCTCTTGTCTCTCCACTAGTCCGCGGTGGATAGTTGATTCAGGTGCCACTCATCACATCACCTCCATGCGGCCACATGAGTACCTGGATTCTCTTCATCCTAAGTCTATCACAGTGGCCAAAGGGGACACTGTTCCGGTCTCCGGCTCTGCGATATCCCTCACTTTTTCTCTATCTCTACGCTCCGCTCTTCATGTTTCAGGCTCCCCATTTAATTTACTTTCTATTGGTCGGCTCACTACTGATTTAAATTGCTCAATAACCTTTACATCTTTCTTTTTTCTGATACAGAAACGACAGACGCAGAATATCATTGGTAAGAGACGACTGCGGAACAGGCTCTACCTTCTTGATGACTCCCATACTATCCTCTCTTCCGTCTCCTTCGTTGATTGGCATCAGTTTCTTGGTCATGCCCCTTTGCCAGTCCTCCAGAAGGCTCTACCAGATGTATCTCTTCCTCCTTTTCAGTGCGAATTTTGTATTTTCAGCAAGCAGCCTCGTTCATCTTTTGTATCTCATTGTACTCAGCTCTGCTCCTTTTATTTTAGTACACTCCGATATTTGTGCACCGTACAAATCACTAGCATCTCTGGCTATCGCTATTTTCTAACTTTTATTGATGATTATTCTCGAATGACATATCTATATTCACTTAGGGATCGCTCCGAGCTTTCACGTGTCTTTTAGGCTTTCCTCCTTGAGACTCACACGCAATTCTCCACGAACATCAAAACTATTCGCACTGATAATGCTCGCGAATATACTAACCACGAGTTTGCGAACCTTTGCTCGGATTTTGAAGTCATTCACCAAACATCGTGTGCTTATATCCCTCAACAAAATGACATAGCCGAACGTAAGAACCGCCATCTTCTCGATGTCGCTCGCTCTCTCATGCTTCAAATGCAGGTTCCCAAAACTTATTAGAACCTTGCCCTTTCAACAACATGCAATCTGATTAACCGTCTTTCGTCCTCCATACTCCACAATGCCACTCTGTTCAGCCTCTTGTTCCCCTCTACTCCGGCATTCTCTTTCATACCTCGCATCTTTGGGTGCACCTGCTATGTTCACAATCTTGGTCCATCCACGGACAAGTTGGATCCCCGAGCGGCCAAACAAATCTTTGTTGGCTATTCTCCTACTACCAGCAAGGTAACTGTTTCTGCTGATGTTACCTTTCGGGAGAATCTTCCCTTCTTCTCTACTCCGGACCCTACACCTCTACCACCACCCATCCTATGTTCTCTCCTTCCCGTTACCACTCCTCCCCCACCATACATTCCTGCCCAGCCTCCCACTATTTCCAAGCCACCTGTTATATGTGTGTGCACTTGTCGCCAACCTAGCTCTGTTGCCCCAATGCAGTCGGCTTCGACCTCTGACGCTCCGCATCCTGCTGATCCAGCACCAGAATCAACCGCTCATCCCATGATGAATTATGTATCCCTACATAGTCTATCCCCACGACTTCAAACGTTTGCCACTTCATTATCCTCTATTTCTGTACCTAACTATGTGTAGGAGGTTCTCCAACATCCTGGCTGGCGGGTGGTCATGGAAGAAGAAATGACTACTCTCTGGGCTAACCAGACCTGACACCTAGTCCCTTTACCTCCCGGGCAGACACCTGTTGGGTATAAATAGGTCTTTGTCATCAAACATGCTCCTGATGGGACAATTGATTGTCTGAAGGCCCGCCTGGTGGCTTGTGGATTCTCGGGATCCATAGTGATACCAGCGGAGCTCACTATATATCCAAGAAAGATAACAGACTCAGCCATAAAAAACATTTCTCCAAGTTGATATATAGTCGTTCGACTCGCAGGAGCTCGAAGATAGTATGTAAGTGAGTCTGGTGCTCACGCTCAGTGTGACTATAGATCAAAATGTCGTCGAATTAAACTACTACGAACTTCCCAATATAAGGTCTGAAGACCTGGGTCATCATCCGAGCGAAAATACTAAAGCATTGGATAACCCAAATGGCATCACAAGCCACTCATAAAGTTCATCCTTCGACTTGAAGGCAGTCTTCCACTCGTCTCTTTCGCGTATACGAATCTGATGATAACCGCTACGGAGGTTGATCTTAGAGAAGATCGTGGCTCCAGTCAACATGTCCAACATGTCATCCAGTTCGGGTATCGGGAATCGGTATTTCACAGTGATCTTGTTGACAGTAAGACTGTCAACGCATACACGTCAAGTACCATCATTTTTTGGGGCAAGGAGGGCAGACACCGCACATGGACTAAGGCTATGACGAATAAAGCCTCAGTCTAAAATCTCTCTGATCTGCTTCTGCAGCTCCTCATAGGCGGCAGGATTCAATCGATAATGCGGTAAATGTGGGAGGGAAGCTCTAGGAACAAGATCTATCGCGTGCTGGATACATCTCATGGGAAGTAACTCAGCCGGAAGCTCATCAGGGTGTATATCCTGGAACTCCTCTAAGAGTCTCCTAGCAGGTATAGAAATAGACTCGTATCTCTTCAATACGTCAGATGCCTGTAAAATCACTAAGGCATAATAGAAGCAGCCATCAAAACTCTCTCGATGGAACTCAGTGTCTCGTATAATGCTAAGAGTCTTCTTCCTTTCAGTGGGAGGAAGAGATTCTTTCGCACTACTACTCGTGCGGGATGTTGGTGTTGTGGGTCGCATAGGGTTCAACACTACTCTCTTTCCGTCCAGTAGAAAGGAACAAGTGTTGGACATGTCATGTATGACATCCCGATCATACAACCAAGTAACACGTGGGAGACATCCGTAGGCATAACGTCACACCAAATCTTATCGGAGTAGGGACTCATAGTGATGGGCACTAAACATCTCCTAATCACTGATAATGTAGTCTTGGTGACCCAAGCAACCTAAAATGGGGAAGGGTGCAGCTCAGCAGTGAGTCCCATACGGGGTAAAGCTACCTCAGCTATCACATTCATACAACTCCCGTTATCTACTACTAAACAACACATTTTCTCCTCAGCCTTAAAGTAGGCATGGAAGATGCTCGTCCACCAATAATCGGTCGATTCATGTGATGTAGATAACATGCATCTCGCCACTATAACGTCGGGATCTATCTCCTCATCACTAGGCGTATCGTACACTTCATCATACAAAATGTATAAGTCCCTCTTGACTCCAGATTCTTCTACAGACTCATCCTCCTCAGTCGCCTCATAAATAACTTGTGTGTCTTTCCTCTTGAGACAATCCCTAGATATATGGCCCATCTACTGGCACTCATAACATCGGATCTGTGAAGGGGTCACAGTTCCCATGGGGGACTTCCCTTTTTGATATCTTGTATAGGTCGAGGTAGGCTTTGACGCACTCTCCTTACCTATCAGTTCTTCTTTCTTGTAAGCGGTATTCGTTTTGTTTGGAGGTTTGAATCGGGCGATTCTCTTTTGGTGTTCTTTTATATCAATGGCGATAGATGCAGTCTCAGCAAAGGAATAGTGGTCATATCGAATCAACTCATCGCGGATCTCAGAGCGCAGTCCGGACTTAAATTTAGATAATGTATTTTGTAGGTGTTCGAATACGTTGCACCTAATCATAAGATCCTTCATCTCAGCTAAATAATCAAAAATGGATTTGGACCCTTGACGTAGAGATGTCATCTCGTCTCATAGATGGGTTTGGTAGTGTTGGGGAATGTACTGCTCCTCTAATATGACTTTCATGTGTGCCCAATGGGTAATAAGAGGGTGTTCATTCCTCTCTAGACTACGCTCCTCACCTATCCAAAAGATTTTCGCTCGCCCAGACAACCTCATCTTGGCAAACTAAACATTTTGGTCTTTCGTCATACGATACCACTCAAAATAGGTCTCTATGTCTATAACCCAGTCTGAAAAAACCTTGGGATCCATAGACCCATCATAAAGTGGCGGATCTAACTTCACAATGCGTGTAAGATCCAGTGGTCTATTCCGGGGAGGATAATCATAATCATCATCGTAAGAATCACGATTGTCTCGACGCCATGGGGGTGGGGGTCGATACCAATCTCTAGGTCGATCATCACGATGCATGGCCGGTATAGGCCTACGATGGTCTCGCAGACGCTCTTCTCTAGCTACGTCATTATAGGGTCTCTCCTGATAACGATCTCGCGTACCTAGGAAAGGCTCTCGTTAGGGTTCAGGAAAATTCCTCGGGAAATTCCTACCCTGGTCGTATTCAAAGTCAACCTATCTATGGGATTTCTAACCTCTTTCTCAAAAAGAGGGTTTCTCTTAAGTACAGACCTTTCTCCATAAGGTGGTGGGACATCCTAATGGGGTCGCACGGAATGTTCATCTCGAATCGAAGGTGGCATTGACGCTCGATGGAGTACTTCTAAGCTATTAACCCTAACACTAAGGTTTTTGAACCGTTCTCGCATGGAAATGTTCAACTCGGCTATTTAGTGGGCGTATGGTAGAAACCACGGGGATGGTTCGTTCCTTTCGTTTCCACGACTCGGTTGACCATGTTCAACTCGACGCATCTCCGATTTTATCTCGTGAGGATGTTCAGGTGGTGAATTGCGGTGCTGTGAACTCCTACTCACTAACCTATCACTATGCAGATGCATACAAACAAACAATAAAATGCAAATGTATGATTATGTAATGAAAAAATTCTTTTTTTCTCTTTTTTTAAAAATAAAATGTTATGCGGGTTCCTATAATACGCAGGCCTGATCTCGAAACTTATAAAAATTTTCGAAACGTCCCTCTGATACCAAATTAATGCAGGACGGCGTGTAGGGTTTGCGCTTCTGTTGGTTTTTTCTAGGAAATCATAAATGCATACAACGAATAAATGAATTTTACAAAAATAATTAGAGCGGTCGTTGCACAAACTTTATGAAATTAAGCAACGTTCGTTTTTATAAAGCACAAAAAAATTATTTTGTTTGAAAAAAAAATTCTTAAAATAATGGTTCGATTCTAAACCCGGGGAAGGAAGTTCGCAACTTTCGTTACGTCCTCTTGTCATAGCAAAACGGAAATCGTGAACTCCAAATACGTTTTCGTTTGAAGTTTTCGACGTAGCGTTTGCTGACAAAATTTGAACGAAAAACTCAGCAATGAATCTAAAATCTTAAGAGAAAATGTAGACACACCCAAAGGAGGGGAAAAAATCAAGTTACTCACGAAAAGAGACGTCTTTCCGTCGAAGTCGGCGGCGATCCCGCGAGGAATTTCCTCGTCACCTTCAATCTCCCGTTCCGAGATCGGACGCTATCGCACACAGGCACCACGAAATTAAATTGCTCTCTCACACTCAAGGTGGCTCCACGGATTCACTCACTCAAAATGTAAGGAAGCCACAAACTCACAACCTGATTTTCACTTGCTTTCACACTCAAGGTGGATACACGAAATCTCAAACACAAGAGACAAATTCAACCTCTGTTTATTGTCCACTCTCCCCGATAGCACTAATCATTCAATCAACAACAATAGCACAGATCAAGTAGCAGGCTAAACTTTCATACAAGAGTGTACACAGTGGAAGCAAAACTCACAGAAAATTCACAACTCTAAACAGGAAGTCAAATATTCATTCACAATACAAGTCTCTAATAGCTACAGGACTCAAGAAAATCTGGAAGCAAAACTAAAAAAATCATTCAACCTTCCCTCCTACTCAATCGGGAATCCAAGAACACAAGCAGTAAATCAATTTTAATGTTCAACATCCACCGAAAAAATACAGACACCACAATCCCTTTTATAAGGTTTTGAAATCAAAGCAGGCATAACCTCCATGAGGTTTGAAGGTGCGGCCATGGCGGATCCCCTTCGTGGTTGAAACCGTCGGGAATGAGAGGGCGTGGCGTAATGTTGGCGTCGTGGAGCAGTTGGATCGTGGGCGCCACTGACTGGTGGCGTGAAGCTCGCACCTCAAGTGGTCGCTGAAATCGCGTCGAATCTGGAGAGCCGTCGTGACCTGGACCGAACGGAAGAAGAACAGTGCAGGGACGGGAATTGGACCGGACTTCTTAACCTAAACTTAATATATTTATATATATAACTGTATATATATACATTAATAAGTGTCTTAATTTATATATATAACAAGCAGTCGTGCACGAGAGACCCCGTGCAGGCAACATTTGTCGTGGGTGCGACATTGGTCGAGGGTGCGACATTTGTCGAGGGTGCAATATTTGTCGAGGGGACGACATTTGTCGAGGGGGCGACATTTGTCGTGGAGGAGACATTTGTCATGGGGGCGACATTCGGCCGGGGGAGGGGGGCTACATTGTTCGTTCGCGGCGGCATTGGTCGTTCGTGCCGACATTTGTCGTGCGCAGGCCGTGGGGGATGACATTGGTCGAGGGAGGCGACATTGATTGTGGGCGGCGACATTGGTCGTGGGCAGCGACATTGGTCGTGAACGACGATATTGGTCATGGGAGGTGACATTGGTCGTCGACGGCAACATTTCTTGTGGGCGATGACATTGGTCGTGGGCTTCATTATTTGTCGTGGGGGGAGGAAAAATTATTGCGAGCAGTGACATTCGGCGAGGAAGGTGACATTCGGTGAGAGCGGCGACATAGGACACACTTGTGTTTATCTGTGAGTTGTTGATAAGTAAATTAAGTCATGTTTTTGATAGTTTATATTGTTAACATGTATATGAAAAAAAGTCCCTTTGTAATTATTCATATACATTCATGCACTGCTAATTAATGGGTGTTAAAAAAACTTACTGGAGTTTCTCAGCAGCATTCAGAAATTAAAATATAACACCAAAAAAATAACAATGCAAAGTTTTTTAACAGCAACCCAAAAAAATCTGAATTGAGTTTAACAGCAAGGAAATTATACACTGTTTAAAATCAAGAGACACTTTGAAGAAAATAAATAACAATTCTTACTGCACAGAAGCTTCGGAATCACGATGGAGGATCGAGGAGCTCTCGAGGTGAGGCTTTATCGAGGATCCAAAAGACTGGTAAATGGGAGATTGTCAAGGATTGATCCAAATTGACATATCATGGTATTTTGCAAAATGCAGTTCATTTTTTCACCTTAACAATAAATGAATTTTGGTTGGGATTAGACATGGGCTCACGATAATTGATTCCCCAATTTACTTTCAGTTCATATCATATAAAACCAAATCGAAATACTAAAACAATTTAAACCAAAGCAGAGCATCAGAACACAAACAATTGTTTGTTAGTACAATCTAATTTTTTAGTAGTTTCATTCAGATTCCATTATTAACAATCTGTAAGGTTAAGAACCAAACCAAATCAAGTGTGCCCTCTATTCTTTTCCATCGTAATACTAAGTATAGTAAGAGTGTGAGATTTCCATGTTCTAAGCACAAAGTTGAATATGATGGCATATACTCTTGCTTAACAGTGAAAAAAATTATGATATTGAAAGGTTGCTAGACTTACCAATTGGGATAGCACCTGCTGTCATATACTCCACAACACCGATGCCAAAATGCTCATCTATCATTGACTGTGCAAGCAACATGAATTTGTACATATATCATGCAATCCAGAAGACTAGTAAATGGGAAATATCTAAAGTAGGAGATAGACCACATTTGTCGTGGCAGGGATATTTGTTGTGGGGGAAACATCAGTCGTGGGCGGTGACATCGGTCGTGGGCGGCAATATCGGTCGTGGGCGGCGACATTGGTCGTGGGCGGCGACATCGGTCATGGGGGCTAAAATTATTGTTAGATCATTTTGAAATATCTATATTTTGTAAAATAAAATAATTTTAAGACACTTGCACTTGGGTTGACTCTCGAGTTTACTCTGGCATTGTCATCTAAGTCGAATGCCGCCCTCTTTTACGTTGTACTGACCCGCCCTGATTTGGTAACGATGATGACGCCCCAACATGATTTTGGTATGTCATTTGTATTTGTTTGAGATGTTATCTAATCAAATTATGAACCCGTGCGTGATGACATTTCTATAAATGATGCAAGATCATGAGATAATTAAACACTAAATCACATTATTGAAGAAGACATAATCAACAATCAATACTAACATAGCACAAAATAAAAACAGATTCACATTCAAAGATTCACATTCTCTTAATATATTGTATGAATTAGAAAATTGTCATTCTTTTAACAATTATATGAATATACAATAATTTACGAAAAATATATCATAATAACTTTCTCTTTGACTTCCTATGAACATCCAATTGATGTTATTATATTTAAAACAAAACAATCAATATAACACTAAAAGAATAATACACATAGCTAAGTTAAGATGATCAAGGCAATGATTTCTATATTGTATAACTGAAAACAACAGAAAACTGAATATACGATGATTGTCAGGTGCGGACTAATCATGACATGTTGCTAAGAATCATTTTTACACCATGTTATAAGCGATGACAATTTTTTTTATAATTGGAGCTGGACAACATTTTATTTGCGACTCCCATCCACATTTTAATTTAACTAAATGTGTAATAGAGGTATCACAACCTCACATTTTTTATAATCATGTACATATAATCTTGTGATGAAATCTTCACTTGAAGCTCAGCCGTATGTTTGACAATTCGTTAGATATCATGATGGTTCTAGTTTTTTACTGAAATATTGTCACTTTTAATTATTTATTCACTTCCTATGATGAAATATTGTGATGGTAAAAACACAAAATCAAAATGCCATTCATTCAATTTTCAAAGTGCCAACTATAACCATAAAATGTTATGCTGCCTGATTTGAAAAAATTACTGAAAAAATGAATTAAAAAATTACTGTAGCTCCGTAGCCTGGGAAGAGATAACAGACCTTATAAGATTTGGAAAAAATACTCAAAAAATGACTGAAAAATTAAGATAACAGAACTTATAAGTAGAACCATGAAAAAATTAGTGCAGCCTGAAAATACTTCAAGCCCCCACCAAGTTTTGAAAATGGCATTTATTGGATTTTTCAAGTGCCCCAGAACTTCAAGCTAGAGATGAAATGTGCAGCCATTGCGGTAGGAATTAAGTACACTAGAGGAACATTAAAATAGACACAAAATCGATCATAAACTGCTTGAAATAACTCAAAGAGAAGAGAGCAGACAACACAAAATCAAGTAGCTATTGCGATATTTTGAGATGAAATGTGCAGCTATTGCGATGGGAAGTAAGCACACAGGAGAGACATTAAAATCGAACATAAACTGTTTGAAATAACTGAAAGAGAAGAGAGCAGAGAAAACAAAATCGAGCCTACCGTGACATACTGAGCATATACTATTCTCATAGCTGGCTGCTTGCGAAAGAATAATCGAGGAAGAGCGGCGGAGGGAGGAAGCCCTTTCCGTGGAAGAAGCCGGGTATTTCCGTCGCCGGCGGAGGGAGGAAGCCTTTTCCGTGGAAGAAGGCGGCCATTTCCGTCGCCAGCAAAATCCCATTCCATCGCCGTCTCTGAAGTTGCGGGAGGAGGGATGTGGGAGTAGAGATGCGGGAGGAGGGATGCAGGATTTACTTTGCTTTAGGGCAATCTGGAGGAGACGATTGAAAGAGCGTGCGATAGAAGAATCGTGGTTATCATGATTTTGAGGGGGAACAGTCCAGCGAACGAAGATTTAAAACCTAAATTAAGCCCTAATCCGGTCAAAAGACAAAAATATCCCGAATATAACCCACAAAAACTATTTTTATGAGGACATTTTTGGATTTAAATGTTACATCATGCTCTCATTAAGGGTTTCCTTATGTAATAAAGATATATTCATAAATTTAGATATATATATCACAAAAATATAAAAACAATTACATAATGTGCAAAATGACACAATGCAACATTCAAGGTCGATAGAGGTCTGGTCGGATGCGGCGTCGGGTACTTTTGCGTCAACCTAATCTAAGCTGCTCTCCACCAACTGAGTTGCCATTGGTTAGATTTTGTTGAGCGAATATTTCAGCTCACCATCCACCACGAGTACTTGAGATCTATCTATTAGAGTTAGTCGAATGGATTCGCACCATGACCTCCCTAGTATAGGACCTTCCACAGCCCAATTCTTGTAAAGAATCCACATTTGAGCAGTGAGAATGAATCTACCCCTGACTAAATAGTGCAAACTGTGGAATGTAAAAGTGTGAACACCACCAATGTTCCTGAGAGCAACATTAGCATAGAGTGTTTGGTATCTACATCTAGTTATATTGAAGAGGAAACTCAAATAAAAGACTCATTTGCAGGTATAGAATCATTGAAATTTCTTCCAGCTATACCTTAGAGCCTACTTGATTATGACAAAAGATAGGGCACAATGGCGACAAAGGATCTATATAGCCGACCTCACTGTAGTGGGATAAAGGCTTGAGTATTGTTTAAACCTTAGAGCCTACTCATCCCCGGGGATGTTGAGTTTAGGTTTGTGCACGTAGGACCATCTTTCGCACTCTGGAGCGCACTCCTGATTTCTTGGGAACATACCCGATTACATGCCGCACATACGATGAGGTTTCTATTCTCCTACTTAGTATTGTGGACTGCCCTTATCCCCCCCTCCCCTCTAATGGCGCCTCTAAAGATCCAACATAAATAAGGAGAGATGAACTCGAGAAAAAAATACCACAATCATTGTTTGGAGGAGATAATAAAGGTGTTGGGCTATAAAGGCTAAAAGAACAATAAGAATTATGCCTTTGAAACACCTTAACCATGTGGGTTGAGCATGATATTCTCTGTATCCTTGTGCAATGACCCTAGTATCCACAACCTATTGTTTATGAGTAGATAACAGAATTCACCAATTGTTTGTCCCATTACCATGCAACTTATATTAAAACTAAGAGAAAAGCCCGAAACTAAGACAGAAGCATTAACATTCCTTGGCCTGTTTCTACTAAGAATTTCTACCATTAATATATAATGTGCCCAAATACATTATCTGATATGATTTAAAAAGTTGGAGCATATGATACGCATATTTAGAAGAAAAAAAATTTCAATATAAACTGTTGGTACAAATTAACGAGTATCATAGTTATTGCATAATAATTTGCGGAAGCAAAGCTCTGTTTTACAGCAGCAGACCTAACAATCGCCGACTAAATACGAAGCAAAAGCGAAAATTAAATGAAAAAAAAAAGAAATAGTTGGGAAAGAAACGTTTTGAGTAATGGAAGCGAAGTGTATTGCCTGCCGATGAGTCTGAGGAACTGCGCCATGCCGCTGCAGTAAGTGGTTTTTCCCGAACCCGGAGGCCCGATAACAACCTGACCGAAAGCCGGCATCTCTCTCTATGATTCCTCGCAATTTAAGAGGAGCGGAAAGGTAGGATAAGAAAAATAGAGAAACTCCAAGCGCAAATATGCTAGCCGAACGGGTCAGGGATGCAAGAAGAGGGAGCGTGAGGGAGAGATGGACGCTGAGAAGGAAAGGAAGCACGGCATAACATAACAGCACGGCATTTTCAGGGATAGTTGCTGAAGTTATGGAATGATTCTAAAAATAAATTACACATAAATATTAAAATTATTAAGAACTCAATCATATCAATATCCACTAATTCAAATAGTAATGTTACTAAAATACATCAAAAGTCTTTGTCTTTAAGACTTTACAACTGTTTTCTCAATTATAAGTGTTTTACAGACATCGGCAAACATTTCAACCACACATGAAATAGTAAAAATACACTTCGTTTGGCCTTTGAGGGCCGGCACAGCAAATAGTGTTTCAGTCCGCTACTTCCCGCTTGGCTCAGCTACACCTGCACAAAAGCATTCCACCTCAACGGTGACAAACAAAGCAACGGCCAGTATTAGCTGACCAATTTATAACTACCTCACCCCTCACTCGAGACGGCGGTACTCCTTCCCTGCAACAATATCATGTCACAATATATGCAGAGGTGCAACTTAAGTAACAACCAACACAAACGATGGCACAACCGGCCAATCGTCTCGTGCACTCAGGGCACATTATGTTGACTGGAGCCACGATCTTCTCTAAGATCAACCTCCGTAGCGGTTATCATCAGATTCGTATACGCGAAAGAGACGAGTGGAAGACTGCCTTCAAGTCGAAGGATGAACTTTATGAGTGGCTTGTGATGCCCTTTGGGTTATCCAATGCTTTAGTACTTTTGCTCGGATGATGACCCAGGTCTTCAGACCTTATATTGGGAAGTTCGTAGTAGTTTAATTCGACGACATTTTGATCTATAGTCATACTGAGAGTGAGCACCAGACTCACTTACATACTATCTTCGAGCTCCTGCGAGTCGAACAACTGTATATCAACTTGAAGAATGTTTTTTTTATGGTTGAGTCTGTTATCTTTCTTGGATATATAGTAAGCTCTGCTGGTATCACTTTGGATCCCGAGAATCCACAAGCCACCAGGCGGGCCTTCAGACGATCAATTGTCCCATCAGGAGCATGTTTGATGACAAAGACCCATTTATACCCAACAGGTGTCTGCCCGGTAGGTAAAGGGACTAGGTGTCAGGTCTGGTTAGCCCAGAGAGTGGTCATTTCTTCTTCCATAACCACCCGCCATCCAGGATGTTGGAGAGCCTCCTGCACAGAGTTAGGTACAGAAATAGAGGATAATGAAGTGGAAAACGTTTGAAGTCGTGGGGATAGACGATGTAGGGATACATAATTCATCATGGGATGAGCGGTTGATTCTGGTGCTGGATCAGCAAGATGCGGAGCGTCAGAGGTCGAAGCCGACTGCATTGGGGCAACGGAGCTAGGTTGGCGACAAGTGCACACACATATAACAGGTGGCTTGGAAATAGTGGGAGGCTGGGCAGGAATGTATGGTGGGGGAGGAGTGGTAACGGGAAGGAGAGAACATAGGATGGGTGGTGGTAGAGGTGTAGGGTCCGTAGTAGAGAAGAAGGGAAGATTCTCCGGAAAGGTAACCTCAGCAGAAACATTTACCTTGCTGGTAGTAGGAGAATAGCAGATGTAGCCTTTCTGAGTTCGTAAATAGCCAACAAAGATTTGTTTGGCCGCTCTGGGATCCAACTTGTCCGTGGATGGACCAAGATTGTGAACATAGCAGGTGCACCCAAAGATGCGAGGTATGAAACAGAATGTCGGAGTAGAGGGGAACAAGAGGCTGAACGGAGTGGCATTGTGGAGTATGGAGGACGAAAGACGGTTAATCGGATTGCATGTTGTTGAAAGGTCAAGGTTCCAATAAGTTTTGGGAACCTGCATTTGAAGCATGAGAGAGCGAGCGACATCGAGAAGATGACGGTTCTTACGTTCGGCTATGTCATTTTGTTGAGGGGGTATAAGCACACGATGTTTGGTGAATGACTTCAAAATCCGAACAAAGGTTCGCAAACTCGTGATTAGTATATTCGCGAGCATTATCAGTGCGAATAGTTTTGATGTTCATGGAGAATTGCGTGTGAGTCTCAAGGAGGAAAGCCTAAAAGACACGTGGAAGCTCGGAGCGATCCCAAAGTGAATATAGACATATCATTCGAGAATAATCATCAATAAAAGTTAGAAAATAGCGATAGCCAGAGATGCTAGTGATTTTGTACGGTCCACAAATATCGGAGTGTACTAAAATAAAAGGAGCAGAGCTCTGAGTACAATGAGATACAAAAGATGAACGAGGCTGCTTGCGGAAAATGGGACGCTTATACATTAGGACTTGCAAAACGACCCCTTGGTTTATAAGCTTGTGTGCGCAAGTTTATAAATTAAGGTTAATTTTGATATATATATATATACTGCTGTTTGATAACCGACACCCCAACGTATAAATCGGTATGGGACTTTTTATACGATGGGAGCCTTTCAGAAGACCCTTTGGCTTATGTGTTCTCACATAAGTGAAAGTTGATTTACATATTTCGTCTTATTGCCATTACTTATTATAGAATTGCTAGCATAGGTTCGCTGCCACCTGCTGTTGATTTATTCTCCACCTTCATGTCCTTCCCTTTCTTCTTCTCCACTCGGTGCTTAGAAGCCATGGGGGAAGGGGTAGGGGATGATAGGGCTTTTTCTTTATGACTAACGGTTTTCGGACCACATCATTTAGGGGATCGTTGAGCCCAACATGGAGGAGCAGCCCCGGAGGTCGGCCCGTTTGGAGCTAGGACAGTCTAGCTCAGGAGTTCAGACAGCTGGGACTGTGAGTCCCTGATTGTAGTAGTGTTTATTTTGCTTCTGCTTGAGTGGCTATGTAGTGAGGATTTGATGTATCGGGCTTAAGCCCGTATTTTAGTACTCTGATATATTATTCTGTGGACACTCCCTTCGTGGAGATTTTATTATATGTGATTTCTGTGGACTTGCTTTATTATTTGCTAAAGTTATGATCGAATTGGCCGGCAGGATTGGCGTTTTGTAGTGATGACCTTCCCGGGTGTGAAGGTGTCACCGCAAAGCGGCGGTTTTGGGCCCAAGACCCCGGTGTTTTAAAAAGAAAAAAAGGGGGTCTTACAAGTGGTATCAGAGGAAAACCTCGATCAGAAGAGTAGCAGTCTACTAACCCTGGGTCACCCCCGCTCGAGTTTAGTTTGGGGACAAACTAAGCAGCGGAAGCGTGGTGTTCCCATGTGGGGATCATATGTAACTGTCCACTGTTAATTAGGCTTGGGTCAATTGCTTCCAAGCGATTTTTGATGTGCAGCCTCCATCACAGCCTACACCATAGGGCGAAGTCCAGCAGACTCCGAATGATACACCACCTCCCCCGGTCCCCACTCCGTTCCTACAGTCGGAGATGGGGAAGACTCTGACAGCCATTCTGGAGGCTTTCAGGGCTCAGCAGGTTCCGGCTCAGCAGGTTCCGGCTCCGCAGCCAAACCCGGGGGCCAACTGGCTGAGCATCTTCCGAGGACTCTCTCCCCCGTCCTACTTAGGGACAGATTCAGCTGTCCGGACAGAAGAATGGCTGGACATTATGTACGAAATGTTGACAGGGATACGATGCCCCTGGGAGGAGAGAGTGTCATTGGTGGTCTCTTGCTTGGAGTCTCATGCCAAGAGATGGTGGAAGACGTCACTGGACACGACCTTTGCGGATATAGAGATTACAAAGATTACTTGGGGGGAGTTCAGGGCCATGTTACTGGAGCATTTTGTTTCACAGTCGGCTAAGGATGAGCTGGAGGACAGGTTTTTACAGCTAAAGCAGGGCACCAGGACGGCGGTGGAGTACCACCGAGAGTTCAACCACCTAGCCCGGTTTGCGGACTCGTATCAATTAGACGAGGCTGGATATATCAAGAGATTCTACAAGGGCCTCCGAGAGGAGCTGAGGGATGCACTGCTGTTTGTATCTGATGGGCCCATTTCCCGGATACTGGAGATGGCAAAAAGGATAGAGGCTGATTAGCAAGCTACTCGGGGCCGGAAACGGCCAACGGAGGATCAAGGTCGAGGAGCAAGGAACGATCATAGATGAGCCCGTGTCACGGACGGGAGAAGGGTCGAGGACCAGCCTTGTCAGGAGGCAAGACATGAAACAAGGGAGCCAGTGGTGGTGGCTCTACCACCTCTTCAAACACGGGATGGCCAAAGACCCGGGGGGGATGGCATATCCCCCGCCAGAGTGCTTCCACTGCCATCAGGTTTAGCACATCCGCAGAAATTATCCTATGAGAGGGGAACCCCCACCAGCACCACCGGCTGCCCAGCCAGCGCAGTATTTTGGAGGCCAAGGGCGTGGCCGAGGACGAGGATACCAGGGTAGGGATCGTAGACAAGAAAGGGAGCAATTGTATGCTTTGGACCTAGCGCAGCCTCGAAACCCAGAGCAGGTCATAGTAGGTACGCCAAGATGTTTAATGGTTTAAATAGAATTCCCTTTCTCAGTTGTTAAATTTGTAGAACTGCACTAGATAGAATAAATAGGAAAGAAAACTCGTTATAGAATCCTAAGATATTTAATCGCCCCAGGTATAGTCTTCATCAGCGACAAGTCTGCCCGCATGCTTTTCGATATTGGAGTTCTCACTCCTTCGTGTCCGAGACGTTCGTAGAAGGATTGGAAAGCGTGGAGCGATTCACGGGCTCAGAGATGAGGGTGCGACTACCCGATGGATCTGAACTCCTTACCTCGGACCACTGCAACATGGAGGTAGAAATCGGTGGAAAGGCATTTGAGGCTCCAGCGACGCTTTTGAAGTTAACGGGCTATGACTTGATCCTGGGCATGGTATGGCTGCACTGGAACCATGCCCAGATTGATTGTCAAGCGAAGAGGATCACCGTGAGACACGGGGACTCTTTTATTATTATCGAAGGTATAAGACTTGCCTCTCGTATTCTCTTATCATCAGTTCAGGCCGTTAAGGCCCATCTACAGGGGGAGGAGGTTTATCAGGTTCTATTTGAGATGGCGGAGGTCAAGGAATCTGTGACAGACATTCCAGTAGTACGAGATTTTTCCGATGTTTTTCCAGAGAAACTGTCAGGTCTACCTCCGCACCGGGAGCAGGACTTCAGGATACAGCTTGTGTCAGGGGCCAAGGCGGCCTCTAGGGCTGTAACGCCCCCGGTTTTTCTGCATTTTGGTTTGATCATTACTTGGCATTACGATGACGCGTTGTCGGCTTCTGCCATTGTTAGAGCGTGGTCATAGCTCTTTAGGTTCCTTTAGTGGTCCTTTAGTAGCCTATTTGCAAGATTCCCTAGCTAGCCGGAGTCTGTTTTGGTGACTCGGTTGGGCCTCTCGGGGAATGCTTGTGTTTTGGCTTCGGGCAGTGTTAGCCCAAGTTTTGATCGTCGGATGTTGTTTTTGACTTCACCGTTGTGTTTGTAGCTGCGATGTTTAGCTACGGTGCGAGTTTTGTCGAAATCCGAGATCATTCGTTTTTCGCGTCATTTCGACGTGCGTTTTGTTAGCCGGTATTGGCTACCTGTTTGTTGTGCGTGGCCTTATGTGGCCGAGCTTGGAAGGGCTGGTGCCTTGTTTTTAGGCTAAGTGGTTTAGCTAATTATTTATATTCATGTTGATGCTAGCTTGTATGCTTGTGCACATATATATATAAGTCTGTGTGCATATATATATAATTATGTTCCTGTGTGTGTGTGTATATATATATATGTATATATATATTAGAGTGTCAATATATATATATATATATATATATATATATATATATATATATATATATATATATATATAAGCCTTCAGCTTTAGGTAAGACTCAGCTGGGTGCTCGGCTTGGGACTTGTGTAGCTTAGTATTTTATTTCTTTAAGTGTCAACTAGTGGCTGTTATATCAGACTTATAATATTATAAAATATACTAGTGATTGGATATAATAGTATTTTAGTAGCTTAGTGCTGGTAGTTTATGTATGCATATTATATATATATATATATATATATATATATATATATATATATATATATATATATATATATATATATATATATATATATATATTTGTATATATCAAGCTTGTAGCATTGTCTCGGGTTAGCTGCTAAGGATAAGCGTGAGCTGGTTAGTGGCCGAATAGGCTAGATTAAATTAAGCCTTAGTGATAGCTAAGTATTATATTATTAGCTAGTGGGTTAAGTACCCAAAGTTTTTTTTTCCTTATCTTCTCCCCCAACCCGAGAGCCATCACTTTCAGCGGAAGGTTCAGACGGAGAAGCTGCAGCCTTGGCCGGCGATTCCAGCCGCTCTAGAGCTCGGTTTGCCCGGGGATTTTAAGTTTTGAGCTGCTCTCGCCGAGATCTTGCTTCCTAGGTATGTAATTTAGCTTTTAGGGCTGTCTTTAGAGACCTGAGAGTTTCGGGTTTCTCCTTCTTCTTCCCTAATGCTCCAGCTTAGCTTCCCAGGTGGCCGATCTTGCCGCCGGAGCTGAAGATTGGAGGTTTCCGGCTGTTTCCGAGAAGTATAGGCAAGTGACTCCCTTGCCCTTGCCCCTCTGTGTTTGTAAAGCTTGCTCAACTCATTTATTTCATTTTATTTCCTGTGCAATAGCTGAATCAGCCACTTTGGGCTGTTTTGTTTTGGGTTTCTCTATCCTTCCTTTCAAGTATCTCGGTTAGTAGCTTAATTAGCAGCTTGTTTGAATTTTAGCCTAAGTGTAATGATGTCTTAAGGGTAGGGTAGTGCTGCTAGATCGGTTAAGAAAGAGCAGCATGAGCCTTGGAATTTTTTTTTCCAAGACTCTGCTTGCTGGCTTTGAGTAGAGTTTGGGCTTATTTGGGTTATAGTCTAATTTATTAGGCTGTGGTCGGGTAGGAGAGATAGGAGTGAGAGCTGGAATTAAATTTCAGCTCTCGGGTTGTGGAAAGCTTAGTGGTAAGCTAGTTTGGAGCTGTTGTGGTCAATCTTGCCAAAGCAGGTTTGGCATTGAGTGAGGTAGACTATCTCAATGCCATAACCAGGGCTTGCGGTTAAGTCTCTGGCATTGAGCGAGGTAGACTCACTCAACACCGCCGTTTCTTTTTAGGCTAATGTTATAGCTTTGGGATGTGAGCTTCTTTAGGGCTGTTAGAAAAGTTTTACCTTCCTAAAGGGGATGTTGGGGGTGTTCGACTAGTTTTTGCATGCCGACTCGTGGGCTATGACCAGAGGGGGTGTGGTTGTTTGGACTATGAGGGGTGAATTGTGTGTGCTAAGCTGTGGCCACCACTAAGTTTGGACACTGTGACCAACTTGTTGGGTGTGTGGACCCTGAAGCTGCCACCGGTTGTGTTTTCACCCTTGAGTATTTTTGGGGTCTGGTTGTTGGTGTTGGACACTGTGGCCACCCACTCCAGTCCCCCTTATTTTTTCACCCCGGTCATTTGCCCACAAACTTAGGACTGTTAGTTTCCTATGGTCTACTTTTGGTTTTTCCCTGCTTTTATGCTGATGCATTTCTTCTGCAGGTTGATTCTTTCCAGAGCAGGTAGTTTTGTGCTCACACTCAGTGTGTTTTGCCTTTATTGCTCTTTAAGCAATGCTTCTTTCTTTTCTTGCTTTTGTAGTTTAGTACTTTGTTGCCGGGTTGGAAAACCCTTCTTTATTTAAGTAATCTGACACTCCTTTCTGTTGTTTATTTCCTTGCTGAGGCATTTTTTTTCTTGAATGTCTCAGGTCCAGGTTGTAGCCGATTGAGCGGCTGACTTTCCATTTGCTGGGTCTTGCTGGTAGCCTCCAGGGTAGCAGAGTTGCAGATCACTCCCTTGTGAGGTAGTCATTTCTTTTCTGTACGGACATGCACACTCACCGGTGGGTTCGTGTCGGGTTGTCGACGCCCACTGGTGGCTTACTTGTTTTGCTAAATATGAATTTAGACTGCTATTTTTGCCCTCTTGGGGTTGTTTACTTGCTTCTAGGATGGTTTTATGCTAGGTTGCATGTTAGATATTTTAAAACCCTAACTCTTATATGTACCTCATGCATATCATATTTGCAAAACTAAAGCACTATCTTCTTCAGGCGTAAAGAATAATTTTCAAATATAAAACTATACTCACCTTAGGTGTCGTGCATTTTATAAGTGGTCTCTGGTGGACTCTTATACTCATTTAGGGTGTCAAATTAACTGAATCAAAGTATTTTTCCGCTGTAGCATATATATATATATATATATATATATATATATTTTTTTTTTTTTCTTAGCGTGGACTAGCTGATCCACTATGTCGAGGGATACGGCCTTCAGATAAACTGATTTTCTATTAAATTAAGACTTATGATTTGTGGCTTTGGTGTGTCGCCTGAGCGTCGGCAGTTATCCCCTGCTCGACGTGGCATCACAACGCGTACTTTCCCTTACTCGGATACTTCTTAACCTCGGGAAAAATGCGGGTCGTGACAGTTGGTATCAGAGGGAGGTTGTCTTGACAACTAGTCGGGCAACCTGTCCTTTTGATTGCATTAGATGTTTAGCTTCATAAGCATACACTCACCGATATGTCATCAGCACGTCTTGGCCGAAGCACGAACACTACACTCATAAGCATAAAGAAGTATACGGGGCATATTATGTAGTATGGGATGCATAATATGTGTTTGTATATGGATCCACCATAGGAGGCAACATGTGAGGGTTATGTAGTATGGGATGCATAACCTCACCACATGGATGCGGCTAACACGTTTTTCTTTTTCGTTGCATGGGAATCTTATGTAGTATGGGATGCATAACATTTTCATGTGTACGCTGCCCATGACATGCATTAAGGCCTTTTTAGAATGCATAGCACGACATGCATAGCATAACATTTCATAAGCACAACGTGGCATGCTAAAGATTTGCATGATGACATATATACACATATGGTTTTGAGTCAAAACGAATATAAAAGTATGCATCCATGATGTAGGCACATGAGTTAGTGTGGTGGTTGTGAGCCATCTTAGAATAAGCATGACCTCATCATTATAAAACAAATCCCAGAGCAAGATTTGCAGTCACAATTCATATTTAAGTATGCTTGTCTGTACCGGGTAGGCTTGTTTTAGTAGTTGGGATGGGTTTTAATTAGGATTGGTGCGATTATAGGATGGTGAAGCGTCCTGTGACGCGATCGACTCCCCAATCTATGGGTGAGTCTTCGGGATCCCAGAGCGAGGCCCTGATCGAGAGCTTGCGGCTAAGTAATGAAGCCTTGGCAAGACAGATGGTGGACAAGCAGAGCCAGATCCAGTCGTTGGTAGCAGTAGTGGCAGGGCAGGCTCAGAGAGCTCAGGACCCCGTTGGGGGTGTAGTTGTTCCTCCTCCTCTGGTACCTCCTGTTGTGGTGCCACCGGAGATGGCGTTTATTTCTCAATTTAAGCGACTTGGACCACCTACCTATGATGGAAAAGCGGATTTCATGGTTTTGGATGATTGGCTGATAGCAATTGAGGAGATGTTCTCTTATTCTTGAGTCACTGACGATCAGAGGGTGATGATCGCTGCTTATCAGCTCAAGGATCTAGCAAAGACTTGGTGGTTGCGAGAAAAGGAAAGCTTGAAGGAAGGATGTTCTTGGGAGACCTTTAAGGAAATGCTACTGAGGAAGTTTCTGCCCTCGGTCGAGCGGGACCGATTGATGAATGATTTCCTGCATTTGAAGCAAAGGAAACTCACGGTTAGTGAGTATGAGATTGAGTTTAGCAAACTGAGTCGGTTTGCTCCTAGACTTGTGAGTGTTGAAGCAGACCGGGTTAAGCGGTTTTTGGGTGGGTTAAGAAGCGACGTTCAGCAGTTAGCAAATGCCTACAGAGCAGTCAGTTACGCCGGAGTGGTGGAAGCTGCTTTGAAAGTTGAGGCCATTGAGAATGCTAAGAACAGAGGCCAGCATGCGAGGCAAGACAATCGGAAGTCTGTTGGGGGGGAAGGCCCCCAGGAACCTGATGCAGTTTCAAGGAAGAAGACCAAGGGGACGTGTAGCTTCTACGGCCGGCCAGGCCACCCCCTGGAGAAGTGCTTCAAGAGATTGACAGCGCAGAAGAAAGAGCAAGTCCATGCTATCCAGGGTGCTCCCAAAGGGCATGTGGTGTGTTCCTTGTGTGGAAGGAAGGGGCATGATTTGGCCCGTTGTTGGTCGAAAGATAAAGCTTGCTTTCAGTGTGGGCAAAAGGGCCATCTCAAGTCGAGGTGCCCTCAGGCGCAGCCCGTTCTTCCAGTGGTTCCTTTGTAGGCGTTGCCACCACCCCCGCGGGCGGATAAAGACAAAGGGAAGCTTAATGTTATCTCTTCAGAGGAAGCGGCGACTTCGACCCAGGTCATTTTAGGGAGATTTAAGGTAAAGAACCGTTGGGCGCGCGTTCTTTTCGACTATGGCACCACCCACTCTTTTGTTGCTAGGGATTTTGTGGAGCGATTCCATTTGAGCCTAGATCATGTTGGTGGAGCTTTCAGCGTCAAGTTTCCTTCGGGTGACTCTGTGGTTTCAGACTTGGGTATTCAGGGCTGCCCAATCTTGTTGGGAGACTTTCTAGCTAAGGCAGATTTGAAGGTGATTGATCTATAGGACTTTGATGTCATCCTAGGCATGGATTGGTTGTCCAGATATGATGCAGTTATCCAGTGTAAGGGTAAGCGCTTGGATTTTGTGAAGGACGACGGTCAGCCCGAGAGCGTTTTTGCCGATCCTGTCCAGGAGTCTCTGATTGTTTCTGCGGTATGTGCTTGCAAATTTCTTGTTCCGAGCTATTTTGCCTGTTTGGTCTCTCTAGTAGGGGCAGATGTTAGTGTGCCGTGGTTGGAAGAGATTCTTGTTGTTCGTGAGTTCCCCGATGTTTTTCGTGCTGATCTTCCCGGACTTCCACCCGATAGAGATGTTGAGTTCGTTATAGATTTGGAGTCGGGTACGCGTCCTATTGTTAAGGCGCCGTACTGCATGGCCCCGCGAGAGCTGGAGGAGTTGCGGATCTAGCTAGATGAGATGATGGCAAAGGGTTGTATTAGGCCAAGTTCGTCGCCCTGGGGTGCACCTGTATTGTTCGTAAAGAAGAAAGATGGGTCGATGAGGCTATGCATCGACTACAGAGAGCTGAATAAGGTTATAATTAAGACCAGGTACCCACTGCCTCAGATCGATGATTTGTTTGACCAGCTGAGTGGTAGTGCTGTGTTTTCAAAGATAGACCTTCGTTCGAGCTATCACCAGTTGAGGATTCGGGAGTCTGATATTCCGCGGACGGCGTTCCGCTCTCGTCATGGGCACTTTGAGTTCTTAATCATGTCTTTTGGTTTGACTAATGCGCCTTCAGCCTTCATGGATTTGATGAACCGCGTGTTCAAGGAGTACTTAGACAAGTTCGTGATTGTCTTCATTGATTATGTTTTGGTGTACTCCTGGAGTGCGGAAGAGCATGATCGACATTTGCGTCTAGTTTTGGCGACTCTGAGAGATCATAAGCTTTATGTCAAGCTGAGCAAATGTGAGTTTTGTCTGCCTCAAGTATCCTTCCTAGGCCATGTGGTGAACAAGGAGGGGATCTCAGTAGACCCGGAGAAGATCGTTGCTGTTATGGAGTGGGCGAGGCCTGTTATGCCTCGTGAGATCAGAAGCTTCTTGGGTTTGGCAGGTTATTATAGAAGATTTGAGAAGGGATTCTCCACCCTGTCTGCGCCCTTGACCCGGTTGACACAGAAGAATGTAGCCTTTGTTTGGGATGGCAAGTGTGAGGAAGCTTTTGAGGAGCTAAAGAAGAGGCTATGTTCAGCCCCTATTTTATCTTTGCCTACTGAAGGTGTCTAGTATGAGGTATATGTGGATGCTTCCCATATTGGACTGGGATGCGTGCTGATGCAAGATGGAAAGGTGATTGCGTATGGGTCGAGACAGCTGAAGACTCATGAGAGGAATTACCCTACGCACGACCTGGAGTTTGCTGCTGTGATTTATGCTTTGAAGTTGTGGAGGCATTTACTTTATGGTGTACAGTGCAAGATTTTTACTGATCATAAGAGCTTGAAGTATGTCTTCACGCAGAAGGAGTTGAACCTGCGTCAACGGCGATGGTTAGAGTACGTGGCCGACTATGATGTTGAGATTCAGTATCATCCGGGGAAGGCCAATGTGGTGGCCGATGCCTTGAGTCGGAAATCAGGAAAGATTTTTGGTCTCACAGCTGAGCCATTGGTAGAGGAGTTTCGGTTGATGGACATTTCTGCGGGTAGCTGTGATGGGCAGAGTAGCCTGGCAGTGGCAGAGCCTTCATGGATCGCGCTTACGAGATTGCATCAGAAGGATGATCCTGACCTTCTGCGGTTGCATGTTCGAGCTGAGAAAGGCGAGCTGTCGGATTTTTCTATAGATGATTTGGGTACCTTGAGATACCGAGACAGATTTTGCATTCCCGATGTTGGCGATATCAGGGCTATGGTGTGCAGGGAAGCTCATGGTTCTAGCGTTACCTACCACCCAGGATCCACTAAGATGTACCGCGACTTAAAGCAGATTGCCTGGTGGTACGGGATGAAGGGAGACATAGCCAAATTTGTTTCTGAATGCAACACTTGCAAGCAGGTAAAGGCTGATCATGGTAGGCCAGGTGGCAAGCTGACTCCCTTGGAGATTCCTACTTGGAAGTGGGAAAGCATCTCGATGGATTTTATTACAGGCTTACCAAGGTCTCCGAGGGGGCATGATTCAGCATGGGTGATCGTGGACAGACTGACGAAGTGTGCCCACTTCGTGCCGTTCAAGATTGATTACCTGATGAGAAAGATAGCTGAGCTGTATGTGGAAGAGGTTATCAGACTGCATGGCGTCCCCGTGAGCATCATATTAGATTGAGACTCCAGGTTCACGTCTCATTTTTGGAAGAGCCTTCAGGAAGGATTGGGGACAGATTTGAGGTATTCCACTGCTTACCACCCGCAGACCAACGACCAAACGGAGCGGGTAAATCAGATTGTAGAAGATATGATTCGATGCTATATTCTGGAGCATGGTGGGGCGTAGGATGAGCGTTTGCGGCTTATGGAGTTTTCTTATAACAATAGCTATCAGGAAAGCTTGCAAATGGCTCCGTTTGAGGCTTTATATGGGAGGCACTGCAGGACTCCCTTGTTTTGGGCAGAGGTTGGCGAGAGACCGTTGTTGGGTCCAGAGGCTCTCGAGGAGATGGAAATTTCAGTGAAGCTTATTCGGGAAAAGCTTCGAATAGCCCAAGAGAGATATGAAAAGAATGCCAACCGGCGTAGATCAGATTTGGAATTTGCTGTGGGGGACCAGGTGTTCTTAAAGGTTTCTCCGACGACTGGGGTCAAGAGATTTGGAAAAGACCGGAAGTTGGACCCGAGGTATTTGGGGCCATTCAGGGTTATTGAGCGGATTGGTGTGGCAGCTTATAGGCTGGAGTTGCCCGCAAATTTTCCTGGCGTACATGATGTTTTTCACGTCAGTCAGCTGCGGAAGTGTGTGCATAGTGGCAGGCAGGTTTTGGATTTTGTGCCTCTGTTAGAGCCGAACCTTTCTTATGTGGAAGTGCCTATCCGCATTTTGGATGCTCGGGATCGCGTGTTGCGGAAGAAGACGATTCCTATGGTGAAAGTCTTGTGGAAGAACCACGATGTTGAAAGCGCGACTTGGGAGCTGGAGTCAGCTATGAGGGAGGCTTACCCTCACCTTTTCCCCTGACTTGTGCCTGGTATGTTTGCACTCTTTCTTTTATGGCTTTTGATTAGCTTGTTCTTTTTCCCTTTTGATTAGAAGGGTTGTGTGTAAAGTTTCAGGGCGAAAATTTCTTTTAGGAGGAGTGACTGTAACGCCACCGGTTTTTATGCATTTTGGTTTGATCATTGCTTGGCATTACGATGACGCGTTGTCGGCTTCTGCCATTGTTAGAGCGTGGTCATAGCTCTTTAGGTTCCTTTAGTGGTCCTTTAGTAGCCTATTTGCAAGATTCCCCAGCTAGTCGGAGTCTGTTTTGGTGACTCGGTTGGGCCTCTCGGGGAATGCTTGTGTTTTGGCTTCGGGCAGTGTTAGCCCAAGTTTTGATCGTCGGATGTTGTTTTCGACTTCGCCGTTGTGTTTGTAGCTGCGGTGTTTAGCTACGGTGCGAGTTTTGTCGAAATCCGAGATCATTCGTTTTTCGCGTCATTTCGACGTGCGTTTTGTTAGCCGGTATTGGCTACTTGTTTGTTGTGCGTGGCCTTGTGTGGCCGAGCTTGGAAGGGCTGGTGCCTTGTTTTTAGGCTAAGTGGTTTAGCTAATTATTTATATTCATGTTGATGCTAGCTTGTATGCTTGTGCACATATATATATATATAAGTGTGTGTTCATATATATATAATTATGTTCCTGTGTGTGTGTGCATATATATATATATGTATATATATATTAGAGTGTCAATATATATATATATATATATATATATATATATATATATATATATATATATATATATATATATATATATATATATATATAAGCCTTCAGCTTTAGGTAAGACTCGGCTGGATGCTCGGCTTAGGACTTGCGTAGCTTAGTATTTTATTTCTTTAAGTATCAGCTAGTGGCTGTTATATCAGGCTTATAATATTATAAAATATACTAGTGATTGGATATATTAGTATTTTAGTAGCTTAGTGCTGGTAGTTTATGTGTGCATATATTATATATATATATATTTGTATTTATCAAGCTTGTAGCATTGTCTCGGGTTAGCTGCTAAGGATAAGCGTGAGCTGGTTAGTGGCCGAATAAGCTAGATTAAATTAAGACTTAGTGGTAGCTAAGTATTATATTATTAGCTAGTGGGTTAAGTACCCAAGGTTTTTTTCCCTTATCTTCTCCCCCAACCCGAGAGCCATCACTTCCAGCAGAAAGTTTAGGCGGAGAAGCTGCAGCCTTGGCCGGTGATTCCAGCTGTTCTAGAGCTCGGTTTGCCCGGGGATTTTAAGTTTTGAGCTGCTCTCGTCGAGATCTTGCTTCCTAGGTATGCAATTTAGCTTTTAGGTCTGTCTTTAGAGACCTGAGAGTTTCGGGTTTCTCCTTCTTCTTCCCTAATGCTCCAGCTTAGCTTCCTAGGTGGCCGATCTTGCCGCCGGAGCTGAAGATTGGAGGTTTCCGGCTGTTTCCGAGAAGTAGAGGCAAGTGGCTCCCTTGCCCTTGCCCCCTCTGTGTTTGTAAAGCTTGCTCAACTCATTTATTTCATTTTATTTCCTGTGCAATAGCTGAATCAGCCACTTTGGGCTGTTTTGTTTTGGGTTTCTCTATCCTTCCTTTCAAGTATCTCGGTTAGTAGCTTAATTAGCAGCTTGTTTGAATTTTAGCCTAAGTGTAATGATGTCTTAAGGGTAGGGTAGTGCTGCTAGATCGGTTAAGAAAGAGCAGCATGAGCCTTGGGATTTATTTTCCAAGACTCTGCTTGCTGGCTTTGAGTAGAGTTTGGGCTTATTTGGGTTATAGTCTAATTTATTAGGCTGTGGTCGGGTGGGAGAGATAGGAGTGAGAGTTGGAATTAAATTTCAGCTCTCGGGTTGTGGAAAGCTTAGTGGTAAGCTAGTTTGGAGCTGCTGTGGTCAATCTTGCCAAAGCAGGTTTGGCGTTGAGTGAGGTAGACTCACTCAACGCCATAGCCAGGGCTTGCGGTTAAGTCTCTGGCATTGAGCGAGGTATACTCACTCAGCACCGCCGTTTCTTTTTAGGCTAATGTTATAGCTTTGGGATGTGAGTTTCTTTAGGGCTGTTAGAAAAGTTTTACCTTCCTAAAGGGGATGTTGGGGGTGTTCGGATAGTTTTTGCATGCCGACTCGTGGGCTATGACCAGAGGGGGGTGTGGTTGTTTGGACTCTGAGGGGTGAATTGTGTGTGCAAAGCTGTGGCCACCACTAAGTTTGGACACTGTGGCCAACTTGTTGGGTGTCTGGACCCTGAAGCTGCCACCGGTTGTGTTTTCACCCTTGAGTATTTTTGGGGTCTGGTTGTTGGTGTTGGACACTGTGGCCACCCACTCCAGTCCCCCTTATTTTTACACCCCGGTCATTTGCCCACAAACTTAGGACTGTTAGTTTCCTATGATCTACTCTTGGTTTTTCCCTGCTTTTATGCTGATGCATTTCTTCTGCAGGTTGATTCTTTCCAGAGCAGGTAATTTTGTGCTCACACTTAGTGTGTTTTGCCTTTATTACTCTTTAAGCAATGCTTCTTTCTTTTCCTGCTTCTGTAGTTT
Source organism: Platanthera zijinensis (assembly GCA_039513925.1). NCBI lineage: Eukaryota > Viridiplantae > Streptophyta > Magnoliopsida > Asparagales > Orchidaceae > Platanthera > Platanthera zijinensis. The sequence goes on from CM077089.1 coordinate 141,742,027, forward strand.
AGTACTTTGTTGCCGGGTTGGAAAACCCTTCTTTATTTAAGTAATCTGACACTCCTTTCTGTTGTTTATTTCCTTGCTGAGGTATTTCTTTTCTTGAATGTCTCAGGTCCAAGTTGTAGCCGATTGAGCGGTTGACTTTCCATTTGCTGGGTCTTGCTGGTAGCCTCCAGGGTAGCAGAGTTGCAGATCACTCCCTTGTGAGGTAGTCATTTTTTTTCTGTATGGACATGCACACTCACCGGTGGGTTCGTGTCGGGTTGTCGACGCCCACTAGTGGCTTACTTGTTTTGCTAAATATGAATTTAGACTGCTGTTTTTGCCCTCTTGGGGTTGTTTACTTGCTTTTGGGAAGGTTTTATGTTAGGTTGCATGTTAGGTATTTTAAAAGCCTAACTATTATATGTACCTCATGCATATCATATTTGCAAAACAAAAACACTATCTTCTTCAAGCGTAAAGAATAATTTTCAAATATAAACACTATACTTACCTTAGGTGTCGTGCATTTTATAAGTGGTCTCTGGTGGACTCTTATACTCATTTAGGGTGTCAAATTAACTGAATCAAAGTATTTTTCCGCTGTAGCATATATATATATTTTTTTCTTAGCGTGGACTAGCTGATCTACTGTGCCGAGGGATACGGCCTTCAGATAAACTGGTTTTCTATTAAATTAAGACTTATGATTTGTGGCTTTGGTGTGTCGCCTGAGCGTCGGCAGTTATCCCCTGCTCGACGTGGCATCACAACGCGTATTTTCCCTTACTCCGATACTTCTTAACCTCGGGGAAAATGCGGGTCATGACAAGGGCCCCTTACCGGATGGCCCCGAAAGAGTTGACAGAGTTCCGAAGTCAGTTGCAGGAATTAGTAGAGGCAGGGTTTGTCCGGCCAAGCTCTTCACCTTGGGGAGCCCCAGTGTTATTTGTCAAGAAAAAGGACGGAAGTCTTCGCTTGTGTATTGATTATCGAGCGCTGAACAGACTGACAGTCCGAAATACATATCCGCTGCCACGGATTGACGAGTTGTTTGATCAACTGGAGGGAGCGCACTTCTTCTCGAAGCTTGACTTAAGATCAGGTTATTACCAGCTACGGATTCGAGAGGAGGACATTCCGAAGACCGCCTTCAGTAGTAGGTACGGACTATTTGAGTTTACAGTGATGCCCTTCGGGCTCACTAATGCTTCGTCAACATCTACAAGCCTCATGAATAGTGTATTCGAGGAATATTTGGATGTATTCGTCATCGTATTTATTGACGACATCCACATCTACTCAAAGACGGAGGAGGAGCATACACGACATCTGACGTTGACTCTAGAGAGGCTACCAGAGCACCAGCTGTACGCGGAGTTAAGCAAATGCCAGTTTTGGTTAAAGGAGGTGGCCTTCTTAGGTCACATTATCAGCGGTGCTGGGATGGCAGGTAGACCCGACCAAGATTCGGGCAGTTCAGGATTGACCACCATTGAAGACAGCCACAGACGTACGGAGCTTCCTGGGACTTGTCGGATATTACCGGAAGTTCGTCGAAGGATTTTCCCGGATTGCACTCCCTCTTACATCCCTGACAAAGAAGGAAACCCCTTTCGTTTAGACGCCTCAGTGCGAGGCGGACTTTGTGGAGTTGAAAGGTCGGCTTACCTCGGCTCACATCCTTGCTCTTCCGTCGGGAAGGGAGGGATTCCAGGTATACATGGACGCCTCCTATCAGGGGATGGGTACCGTTCTGATGCAGAATGGGCACGTGATAGCCTACGCCTCCCGGCAGCTGAAGATACATGAGAAGAACTATCTGGTGCGATGGGTGCAGTGATCTTTGCTCTGAAGATTTGGCGACACTATCTCTACGGGGTTCACTGTGACATATTCTCAGATCACAGGAACTTGAAATACGTTGACCCACAGAAGGAACTCAACATCAGACAGAGACGTTGGGTGGAGTTCCTATCGGATTATCAGTACACCATGCACTACCACCTTGGGAAGGCGAATGTGATGGCAGATGCTTTGAGCCGGAGAGGAGATACCTCAGGGAAGGGACCGCAACTGCTGTCCATGGAGCTAGTCCGGTCATTCAGAGATATGCAAATATCCCTAGTATCCGAGAATGATCCAGAGCTGTATAGGGAGTATCTAGTATCCGAGAATAATCCAGAGCTGTATAGGGACTATCTCAGGGTGTTCAATTTACTTTCCTATTTTAAACTAGTAGGACTGAAATTTCAAGAATAGGGGCTAAACTTTTGTTTATTGGGGTCTAGACTTTGCCAATTGGGCGAATTGGTCTTAGATTTGACTATCACCTTTAAACCTCACATAGCAAACATGGCGTCGTATTGTAAATCTTTCAATTCTCATGGGATGTTACAAGTCTCTTTCTCCCCGATAGGAGTCCCCGTGAGTTTAACCTTGATTTCGGGGACGAAATCTTTGTTTTGTTTATTGGGATTTGTAACATCCCATTTCCAACTAGACCCATAAGAGTGGTTTTGTCCCATAAGAGTGGTTTTGTCATGACAAAACCCTAGGAAGCCCAAGAAAAAGTCAAGTGGGCCTGGTGGTTTGGATAGGGGCACTATGGTCTGCAAATAGTAAATTCCACAACCTTAGTCTAGGGTTACAAGGGGCCCTCACCATGACTCCAAGATCTCACCATGATCTCTCCAACCCTAGAGCCTGAATTGACCAAGGTCAACCCTAACCCTAAATGGGTCAAACTGGCCTGCACAGGGTTAATTGACCCTACCTAAGCCAAGTGGACCCCACACATACCTTCCTAACCCTAGTGAGAGGCCTAGTGAAGATTAATTGACCCTACCTAAGCCTGAATTGACAAAAGTCAACTCTAGCCCTAAGGTGGTCAAAGTTCCCTGGTTAAGGGTCAAATGACCTCCAAAGGCCAACTCAACGACGTATTGACATATACAACATGACGTTGAGTGAGCTGAGCTCACTCAACGCCATAGAGTGAATGTCGTTTAGTGAGCTGAGCTCACTCAACGCCATAGAGTGAATGGCGTTGAGTGAGCTGAGCTCACTCAACGCCATAGAGGTGATGGCGTTGAGTGAGCTCAGCTCACTCAACGCCGTCGTTCCATATACGGTATGGCGTTGAGTGAGCTGAGCTCACTCAACGCCATAGAGTGAAATGGCGTTGAGTGAGCTGAGCTCACTCAACGCCATAAAATGAATGGCGTTGAGTGAGCTCAGCTCACTCAACGCCATCGTGCCATATACGGTATGGCGTTGAGTGAACTGAGCTCACTCAACGCCCTTGAGTGAAATGGCATTGAGTGAGCACAGCTCACTCAATGCCGTCTCGCCAGAGTGAATGGCGTTGAGTGAGCTGAGCTCACTCAACGCCATAGAGTGAAATGGCGTTGAGTGAGCACAGCTCACTCAACGCCATCTTGCCATGGAGTTAATGGCATTGAGTGAGCTGAGCTCACTCAACGCCATAGACTAAATAGCGTCGAGTGAGCTCAGATCACTTGACGCCATTGTACTTAGAGAAATTCTGGCAAATTTCAGCCTGTTTGCTGGTTCGGCTGACACGCCCGTGACATCAATCGACACGCCCATGTCACCAATTGACACGCCCGTGTCACCCATTTGACACGCCCATGTCAGCATTATTCCCTGTTAATGAAAAGAGAGAAATTAAGGAGTTTATTCCATGCATGGCCTGGGAGGCCAAGGGACCACTCTCTTGCTAGAATCACCTCCCCCGGCCATGGCAGCAACTAAAAGAGAGAAAGGAAGACTTTGAGACTCATCTTTCCCCTCCCCAACAGCCCCCATTCAATTCACTAAGACAAAGGGGCTTCAGCCAGCTGGTAGGTGACTGGTTTGAGCCATGCTTATCATGCTTTCACCCCCTACCTACCATGGCCGCCAACTTTGACTAGAATGGCCAAGCTCCTACAGCCACCTAACACCCCTTCTCTTCATCTTCAAAAGCTGAGCTGAACTCCAAGGATTCAATTCCACACCTTTCTAGAAGGAGCCAAGGAGTTTCACTGTGCTGTTGCAGAAATCCGACCACCACCACCACCATCACCACCACCACCAATGGCTTCCCGGCGATCGACACGTCTTCAGGCTGCAAGCAAGGTCCTCCCCTTCCTCTTCTGCTATGGTTAGATCTTAGTAATCTTTAGAGATAAGAATTAAGCTCAAACGAGCCGATCCAAGTGAAGAAAAATGGAGAATTTAAAAAAAAAATCATGGTGGCGGGTTCGCCGAAAACCACCACCTCCGGCGGCCAAACAACCGCCGGACGTTAGCCACCGCCTCGACGGAAGTGGTGGTGGCGGTGGCTGGTCGGGGAAGTGGTCGGATGGCCGGTGGTGGCTCACGCAAGCTACAGGTCATGCATTTTATATTTGCTATTCGGGTAGAAGAGGAAGATGAACAATGTTCATCTTAAACTTATTATAATAATTATTGAATAATTTAACATCCTATACTGCAAATCATTTTAGAACAAAAAGAACTAAGGCCCTTAGGGGCTAAACCTTGGAAAGTTGTCAACATGAAAGTTGTAGCCAGTGAAGTCTAGTTTAATTTAAAATTTGTTTGAACCCATTTGGGTAAGTGTTTTGACCACAACACCCATTTTAGTGGGGCCTATACCTAGGGCAATCCTGAGATTAAAATGGGTGCCCACTCTTCATCCCTTGTCCAAATGATCTGAAATTTGGGCAGGGGATCTAACTTAGCTATACCTAGGGACTATCCAAAAATAATAATTTTTGGAGATACTTTGCCTAAGGTTTTTATTTTTATTTAATAATACTATGGTATTTTAATTAAGTGGGTTGATGACCTCCAAACCCTCCTAAATTTTGGTGAGTGATCCCTGGCATCAGGGTATGGCTCTGTATAAAATTTCACCTCTTTTAGTGGTGTTTTGGATAGGCAATGACCTAACCCAAATTCTACCTTAATAAAGGGTTCTTAAACAAAGAGTGTACTTTGGCTTTGGATGGTCAAATCACCTCAACAGAGGCTGAGAGTTTGACCACTAGCTTGGCATGGTTCTTAGCACCTCCCCATGGAAGATAGGGTAGATTGAAATAAATTTGCCCTAAGATCTAAGACCAAACCCTAAGGAAGGACTTTTGTGCCTTGTGAAGGACATAAGGCCAAAAGACCTTGAATGAACTTTAAATTTGGTAGGGAGGGTGATAGGGTAGCTAGAACCCTCTGGTAAAAATATTAGGGGATTTGGAAAAGGGTAGCCCCACAAAACCCTAACCCTAATTTAGGGTTCAGATATTATAGTGCTAGAATAGGTTAGTAAAACTCCTTGAACAATAATGAAAATTGGGTAGTGTAGTCATGAGGATAGATTGAACCTCTGGTAATTTAATTAGGAATTTTGGATCAATATTCTTAGCACTTCCTTTGTAACTCATGGGATTGCCCTAATTAATCTTTTGGTCATTATGATCCCAATAGCCATTGGAAGGTCATGAAAACTTGGCAGAGGTGGTTTTAGACCTTACTGATCATGTATGAATTTTATTAGAATTTTTAAATACATCTTTGCAGTACCTACTTCACAAGCTCATTAACTTGGAAAATTGTTCAATAATTTTCTTGGAGCTCATTACTTGCTAATAAATTATGAAACTTGACCAAGAGCATTTATATGTCCTTACAATCATCTTTGAATTTTCTCTGAATTTCTGGAAGTATTATTACCGTACTTATCTCTTAAAATGATTTATTATGGGATATACTTAAAATTAAAATTAGGGGCTTAAACCTTGTTGAAAAATTGGGAGACCTTGCATTTTGAGTTAAATATTCATATTGTATTTAAAATAAAATTTGGTGGAATATTATCTTGTCTGAAATTGGTACTTCATGTTCAAACTTGGGATTTTTGACTACTAGAATAATTAATTAAATATCAGAATAATTAGGAAAATTATAATCTTATGGATTTAATCTATTTGTGTCATGATAAGCCTCCAGTAAATAATTTAGGGCATTTGGATGATTATTTAGATTATCTTCTATCCGGTCCGACGTATAGCCTAGGTTGGTCTGCACTTAGCAAATCCTTAAAGTTGCAATAGGATTTGATTTGGGATAGTTGTTGGAGTTAGTCATTTTGCTAGGTCGGATAGATGTGGATGATTTCTCCATAGAAGGATGGGAGGGGCAGTGAGAAGTGGTTTGGCTAGAGTGTAGAGGTGCTCGAGTTCGACGAAAGATCGTCCTTCCCAAAGAGATGAAGGTTAAAAATCACACTAGGTTAGTCTATCGTAACACGAGGAAGTAATGGATAAGGGAATCAACCAATAATAATAAGTACCTTGCAAAAGGGAACGATGGGCATAATCCCATCATAGTTCCTAGTGCCCCTTGAGAGCCATTCATAGGGAATACCGGGGGCAGTCCTGGGTTAACGTAAACTGTATTAACAAACTGAAAAGAGTAACCTAATAATTAGGATCTCACATTTCACAAACACTGTTAGCACAGGAAGATTGTTGGGAGCTTCAGCTCGATTTGTTTAGATACAGACGGAATGGTACGGGGAGCTTCAGTTCGATTTATTAAGAGACGGACAGAATGGTCCGGGGAACTTTGGCTCGATTGGTTTGATACGATAAATTGCATGTGCATAAAAGGAAAGAAAAAGGTGGTGGGCCTTCGGTATTGGAGGGTCGATGCACCGACGCCAATACACTGACTCGGCGAGTGTGGTTAGCACTTCGCCAACAGAAGTCCGACGCGCCAGCCGGCAAGAGTACGCAAGTGTCCGCTTCGTGCACCAAGCGTTGAGGCGTACGATAGGTCTGACTGGTAGTGCTTTACTGGTTTAGAGGTGGGCGAGGCCCAACCCACCGCTTCCGTCTTCCACTACGGAGGTATCCTGGGAGGTTCGGCTCTAGAAAGGGGGAGTTAAAGGTCTGTGTGCACAGAGTCGTGTGTGTGTGTTGTACTTGCATATTCCATCATACCCACTTGCATGCCATAGCATAACCGATTCATTTAACCCCTGACACCTAAAGTATATGTGGAATGAGACGCTTATACATTAGGACTTGCAAAACGACCCCTTGGTCTATAAGCTTGTGTGGGCAAGTTTATAAATTAAGGTTAATTTTGGTATATATATAAATATATACTGCTGTTTGATAACCGACACCCCAACGTATAAATCGGTATGAGACTTTTTATATGATGGGAGCCTTGCAGAAGACCCCTTGGCTTATGTGTTCTCATATAAGTGAAGGTTACTTTCCATATTTCGTCTTATTGTCATTACTTATTATAGAATTGCTAACATAGGTTCGCTGCCACCTGCTGTTGATTTATTCTCCACCTTCATGTCCTTCCCTTTCTTCCTCTCCGCTCGATGCTTAGGAGCCATGGGGCAAGGGATAGGGGATGATAGGGCTTAGTCTTTATGACTAACAGTTTTCGGACCACATCATTTAGGGGATCGTGGAGCCCAGCATGGAGGAGCAGCCCCGGAGGTCGGCCCGTTTGGAGATAGGACAGTCTAGCTCAGGAGTTCAGACAGCTGGGACTGTGAGTCCCTGATACTAGTAGTGTTTATTTTGCTTCCGCTTGAGTGGCTATGTAGTGAGGATTTGATGTATCGGGCTTAAGCCCGTATTTTAGTACTCTGATTTATTATTCTGTGGACACTCCCTTCGTTGAGATTTTATTATATGTGATTTCTGCGGACTTGATTTATTATTTGCTATAGTTGTGATCGAATTGGCCGGCAGGATTGGCGTTTTGTAGTGATGACCTTCCCGGGTGCGAAGGTGTCACCGCAAAGCGGCGGTTCTGGGCCCAAGACCCCAGTGATTTAAAAAGAAAAAAAAGGGGTCTTACAGTTACAGCTTTGACACCAGTGATTGTCGTGATGGCAAAGGTGGGACCTTAGATGTTCCGGTACACCGATAATGTGCCCTGAGTGCACGAGACGATTGGCCGGTTGTGCCATCATTTGTGTTGGTTGGTACTTAAGTTGCACCTCTGCATATATTGTAATCATGCATATTGTTGCAGGGAAGGAGTACCGCCGTCTCGAGTGAGGGGTGAGGTAGTTATAAATTGGTCAGCTAATACTGGCCGTTGCTTTGTTTGTCACCGTTGAGGTGGAATGCTTTTGTGCAGGTGTAGCTGAGCCAAGCGGGAAGTAGCGGGCTGAAGCCCTATTTGCTGTGCCGGCCCTCAAAGGCCAAACGAAGTGTATTTTTACTATTTCATGTGTGGCTGGACTATTTGTCGATGTCTGTAAAACACTTATAATTGAGAAAATAGTTGTAAAGTCTTAAGGACAAAGACTTTTGACGTATTTTAGTAACATTCTTACTATTTGAGTTAGTGGATATTGATATGATTGAGTTCTTAATAATTTTAATATTTATGTGTAATTGATTTTTAAAATCATTGCATAACTCCAGCAACTATCCGTAAAAAATGTTGTGTTGTTATGTTATATTATAAGCACGCGTCTATCTGAATCTCGTCTATTAATAATAGAGTACGGTCAGAATAATTACCCTCCGCTTCCTTTCCTTATCAACGTCCATCTCTCCCTCACGCTCCCTCTTCTCGCATCCCTGACCCGTTCGTCTAACATATTTGCGCTTGGAGTTTCTCTATTTTTCTTATCCTACCTTTCCGCTCCTCTTAAACTGCGAGGAATCATAGAGAGATGTCGGCTTTCGGTCAGGTTGTTATCGGGCCTCCGGGTTCGGGAAAAACCACTTACTACAACGGCATGGCGCAGTTCCTCAGACTCATCGGCAGGCAATACACTTCGCGTCCATTACTCAAAACGTTTCTTTTCCAACTATTTCTTTTTCTTCATTTTATTTTCGCTTTTGCTTCATATTTAGTCGACGATTGTTAGGTCTGCTGCTATAAAACAGAGCTTTGCTTCCGCAAATTATTATGCAATAACTATGATACTCGTTAATTTGTACCAACAGTTTATATTGAAATTTCTTTCTTCTAAATATGCGTATTATATGCTCCAACTTTTTAAATCATATCAGATAATGTATTTGGGCACATTATATATTAATGGTAGAAATTCTTAGTAGAAACAGGCCAAGGAATGTTAATGCTTCTGTCTTCGTTTCAGGCTTTTCTCTTAGTTTTAAGATAAGTTGCATGGTAATGGGACAAACAATTGGTGAATTCTGTTATCTACTCATAAACAATAAGTTGTGGATACTAGGGTCATTGCACAAGGATACAAAGAATATCATGCTCAACCCACATGGTTAAGGTGTTTCAAAGGCATAATTCTTATTGTTCTTTTAGCCTTTATAGCCCAACACCTTTATTATCTCCTCCAAACAATGATTGTTATATTTTTTCATGGAGTTCCCCTCTCCTTATTTATGTTGAATCTTTAGAGGCGCCATTAGAGTGGGGGGGGGGGGGGGATAAGGGCAGTCCACAATACTAAGTAGGGGAGTAGAAACCTCATCGTATGTGCGACATGTAATAGGGTATGTTCCCAAGAAATCAGGAGTGCGCTCCAGAGTGCGAAAGATGGTCCTACGTGCACAAACCTAAACTCAACATCCTCCAAAGTGTTTGAGATTTCTTGTATCCAGCTTGAGTGTGAAAGCAAGTGAAAATCAGGTTGTTAGTTTGTGGCTTCCTTATATTTTGAGTGAGTGAATCCGTGGAGCCACCTTGAGTGTGAGAGAGCGATTTAATTCCGTGGTGCCTGTGTGCGATAGCAGCCGATCTCGGAGCGGGAGATTGAAGGTGACGAGGAAATTCCTTGCGGGATCGCCGCCGACTTCGACGGAAAGACTTCTCTTTTCGTGAGTAACTTGATTTTTCCCCTCCTTTGGGTGTGTCTACATTTTCTCTTAAGATTTTAGATTCATTGCTGAGTTTTTCGTTCAAATTTTGTCAGCATACGCTACGTCAAAAACTTCAAACGAAAACGTATTTGGAGTTCACGATTTCCGTCTTGCTATGACAAGGGGACGTAACGAAAGTTGCGAACTTCCTTCCCCGGGTTTAGAATCGAACCATTATTTTAAGATTTTTTTTTCACACAAAATATTTTTTTTGTGCTTTATAAAAACGAACGTTGCTTAATTTCATAAAGTTTGTGCAACGACCGCTCTAATTATTTTTGTAAAATTCAATTATTCATTGCATGCATTTAGGATTTCCTAGAAAAAACCAACAGACGCACAAACCCTACAAGCCGTCCATCATCAATTTGGTATCGGAGGGACGTTCCGAAATTTTTATAAGTTTCGAGATCAGCCCTGCGTATAATAGGAACCCACATAACATTTTATTTTAAAAAAAAGAGAAAGAGAATTTTTTTTCATTACATAATCATACATTTGCATTTTATTATTTGTTTGTATGCATCTAAATAGTGTAGGTTAGTGAGTAGGAGTTCACAGCACCGCAATTCACCACCTGAACACCCTCACGAGATAAAATCGAAGATGCGTCGAGTTGAACATGTTCAACCGAGTCATGGAAACGAAAGGAACGAACCATCCCCGTGGTTACTACCATTCACCCACTAAATAGCCGAGTTGAACATTTCCATGCAAGAAGGGTTCAAAAACCTTAGTGTTAGGGTTAATAGCTTAGAAGTACTCCATCGAGCGTCAATGCCACCTTCGATTCGAGATAACATTCCGTGCGACCCCATTAGGATGTCCCACCACCTTATGGATAAAGGTCTGTACTTAAGAGAAACCCTCTTTTTGAGAAAGAGGTTAGAAATCTCATAGATAGGTTTGACTTTGAATACGACCAGGGTAGGAATTTCCCGAGGAATTTTCATGAACCCCAACGAGAGCCTTTCCTAGGTACGCGAGATCGTTATCAGGAGAGACCCTATAATGACGTAGCTAGAGAAGAGCGTCTGCGAGACCATCGTAGGCCTACACCGGCCATGCATCGTGATGATCGACCTAGAGATTTGTATCGACCCCCACCCCCATGGCGTCGAGACAATCGTGATTCTTACGATGATGATTATGACTATCCTCCCCGGAATAGACCACCGGATCTTACACGCATTGTGAAGTTAGATCCGCCACTTTATGATGGGTCTATGGATCCCAAGGTTTTTTCAGACTGGGTTATAGACATAGAGACCTATTTTGAGTGGTATCGTATGACGAAAGACCAAAATGTTTAGTTTGCCAAGATGAGGTTGTCTGGGCGAGCAAAAATCTTTTGGATAGGTGAGGAGCGTAGTCTAGAGAGGAATGAACGCCCTCCTATTACCCATTGGGCACACATGAAAGTCATATTAGAGGAGCAGTACATTCCCCAACACTACGAAACCCATCTATGAGACGAGATGACATCTCTACGTCAAGGGTACAAATCCATTTTTGATTATTTAGCTGAGATGAAGGATCTTATGATTAGGTGCAACGTATTCGAACACCTGCAAAATACATTATCTAAATTTAAGTCCGGACCGCGCTCTGAGATCCGCGATGAGTTGATTCGATATAACCACTATTCCTTTGCTGAGACTGCATCTATTTCCATTGATATAAAAGAACATCAAAAGAGAATCTCCCGATTCAAACCTCCAAGCAAAACGAATACCCCTTACAAGAAAGAAGAACTGATAGGTAAGGAGAGTGCGTCAAAGCCTACCTCGACCTATACGAGATATCAAAAAGGGAAGTCCCCGATGGTAATTGTGACCCCTTCACAGATCCGATGTTATGAGTGCCAGTAGATGGGCCATATATCAAGGGATTGTCTCAAGAGGAAAGACACACAAGTTATTTATGAGGTGACTGAGGAGGATGAGTCTGTAGAAGAAGTTGGAGTCAAGAGGGACTTATACATTTTGTATGATGAAGTGTACGATACGCCTAGTGATGAGGAGATAGATCCCGACGTTATAGTGGCGAGATGCATGTTATCTACATCACATGAATCGACCGATTATTGGCGGACGAGCATCTTCCAGGCCAACTTTAAGGCTGAGGAGAACATGTGTTGTTTAGTAGTAGATAGCGGGAGTTGTATGAATGTGATAGCTGAGGTAGCTTTACCCCGTATGGGACTCACTGCTGAGCTGCACCCTTCCCCATTTCAGGTAGCTTGGGTCACCAAGACTACATTATCAGTGATTAGGAGATGTTTAGTTCCCATCACTATGGGTCCCTACTCCGATAAGATTTGGTGTGACGTTATGCCTACGGATGTCTCCCACGTATTACTTGGTTGTATGACCGGGATGTCCTCATACATGACATGTCCAACACTTGTTCCTTTCTACTGGACGGAAAGAGAGTAGTGTTGAACCCTATGCGACCCACAACACCAACATCCCGCACGAGTAGTAGTGCGAAAGAATCTCTTCCTCCCACTGAAAGGAAGAAGACTCTTAGCATTATATGAGGCACTGAGTTCCATCGAGAGAGTTTTGATGGCTGCTTCTATTATGCCTTAGTGATTTTACAGGCATCTGACGTATTGAAGAGATACGAGTCTATTCCTATACCTGCTAGAAGACTCTTAGAGGAGTTCCAGGATATACACCCTGATGAGCTTCAGGCTGAGTTACTTCTCATGAGATGTATCCAACACACGATATATCTTGTTCCTAGAGCTTCCCTCCCACATTTACCACATTAATACCGATTCCTGATACCCCAACTGGATGACATTGTGGACATGTTGACTGGAGCCACGATCTTCTCTAAGATCAACCTCCGTAGCGGTTATCATCAGATTCGTATACGCGAAAGAGACGAGTGGAAGACTGCCTTCAAGTCGAAGGATGAACTTTATGAGTGGCTTGTGATGCCCTTTGGGTTATCCAATGCTTTAGTACTTTTGCTTGGATGATGACCCAGGTCTTCAGACCTTATATTGGGAATTTCGTAGTAGTTTAATTTGACGACATTTTGATCTATAGTCATACTGAGAGTGAGCACCAGACTCACTTACATACTATCTTTGAGCTCCTGCGAGTCGAACCAGTGTATATCAACTTGAAGAATGTTTTTTTTGGCTGAGTCTGTTATCTTTCTTGGATATAGAGTAAGCTCTGCTGGTATCACTTTGGATCCCGAGAATCCACAAGTCACCAGGCGGGCCTTCAGACAATCAATTGTCCCATCAGGAGCATGTTTGATGACAAAGACCCATTTATACCCAACAGGTGTCTGCCCGGTAGGTAAAGGGAGTAAGTGTAACGCCCCCGGCTTTTCTGTGTTTTGTTTGATCATTATTTGGCGTTACGATGACGCGTTGTCGGCTTTTGCCATTGTTGGAGCGTGGTCATAGCTCTTTAGGTTCCTTTAGTGGTCCTTTAATAGCATATTTGCAAGATTCCCCAGCTAGCCGGAATCTGTTTTGGTGACTCGGTTGGGCCTCTCAGGGAATGCTTGTGTTTGGCTTCGGGCAGTGTTAGCCCAAGTTTTGATCGTCGGATGTTGTTTTCGACTTCTCCGTTGTGTTTGTAGCTGTGGTGTTTAGCTACAGTGCGAGTTTTGTCGAAATACGAGATCAGTTGTTTTTCGCGTCGTTTCGACGTGCGTTTTGTTAGCCGGTAGTGGCTACCCGTTTGTTGTGCGTGGCCTTTTGTGATCGAGCTTGGTAAGGCCGGTGCTTGTTTTAGGCAAAGCATGTTTAGCCATTTATGTTGTGTATGTATATATGTATATGTACATAAATTTTGTGTGAGCTGTGTTAAATATATATGTATAAATATATATAAATGTATATATATATATATATATATATATATATATATATATATATATATATGTATATCTATATATGTATATATATATATCTATATATGTATATATATATGCATAAAAATATATGTTATATATATTAGCTAGCAGAGGCTCGGGTTGGCTGCCCAGCTTTGCTCCTCTTTAGCTTAGTGACTGTTAACATATATATATATATATATTATATATATGTTTGCTTTATGTGTGCTGGCTGGGAGTAGCAGTGGGGCTCGGGTAGCAGCTTCAGCTAGCCTTTCCCTAGTTTGGTGGCTAATAATATATATATATATATTATATATATATATATATATATATATTATTGTTTAGCTGGATGTATGTAGCAGAGCTCGGGTTAGCTTTTGGATAAGCATCAAAGCTTGCTAGTGGCCGAATATACTATTATAAATTAAGCATTAATGGGGCTAAGTGTTAATATTTTAATAGCTTAGTGGAGCTAGATAGTATTATAATATTAGCTAGTGAGGGTATATCCCAAGACTTTTTCTTATGTCCTCCCCCAACTCGAGCAGCAGCTTCCAGCGGAAGGAAGAGGCTGGAGGCAGTAAAGCTGTAGCCTTGGCTGGTGATTTCCGGCGATTTAGAGCTCGGGTTGCCCGGAAATTTGCGGATTTGAGCTGCTCTCGTCGAGAGCTAGCTTCCTAGGTATGTTAATTTATCTTTAGGGCTGTCTTTAGAGAGATGAAATTTCGGGTTTTCTCCTTTTTCCCTCTCTAAAAGCTCCAAATTTCTTCTTGCTTCTTAGGTAGCCTTACAGCCGGTGCCAACCCGTGAGGTGAAGATGCAGCTAGTCTTTGGTTGAGGCAAGTGGCTCCCTTGCCCTTGCATACTCTGTTGTTTTAAAGCTTGCTTAATTCTTTTATTTTATTTTATTCTTGTTCATTAGCGAAATCAGCAATCTTGAGCTGCTTTGATTTTTTTCCTCTGTCTTTCTTTTTAATTATCTCGGTAAGTGTCAAGTTTAGCAGCTAGTGTTGGAGTTTTGGCCTAGGTTTAATGGTGTATTAAGGCTAGGTTTGCTGCTAGGTCAGTTAAGGAGAGCAGCATGAGCCTTGGAATTAATTTTCCAAGGCTCTGCTTGGCTGGCATTGAGAAGAGCTGGGATGGGTTTAGAAAATTTCTAAATACCAATGCATTGAGTGAAGGCCATTCACTCAACGCCAGTTTTTTTTTTGCGGCTAAGGGCCCAGGCGTTGAATAAGGTCCACTCACTCAACGTCGTAGTTCTTTTTTGGCTAATGTTATAGCCTTGGGATGTGAGCTTCTTTAGGGCTGTTAGAAAAGTTTCACCTTCCTAAGGGGGATGTTGAGGGTGTTCGGCTAGTTTTTGCATGCCGACTCGTGGGCTATGACCAGAGGGGGTGTTGTTGTTTGGACTCTGAGGGGTGAATTGTGTGTGCTAAGCTGTGGCCACCACTAAGTTTGGACACTGTGGCCAACTTGTTGGGTGTGTGGAACCTGAAGCTGCCACCGGTTGTGTTTTCACCCTTAAGTATTTTTGGGGTCTTGTTGTTGGTTTTGGATACTGTGGCCACCCACTTCAGCCCCTTATTTTTACACCCCGGTCATTTACCCACAAACCTAGGACTGTTAGTTTCTTATTGTCTACTTTTGGTTTCTCTCTGCTTTTATTCTGATACTTTACTACTGCAGGTTGATTTCTTTCCAGAGCAGGTAGTTTTTGTGCTCACACTTGGTGTGATTTGCCTTTATTGCCCTTTAAGCAATAATTCTTTCTTTTTCCTGCTTTCTGTTGTTTAGTACTTTGTTGCCTTGTTGAAAAACCCTTCTTTATTTAAGTAATCTGACACTCCTTTCTTTTGTTTATTTCCTTGCTGAGGCATTTCTTTTCTTGAATGTCTCAGGTCCAGGTTGTAACCGATTGAGCGACTGATTTTCCATTTGCTGGGTCTTGCTGGTAGCCTCCAGGGTAGCAGAGTTGCAGATCACTCCCTTGTGAGGTAGTCATTTTTTTCTTTTCTGTATGGACATGCACACTCACCGGTGGGTTCGTGTCGGGTTGTCGACGCCCACTGGTGGCTTTCTTGTTTTGCTAAGTATGAATTTAGACTGTTGTTTTTGCCCTCTTGGGGTTGTTTACTTGCTTCTGGGAAGGTTTTGTGCTTGGGAGCATGTTAGGTATTTTAAAACCCTAAACTATTATATGTACCTCATGCATAACATATTTGCTAACTAAAGCACTATTTTCTTAAAGCGTAAAACCTCTTTTAATATATATATACTATACTCACCTTAGGTGTCGTGCATTCCATAAGTGGTCTCTGGTGGACCCTTATACTCATTTAGGGTGTCAAACTAACTGAATCAAAGTATTTTTCCATTGTAAGCATATATACATATTCTTAGCGTGGACTAGCTGATCCACTGTGCCGAGGGATACGGCCTTCAAATAAACTGGTTTTCTATTAAATTAAAACTTGTGATTTATGGTTTTGGTGTGTCGCCTGAGCGTCGACAGTTATCCCCTGCTCGACGTGGCATCACAACGCGTACTTTCCCTTACTCTGATACTTCTTAACCTCGGGAAAAATGCGGGTCGTGATAGTTGGTATCAGAGGGAGGTTGTCTTGACAATTGGTCGGGCAACTTGTCCTTTTGATTGCATTAGATGTTTAGCTTCATGAGCATACACTCACCGATATGTCATCAGCACGTCTTGGTCGAAGCACGAACACTACACTCATAAGCAAAAAGAAGTATATGGGGCATATTATATAGTATGGGATGCATAATATGTGTTCGTATATGGATCCACCATAGGAGGCAACATGTGAGGGTTATGTAGTATGGGATGCATAACCTCACCACATGGATGCGGCTAACACATTTTTCTTTTTCGTTGCATGGGAATGTTATGTAGTATGAGATGCATAACATTTTCTTGTGTACGCCGCCCATGCCATGCATTAAGGCCTTTTTAGAATGCACAACACGGCATGCATAGCATAACATTTCATGAGCACAACGTGCCAGGCTAAAGATTTGCATGATGACATATGTGCACACATGGTTTTGAGTCAAAACGAATATAAAAGCATGTATTCATGATTTAGGCACATGAGTCAGTGTGATGGTTGTGAGCCATCTTAGGATAAGCATGACCACATCATTATAAAATAAATCCCAGAGCAAAATTTGCAGTTACAATTCATATTTAAGTATGCTTGTCTGTACCAGGTAGGCTTGTTTTAGTAGTCGGGATGGGTTTTAACAAGGGTTGGTGCGATTATAGGATGGCGAAGCGTCCTGCGACGCGATCGACTCCCCAATCTGTGGATGAGTCTTCGGGATCCCAGAGCGAGGCCCTGATTGAGAGCTTGCGGCTAAGTAATGAAGCCTTGACAAGAAAGATGGTTGACATGCAGAGCCAGATCCAGTCGTTGGTAGCAGTAGTGGCAGGGCAGGCTCAGAGAGCTCAGGACCCCGTTGGGGGTGTAGCTGTTCCTCCTCCTCCTCTGGTACCTCCTGTCGTGGTGCCACCGGAGATGACATTTATTTCTCAATTTCAGCGACTTGGACCACCTACCTATGATAGAAAAGCGGATTTCATGGTTTTGGATGATTGGCTGATAGCAATTGAGGAGATGTTCTCTTATTCTGGAGTCACTGACGATCAGAGGGTGATGATCGCTGCTTATCAGCTCAAGGGTCTAGCAAAGACTTGGTGGTTACGGGAAAAGGAAAGATTGAAGGAAGGATGTTCTTGGGAGACCTTTAAGAAAATGCTACTGAGGAAGTTTCTGCCCTCGGTCGAGCGGGACCGGTTGATGAATGACTTCCTGCATTTGAAGAAAAGGAAACTCACAGTTAGTGAGTATGAGATTGAGTTTAGCAAACTGAGTCGGTTTGCTCCTAGACTTGTGAGTGTTGAAGCAGACCGGGTTAAGCGGTTTCTGGGTGGGTTAAGAAGCGACGTTCAGCAGTTAGCAAATGCCTACGGAGCAGTCAGTTATGCCGGAGTGGTGGAAGCTACTTTGAAAGTTGAGGCCATTGAGAAGGCTAAGAACAGAGGCCAGTAGGCGAGGCAAGACAAGCGGAAGTCTATTGGGGGGGAAGGCCCCCAGGAACCTGATGCAGTTTCAAGGAAGAAGACCAAGGGGACGTGTAGCTTCTGCGGCCGGCCAGGCCACCCCTTGGAGAAGTGCTTCAAGAGATTGGCAGCGCAGAAGAAAGAACAAGTCCATGCTATCCAGGGTGCTCCCAAAGGGGATGTGGTGTGTTCCTTGTGTGGAAGGAAGGGGCATGATGTGGCCCGTTGTTGGTCGAAAGATAAGGTTTGCTTCCAATGTGGGCAGAAGGGTCATCTCAAGTCGAGATGCCCTCAGGCACAGCCCGTTCTTCCAGTGGTTCCTTTGCAGGCGTTGCCGCCACCACCGCACGTGGATAAAGGCAAGGGGAAGCTGAATGTTATCTCTTCAGAGGAAGCGTTGACCTCGACCCAGGTCATTTCAGGTTAGCTTTCTTCCTAACTTGAATTTTCTGCCTCTTGTGTAGTTTAGCTTTTGTTTTCCCTTAGTTGTGTGGATTGCTAAATAGGGAGATTTAAGGTAAAGAACTGTTGGGCACGCGTTCTTTTCGATTCTGGCACCACCCACTCTTTTGTTGCTAAGGCTTTCATGTAGCGATTCCAGTTGGGCCTAGATCGTGTTGGTTGAGCTTTCAGCATCAAGTTTCCTTCGGGTGATTTTGTGATTTCAGACTTGGGTATTCATGGCTTCCCAATCTTGTTGGGAGACTTTCTAGCCAGGGCAGATCTGATAATGATTGATTTAGAGGACTTTGACGTCATCCTAGGCATGAATTGGTTGTCCAGATATGATGCGGTTATCCAGTGTAAGGGTAAGCGCTTGGATTTTGTGAAGGATGATGATCAGCCAGGCAGCATTTTTGCCTATCCTCTTCAGGAGCCTCCAGTTATTTCTGCGGTACGTGCTTGCGATTTCCTTGTTCCGAGCTATTTTGCTTGTTTGGTCTCTCTGGTAGGGGCAGATGTTCGTGTGCCGCAGTTGGAAGAGATTCCTGTTGTTTGTGAGTTCCCCGATGTCTTTCCTGCTGATCTTCCCGGATTTCCACCCGATAGAGACGTTGAGTTCGTCATAGATTTAGAGCCAGGTACGCCCTGGGGTGCACCTGTTCTGTTCGTAAAGAAGAAGGATGAGTCGATGAGGCTATGCATCGACTATAGAGAGCTGAATAAGGTTACAATTAAGAACAGGTGCCCTTTGCCTCAGATTGATGATTTGTTTGACCAGCTGAGTGGTAGTGCTGTATTTTCGAAGATAGACCTTCGTTCGGGCTATCATCAGTTGAGGATTTGGGAGTCTGATATTCCGCGGATGGCGTTCCGCTCTCGCCATGGACACTTTGAGTTTTTAGTCATGTCTTTTGGTTTGACTAATGCACCTTCGGCCTTCATGGATTTGATGAACCACGTGTTCAAGGAGTACTTAGACAAGTTCGTGATTGTCTTTATTGATGATGTTTTGGTGTACTCCCGGAGTGCAGAAGAGCATGATCGGCATTTGCGTCTAGTTTTGGCAACTCTGAGAGATCATAAGCTTTATGCCAAGCTGAGAAAATGTGAGTTTTGGCTGCCTCAAGTATCTTTCCTAGGCCATGTGGTGAACAAGGAGGGGATCTCAGTAGACCCGGAGAAGATTGCTGCTGTTATGGAGTGGGCGAGACCTGTTACTCCTCGTGAGATCAGAAGCTTCTTGGGTTTGGCAGGTTATTACAGAAAATTTATGAAGGGATTCTCCACTCTGTCTGCACCATTGACCCGGTTGACGCAGAAGAATGTAGTCTTTGTTTGGGATGACAAGTGTGAGGAAGCTTTTGAGGAGCTAAAGAAGAGGCTATGTTCAGCCCCTATTCTATCTTTGCCTACTGAAGGTGTCGAGTATGCGGTATATGTGGATACTTCCCATATTGGACTGGGATGCGTGCTGATGCAAGACGGAAAGGTGATTGCGTATGGGTCGAGACAGCTGAAAACTCATGAGAGGAACTACCCTACGCACGACTTGGAGTTTGCTGCTGTGATTTATGCTCTGAAATTGTGGAGGCATTTACTATATGGTGTGCAGTGCAAGATTTTTACTAATAAGAAGAGCATGAAATATGTCTTCACACAGAAGGAGTTGAACCTGCGTCAGTGGCGATGGTTAGAGTATGTGGCCGACTACGATGTTGAGATTCAGTATCATCCGGGCAAGGCCAATGTGGTGGCCGACGCCTTGAGTCGGAAATCAGGAAAGATCTTTGGTCTTACAGCTGAGTCGTTGGTAGAGGAGTTTCTGTTAATGGACATTTCTGTGGGTAGTTGTGATGGACAAAGTCATCTGGCAGTGGCAGAGCCTTCATGGATTGCACTCACGAGATTTCATCAGAAAGATGATCCTGAACTTCTGCGGTTGTATGTTCGAGCCGAGAAAGGCGAGCTGCCGGATTTTTCTATAGATGATTTAGGTACCTTGAGATACCGGGGCAGGTTTTGCATTCCTGCTTTTGGCGATATCAGGGCTACGGTGTGCAGGGAAGCCCATGGATCTAGCGTTGCCTACCACCCAAGATCCACTAAGATGTACTGCGATTTGAAGCAGATTGCCTGGTGGTACGGGATGAAGGGAGACATAGCCAAGTTTGTTTCTGAATGCAACACTTGCAAGCAAGTAAAGGCTGATCATGGTAGACCAGTGGCAAGCTGACTCCCTTAGAGATTCCTACTTGGAAGTGGGAAAGCCTCTCGATGGATTTTATTACAGGCTTACCAAGGTCTCCGAGGGGGCATGATTCAGTATGGGTGATCGTGGACAGACTGATGAAGTGTGCTCAATTCGTGCCATTCAAGATTGATTACCCGATGAGGAAGATAGCCGAGCTGTATGTGGAAGAGGTTATCAGACTGCATGACGTCCCCGTGAGCATCATATCATATCGAGACTCCAGGTTCACGTCTCGTTTTTGGAAGAGCCTTCAGGAAGGATTGGGGACAGATTTGAGGTATTGCACTGCTTACCACCCGCAGACCAACGGCCAAACAGAGCGAGTAAATCAGATTGTGGAAGACATGATTCGATGCTATATTCTAGAGCATGGTGGGGCGTGGGACGAGCGTTTGCGGCTTATGGAGTTTGCATATAACAATAGCTATTAAGAAAGCTTGCAAATGGCTCCGTTTGAGGCTTTGTATGGGATGCGCTGCATGACTCCCTTGTTTTGGGCTGAGGTTGGCGAGAGACCGTTGCTGGGTCAAGAAGCACTCGAGGAGATGGAAATTTCGGTGAAGCTTATTCGGGAAAAGCTTCGATTAGCCCAGGAGAGGTATGAAAAGAACGCCAACCGGTGTAGATCAGATTTGGAATTTGCTGTGGGGGACCAGGTGTTCTTTAAGGTTTCTCCGATGACTGGGATCAAGAGATTTGGAAAGGACCTAAAGTTGGACCCGAGATATGTGGGGCCATTCAGGGTTGTTGAGCGGATCGGTGTGGCAGCTTATAGGCTGGAGTTGCCCGCCAACTTTCCTGGCATACATGATGTTTTTCATGTCTGTCAGCTGCGGAAATGTGTGCATAGTGACAGGCAGGTTTTGGATTATGTGCCTCTGTTAGAGCCGAACCTTTCTTATGTGGAAGTGCTTGTCCGCATATTGGATGCTCGGGATCGTGTGTTGCGGAAGAAAACAATTCCTATGGTGAAAGTTTTGTGGAAGAACCATGATGTAGAAAGCGCGACTTGGGAGCTAGAGTCGGCAATGAGGGAGGCTTACCCTCATCTGTTCCCCTGGCTTATGCCTGGTATGTTTGCACTCTTTCTTTATGTCTTTTGATTAGCTTGTTCTTTTTCCCTTTTGATTAGAAGAGTTGTGTGTAAAGTTTCGGGACGAAACTTTCTTTTAGGGGGAGTGACTGTAATGCCCCCGGCTTTTCTGTGTTTTGTTTGATCATTATTTGGCATTACGATGACGCGTTGTCGGCTTTTGCCATTGTTGGAGCGTGGTCATAGCTCTTTAGGTTCCTTTAGTGGTCCTTTAGTAGCCTATTTGCAAGATTCCCCAGCTAGCCGGAGTCTGTTTTGGTGACTCGGTTGGGCCTCTCAGGAAATGCTTGTATTTGGCTTCGGGCAGTGTTAGCCCAAGTTTTGATCGTCGGATGTTGTTTTCGACTTCGCCGTTGTGTTTGTAGCTGTGGTGTTTAGTTACGGTGCGAGTTTTGTCGAAATCCGAGATCATTTGTTTTTCGCGTCGTTTCAACGTGCGTTTTGTTAGCCGGTAGTGGCTACCCGTTTGTTGTGCGTGGCCTTGTGTGATCGAGCTTGGTAAGGCCGGTGCTTGTTTTAGGCAAAGCATTTTTAGCCATTAATGTTGTGTATGTGTATATGTATATGTACATAAATTTTGTGTGAGTTGTGTTAAATATATATGTATAAATATATATAAATGTAGATATATATATGTATATCTATATATGTATATATATATGCATAAAAATATATGTTATATATATTAGCTAGCAGAGGCTCGGGTTGGCTGCCCAGCTTTGCTCCTCTTTAGCTTAGTGACTATTAACATATATATATATATATATTATATATATATGTTTGCTTTATGTGTGCTAGCTGGGAGTAGCAGAGGGGCTCGGGTAGCAGCTTCAGCTAGCCTTTCCCTAGTTTGGTGGCTAATAATATATATATATTATATATTTTTATATATATATATATATTATTGTTTAGCTGGATGTATGTAGCAGAGCTCGGGTTAGCTTTTGGATAAGCATCAAAGCTTGCTAGTGGCCGAATATACTATTATAAATTAAGCATTAGTGGGGCTAAGTGTTAATATTTTAATAGCTTAGTGGGGCTAGATTGTATTATAATATTAGCTAGTGGGGGTATATCCCAAGACTTTTCCTTATGTCCTCCCCCAACCCGAGCAGCAGCTTCCAGCGGAAGGAAGAGGCTGGAGGCGGTAAAGCTGTAGCCTTGGCTGGTGATTTCCGGCGATTTAGAGCTCGGGTTGCCCGGAAATTTGCGGATTTGAGCTGCTCTCGTCGAGAGCTAGCTTCCTAGGTATGTTAATTTATCTTTAGGGCTGTCTTTATAGAGATGAAATTTCGGGTTTTCTCCTTTTTCCCTCTCTAAAAGCTCCAGATTTCTTCTTGCTTCTTAGGTAGCATTGCAGCCGGTGCCAACCCGTGAGGTGAAGCTGCAGCTAGTCTTTGGTTGAGGCAAGTTGCTCCCTTGCCCTTGCATACTCTGTTGTTTTAAAGCTTGCTTAATTCTTTTATTTTATTTTATTCTTGTTCATTAGCGAAATCAGCAATCTTGAGCTGCTTTGATTTTTTTTCCTCTGTCTTTCTTTTTAATTATCTCGGCAAGTGTCAAGTTTAGCAGCTGGTGTTGGAGTTTTGGCCTAGGTTTTATGGTGTCTTAAGGCTAGGTTTGCTGCTAGGTCGGTTAAGGAGAGCAGCATGAGCCTTGGAATTAATTTTCCAAGGCTCTTGATGGTGGCCTGCATCAGCTCTGCTTGGCTGGCGTTGAGAAGAGCTGTGACGGGTTTAGAAAATTTCTAAGTACCAAGGCGTTGAGTGAAGGCCATTCACTCAACGCCAGGTTTTTTTTTTGCGGCTAAGGGCCCAGGCATTGAATGAGGTCCACTCACTCAACGTCGTAGTTATTTTTAGGCTAATGTTATAGCCTTGGGATGTGAGCTTCTTTAAGGCTGTTAAAAAAGTTTCACCTTCCTAAGGGGGATGTTAGGGGTGTTCGGCTAGTTTTTGCATGCCGACTCGTGGGCTATGACCAGAGGGGGTGTTGTTGTTTGGACTCTGAGGGGTGAATTGTGTGTGCTAAGCTGTGACCACTACTAAGTTTGGACACTGTGACCAACTTGTTGGGTGTGTGGAACCTGAAGATGCCACCGGTTGTGTTTTCACCCTTGAGTATTTTTGGGGTCTGGTTGTTGGTTTTGGACACTGTGGCCACCCACTCCAGCCCCTTATTTTTACACCCCGGTCATTTGCCCACAAACCTAGGACTGTTAGTTTCCTATTGTCTACTTTTGGTTTCTCTCTGCTTTTATTCTGATACTTTACTACTGCAGGTTGATTTCTTTCCAGAGTAGGTAGTTTTTGTGCTCACACTTGGTGTGATTTGCCTTTATTGCCCTTTAAGCAATAATTCTTTCTTTTTCCTGTTTTCTGTTGTTTAGTACTTTATTGCCGGGTTGGAAAACCCTTCTTTATTTAAGTAATCTGACACTCCTTTCTTTTGTTTATTTCCTTGCTGAGGCATTTTTTTTCTTGAATGTCTCAGGTCCAGGTTGTAGCCGATTGAGCGACTGATTTTCCATTTGCTGGGTCTTGTTGGTAGCCTCCAGGTTAGCAGAGTTGCAGATCACTCCCTTGTGAGGTAGTCATTTTTTTCTTTTCTGTATGGACATGCACACTCACCGGTGGGTTCGTGTCGGGTTGTCGACGCCCACTGGTGGCTTTCTTGTTTTGCTAAGTATGAATTTAGACTGCTGTTTTTGCCCTCTTGGGGTTGTTTACTTGCTTCTGGGAAGGTTTTGTGCTAGGTTGCATGTTAGGTATTTTAAAACCCTAAACTATTATATGTACCTCATGCATAACATATTTGCTAACTAAAGCACTATTTTCTTAAAGCGTAAAACCTCTTTTAATATATATATACTATACTCACCTTAGGTGTCGTACATTCTATAAGTGGTCTCTGGTGGACCCTTATACTCATTTAGGGTGTCAAACTAACTGAATCAAAGTATTTTTCCGCTGTAAGCATATATATATTTTCTTAGCGTGGACTAGCTGATCCACTGTGCCGAGGGATACGACCTTCAAATAAACTGGTTTTCTATTAAATTAAAACTTGTGATTTATGGTTTTGGTGTGTCGCCTGAGCGTCGGCAGTTATCCCCTGCTCGACGTGACATCACAACGCGTACTTTCCCTTACTCTGATACTTCTTAACCTCGGGAAAAATGCGGGTCGTGACAGTTGGTATCAGAGGGAGGTTGTCTTGACAATTGGTCGGGCAACCTGTCCTTTTGATTGCATTAGATGTTTAGCTTCATAAGCATACACTCACCAGTATGTCATCAGCACGTCTTGGCCGAAGCACGAACACTACACTCATAAGCAAAAAGAAGTATACGGGGCATATTATATAGTATGGGATGCATAATATGTGTTCGTATATGGATCCACCATAGGAGGCAACATGTGAGGGTTATGTAGTTTGAGATGCATAACCTCACCACATGGATGCGGCTAGCACGTTTTTCTTTTTCGTTGCATGGGAATGTTATGTAGTATGGGATGCATAACATTTTCATGTGTACGCCGCCCATGCCATGCATTAAGGCCTTTTTAGAATGCATAGCACGGCATGCATAGCACGGCATGCATAGCATAATATTTCATGAGCACAACGTGCCAGGCTAAAGATTTGCATGATGACATATGTATACACATGGTTTTGAGCCAAAACGAATATAAAAGCATGCATTCATGATTTAGGCACATGAGTCAGTGTGATGGTTGTGAGCCATCTTAGGATAAGCATGACCTTATCATTATAAAACAAATCCCAGAGCAAGATTTGCAGTTACAATTCATATTTAAGTATGTTTGTCTATACCAGGTAGGCTTGTTTTAGTAGTC
The DNA here is from genome assembly GCA_039513925.1 of Platanthera zijinensis. Taxonomy (NCBI): domain Eukaryota; kingdom Viridiplantae; phylum Streptophyta; class Magnoliopsida; order Asparagales; family Orchidaceae; genus Platanthera; species Platanthera zijinensis. The sequence goes on from CM077089.1 coordinate 141,767,504, forward strand.
GGGATGGGTTTTAGCAAGGGTTGGTGCCATGCCCTCTATGGCGTTGAGTGAGCTCAGCTCACTCAACGCCATTCACTCTTTGGCGTTGAGTGAGCTCAGCTCACTCAACGCCATTCCTTCTATGGCGTTGAGTGAGTTCAGCACACTCAACGCCATTAACTCTATGGCGTTGAGTGAGCTCAGCTCACTCAACGCCATGATGTATATGTCAATGCACCGTTGAGTTGGCCCTTGGAGGTCATTTGACCCTTAACCAGGGCATTTTGACCACCTTAGGGCTAGAGTTGACTTTGGTCAATTCAGGCTTAGGTAGGGTCAATTAACCTTCACTAGGCCTCTCACTAGGGTTAGACAGGTATGTGTGGGGTCCACTTGGCTTAGGTAGGGTCAATTAACCATGTGCATGCCAGTTTCACCCATTTAGGGTTGGGGTTGACCTTGGTCAATTCAGGCTCTAGGGTTGGAGAGATCATGGTGAGATCTTGGAGTCATGGTGAGGGCCCCTTATCACCCTAGACTAAGGTTTTGGAATTTACTATTTGCAGACCATAGTGCCCCTATCCACACTACCAGGCCCACTTGACTTTTTCTTGGGCTTCCTAGGGTTTTTTCATGACAAAACCACTCTTAGGGGTGTAGTTGGAAATGAGATGTTACAAATCCCAATAAACAAAACAAAGATTTCGTCCCCGAAATCAAGGTTAAGCCCACGGGGACTCCTATCGGGGAGAAAGAGACTTGTAACATCCCATGAGAATTGAAAGATTTACATTACGACGCCATGTTTGCTATGTGAGGTTTAAAGGTGATAGTCAAATCTAAGACCAATTCACCCAATTGGTAAAGTCTAGACCCCAATAAACAAAAGTTTAGCCTCTATTCTTGAAATTTCAGTCCTACTAGTTTAAAATAGGAAAGTAAATTGAACACCCTGAGAGGTTGTGAGGTATACCTGACTGAACAGCTCCAGATACTTTTGTCGCATCAGGTCCTTCAGTTCCCAGGTATGCTCCTCCTGAGCGTGGTTCCTCCACAGAACTTTGACTAACGGAACTTTCTTGCGATGCAAGGTCCGTACTCCTCTATCATCGATCCAAACCGGCTCCAAGTGAACTGACCGATCTGAAGCTACCAGCCCATCTGTGGTCAAAATCTGCTGCTCCGGGCGCAGTAGACCCTCCTAAGTGAAGAAATATGGAACACGTCGTGTAAACCTGCAAGTTCTGGGGGCAACTCCAGCCTGTAAGCTAGGGGCCCGATCCGCTCCAGGATCTTATAAGGGCCTATATACCTATGACTGAGCTTCTTCCTCCGACCACGCACCCGTGCAACTCTATACATGGGCCGGATCTTCAAAAACACTCGGCCCCCCACCTGAAATTCCACCTGATGATGCCGAACGTCATAGTACTTAGCCTGTCTGCTCTGCGCCTCTAACATCCTGTCTCTGATCAGCCTCACTTGAGCCTCGGTGTCTTCAACAAAATTCGATCCCAACGCCTTCAAATTCTCGCCCTGAATCCAAGAAAGCGGGGTCCTGCACCTCCTCCCGTACAGGGCTTCATAGGGAGCCATCCTGATGCTGGACTGATAACTGTTGTTATAGGAGAACTCAACTAGTGGTAAAAGCTTCTCCCAAGGTTCATTTCGATCAAAAATGCATAGCCTTAAAAGATCTTCCAGCGTTCGATTGGTGCGTTCCGTCTGCCCATCCGTCTGGGGATGAAAAGCTGTGCTGAAGGTCAGTCGTGTGCCTAAGTAAGTCTGCACGGTTCTCCACTCCCTGGATGTGAACCGACCATCCCGATCCGACACGATCGTCCTGGGCATCCCGTGGTAACGAATGAACTGCTTTACGAATCTCCGCACTAGTACTCCAACTGATTCGTCTTTCCTGATCGGAATGAATCTGGCCACCTTCATCAGCCGATCGACGATGACCCAAATCGAATCATTTCCCGTCCGTGACCGGGGGAGGCCATGAATGAAATCCATCGCGATGTCCTCAAACTTCCATTCCGACACCGGAAGTGGCTGTAGCAATCCTGTGGGGTTCCTGCACTCTGCCTTCAACAGCTGGCATGCCTCGCAGTGAGTCACGAAGTATGTGATGTCCTTCTTCATCCCTGACCAGAACATCGTCTTCTTCAAGTCCGCCGTCATCTTGGTGATGCCCGGGTGTATAGAATATCTGCTACAATGTGCTTCCACCATGAAGTCTTCCCGAATCTGGCCTCCCGTGGGTATATAAATCATGCCTCTGAAATATAGCAATCCTTCTCTCAGTGAATAATCTCCCGTCGAACCCTCCTCCAATGCTCGAAATATCGGCTCTACCCATGCATCTGTCTTTTGTCCGTCCCGGATGCGGTCCCGAATATCGTCTATGGCCATCATCGATGCTAGATACTCCCTATACAGCTCTGGATCATTCTCGAATACTAGGGATATCTGCATATCTTTGAATGACCGGACTAGCTACATGGACATCAGTTGCGGTCCCTTCCCTGAGGTATCTCCTCTCTGGATCAAAGCATCTGCCACCACGTTCGCCTTCCCAAGGTGGTAGTGCATGGTGTACTGGTAATCCGACAGGAACTCCACCCAACGTCTCTGTCTGATGTTGAGTTCCTTCTGTGTGTCCACATATTTTAAGTTCATGTGATCTGAGAAGATGTCACAGTGAACCCCGTATAGATAGTGTCACCAAATCTTCAGAGCAAAGATCACTGCACCCATCTCCAGATCATGCACCAGATAGTTCTTCTCATGTATCTTCAGCTACCGGGAGGCGTAGGCTATCACGTGCCCATTCTACATCAGAACGGTACCCATCCCCTGATAGGAGGCGTCCGTGTATACCTGGAATCCCTCCCTTCCTGACAGAAGAGCGAGGATGGGAGCCAAGGTAAGCCGACCTTTCAACTCCACAAAGGCCGTCTTGCACTGAGGCGTCTAAACAAAAGGGGTTTCCTTCTTTGTCAGGGATGTAAGAGGGAGTGCAATCCGGGAAAATCCTTCGACGAACTTCCGGTAATATCCGGCAAGTCCCAGGAAGCTCCGTACATCCGTGGCTGTCTTCAACGGTGGCCAATCCTGAACTGCCCGAATCTTGGCCGGGTCTACTGCCAACCCAGCACCGCTGATAATGTGACCTAAGAAGGCCACCTCCTTTAACCAAAACTGGCATTTGCTGAACTCCACGTACAGCTGGTGCTCCCGTAGCCTCTCTAGAGTCAACATCATATGTCGTGTATGCTCCTCCTTCGTCTTTGAGTAGATGAGGATGTCGTCAATAAATACGATGATGAATACATCCAAATATTCCTCGAATACACTATTCATGAGGCTTGTAAATGCTGACGAAGCATTAGTGAGCCCGAAGGGCATCACTGTAAACTCAAACAGTCCGTACCTACTACTGAAGGCGGTCTTCAGAATGTCCTCCTCTCGAATCCGTAGCTGGTAATAACCTGACCTTAAGTCAAGCTTCGAGAAGAAGTGCGCTCCCTCCAGTTGATCAAACAACTCGTCAATCCGTGACAGCGGATATGTATTTTAGACCGTCAGTCTGTTCAGTGCTCGATAATCAATACACAAGCGAAGACTTCCGTCCTTTTTCTTGACAAATAACACTGGGGCTCCCCAAGGTGAAGAGCTTGGCCGGACAAACCCTGCCTCTACTAAACCCTGACTCTGTCCCTAAGTAGGACGGGGGAGAGAGTCCTCGGAAGATGCTCAACCAGTTGGCCCCCGGGTTTGGCTGCGGAGCCGGAACCTACTGAGCCCTAAAAGCCTCCAGAATGGTTGTCAGAGTCTGCCCCATCTCCGACTGTAGGAACGGAGTGGGGATCGGGGGAGGTGGTGTATCATTCGGAGTCTGCTGGACTCCGCCCTGTGGTGTAGGCTGTGATGGATGCTGCACATCAAAAATCGCTTGTAAGCAATTGACCCAAGCCTAATTAATAGTGGACAATTACATGTGATCCCCACATGGGCACACCACGCTTCCGCTGCTTAGTTTGTCCCCAAACTAAACTTGAGCGGGGGTGACCCAGGGTTAGTGGACTGCTACTCTTCTGATCGAGGTTTTCCTCTGATACCACTTGTAAGACCCCTTTTTTTTCTTTTTAAAACACCGGAGTCTTGGGCCCAGAACCGCCGCTTTGCGGTGACACCTTCGCACCCGGGAAGGTCATCACTACAAAACGCCAATCCTGCCGGCCAATTCGATCACAACTGTAGCAAATAATAAAGCAAGTCCACAGAAATCACATATAATAAAATCTCCACGAAGGGAGTGTCCACAGAATAGTATATTAGAGTACTAAAATACGGGCTTAAGCCCGATACATCAAATCCTCACTACATAGCCACTCAAGCGGAAGCAAAATAAACACTACTAGAATCAGGGACTCACAGTCCCAGCTGTCTGAACTCCTGAGCTAGACTGCCCTGTCTCCAAACGGGCCGACCTCCGGGGCTGCTCCTCCATGCTGGGCTCCACGATCCCCTAAATGATGTGGTCCGAAAACCGTTAGTCATAAAGAATAAGCCCTATAATCCCCTACCCCTTGCCCCATGGCTCCTAAGCACCGAGCAGAGAGGAAGAAAGGGAAGGACATGAAGGTGGAGAATAAATAAACAACAGGTGGCAGCGAACCTATGCTAGCAATTCTATAATAAGTAATGGCAATAAGACGAAATATGGAAAGTAACCTTCACTTATGTGAGAACACATAAGCCAAAGGGTATTTTGCAAGGCTCCCATCGTATAAAAAGTCCCATCGTAGTATATATATATCAAAATTAACCTTAATTTATAAACTTGCGTACACAAGCTTATAGACCAAGGGGTCATTTTGCAAGTCCTAATGTATAAACGTCCCATTTTTAGCAAGCAGCCTCGTTCATCTTTTGTATCTCATTGTACTCAGAGCTCTGCTCCTTTTATTTTCGTACACTCCGATATTTGTGGACCGTACAAAATCACTAGCATCTCTGGCTATCGCTATTCTCTAACTTTTATTGATGATTATTCTCGAATGACATGTCTATATTCACTTCAGGATCGCTCCGAGCTTCCACGTTGTTGAGAGTAATTTGCCAGCAGGACACGTGTGTGTGGGACCAACCCTGTGGCTTTCCCCATCGCGTTCCTGGTCTGGGTGTTGACCCCGGTGGGCCCCCTGTGGCGGAATATCCCCGCGGTCCTGTGGTTGGGATTAGTCCCACATCGCCCGCAGCGCCTGCTCCTCCGTGTTTATGTACCCCGCCACCCTTCATCTCAACACCTGGGTTTTGAGATGCGATATGGGTGGGCGGGTTCTCACATGGTATCAGAGGTTGTACGGTTGTCCTGCTGCGGGGGTGTGTTGAGAGTAATTTGCCAGCAGGACACGTGTGTGTGGGACCAACCCTGTGGCTTTCCCCATCGCGTTCCTGGTCTGGGTGTTGACCCCGGTGGGCCCCCTGTGGCGGAATATCCCCGCGGTCCTGTGGTTGGGATTAGTCCCACATCGCCCGCAGCGCCTGCTCCTCCGTGTTTATGTACCCCGCCACCCTTCATCTCAACACCTGGGTTTTGAGATGCGATATGGGTGGGCGGGTTCTCACACACGTGTCTTTTAGGCTTTCCTCCTTGAGACTCACAAGCAATTCTCCATGAACATCAAAACTATTCGCACTGATAATGCTCGCGAATATACTAATCACGAGTTTGCGAACCTTTGTTTGGATTTTGAAGTCATTCACCAAACATCGTGTGCTTATACCCCCTCAATAAAATGACATAGCCGAACGTAAGAACCACCATCTTCTCGATGTCGCTCGCTCTCTCATGCTTCAAATGCAGGTTCCCAAAACTTATTGGAACCTTGCCCTTTCAACAACATGTAATCTGATTAACCGTCTTTCGTCCTCCATACTCCACAATGCCACTCCGTTCAGCCTCTTGTTCCCCTCTACTCCGGCATTCTCTTTCATACCTCGCATCTTTGGGTGCACCTGCTATGTTCACAATCTTGGTCCATCCACAGTCAAGTTGGATCCCCGAGCGGCCAAACAAATCTTTGTTGGCTATTTACGAACTCAGAAAGGCTACATCTGCTATTCTCCTACTACCAGCAAGGTAACTGTTTCTGCTGATGTTACCTTTCGGGAGAATCTTCCCTTCTTCTCTACTCCGGACCCTACACCTCTACCACCACTCGTCCTATGTTCTCCCCTTCCCGTTACCACTCCTCCCCCACCATACATTCCTGCCCAGCCTCCCACTATTTCCAAGCCACCTGTTATATGTGTGTGCACTTGTCGCCAACCAAGCTCCGTTGCCCCAATGCAGTCGGCTTCGACCTCTGACGCTCCGTATCCTGCTGATCCAGCACCAGAATCAACCGCTCATCCCATGACGAATTATGTATCCCTACATCGTCTATCCCCACGACTTCAAACGTTTGCCACTTCATTATCCTCTATTTCTGTACCTAACTCTGTGCAGGAGGCTCTCCAACATCCTGGATGGCGAGTGGTCATGGAAGAAGAAATGACCACTCTCTGGGCTAACCAGACCTGACACCTTGTCCCTTTACCTATCGGGCAGACACCTGTTTGGTATAAATGGGTCTTTGTCATCAAACATGCTCCTGATGGGACAATTGATCGTCTGAAGGCCCGCCTGGTGGCTTGTTGATTTCCGGGATCCAAAGTGATACCAGCAGAGCTTACTATATATCCAAGAAAGATAACAGACTCAGCCATAAAAAAAACATTCTTCAAGTTGATATACAGTTGTTCGACTCGTAGGAGCTCGAAGATAGTATGTAAGTGAGTCTGGTGCTCACTCTCAGTACGGCTATAGATAAAATGTCATCGAATTAAACTACTACGAACTTCCCAATATAAGGTCTGAATACCTGGGTCATCATCCGAGCAAAAGTACTAAAGCATTGGATAACCCAAAGGGCATCACAAGCCACTCATAAAGTTCATCCTTCGACTTGAAGCTAGTCTTCCACTCGTCTCTTTCGCATATACGAATCTGATGATAACCGCTACGGAGGTTGATCTTAGAGAAGATCGTGGCTCCAGTCAATATGTCCAACTTGTAATCCAGTTGGGGTATCGGGAATCGGTATTAATGCGGTAAATGTGGGAGGGAAGCTCTAGGAACAAGATCTATCGCGTGTTGGATACATCTCATGGGAAGTAACTCAGCCGGAAGCTCATCAGGGTGTATATCCTGGAACTCCTCTAAGAGTCTCCTAGCAGGTATAGGAATAGACTCGTATCTCTTCAATACGTCAGATGCCTGTAAAATCACTAAGGCATAATAGAAGCAGCCATCAAAACTCTCTTGATGGAACTCAGTGCCTCGTATAATGCTAAGAGTCTTCTTCCTTTCAGTGGGAGGAAGAGATTCTTTCGCACTACTACTCGTGCGGGATGTTGGTGTTGTGGGTCGCATAGGGTTCAACACTACTCTCTTTCCGTCCAGTAGAAAGGAACAAGTGTTGGACATGTCATGTATGAGGACATCCCGGTCATACAACCAAGTAATACGTGGGAGACATCCGTAGGCATAACGTCACACCAAATCTTATCGGAGTAGGGACCCATAGTGATGTGAACTAAACATCTCCTAATCACTGATAATGTAGTCTTGGTGACCCAAGCTACCTGAAATGGGGAAGGGTGCAGCTCAGCAGTGAGTCCCATACGGGGTAAAGCTACCTCAACTATCACATTCATTCAACTCCCGCTATCTACTACTAAACAACACATTTTCTCCTCAGCCTTAAAGTAGGCCTGGAAGATGCTCGTCCGCCAATAATCGGTCGATACCTGTGATGTAGATAACATGCATCTCGCCACTATAACGTCGGGATCTATCTCCTCATTACTAGGCGTATCGTACACTTCATCATACAAAATGTATAAGTCCCTCTTGACTCCAGATTCTTCTACAGACTCATCCTCCTCAGTCACCACATAAATAACTTGTGTGTCTTTCCTCTTGAGACAATCCCTAGATATATGGCCCATCTACTGGCACTCATAACATCGGATCTGTGAAGGGGTCACAGTTCCCATGGGGGACTTCCCTTTTTGATATCTCGTATAGGTCGAGGTAGGCTTTGACGCACTCTCCTTACCTATCAGTTCTTCTTTCTTGTAAGGGGTATTCGTTTTGTTTTGAGGTTTGAATCGGGCGATTCTCTTTTGGTGTTCTTCTATATCAATGGCGATAGATGCAGTCTCAGCAAAGGAATAGTGGTCATATCGAATCAACTCATCGCGGATCTCAGAGCGTAGTCCGGACTTAAATTTAGATAATGTATTTTGTAGGTGTTCGAATACGTTGCACCTAATCATAAGATCCTTCATCTCAGCTAAATAATCAAAAATGGATTTGGACCCTTGACGTAGAGATGTCATCTCGTCTCATAGATGGGTTTGGTAGTGTTGGGGAATGTACTGTTCCTCTAATATGACTTTCATGTGTGCCCAATGGGTAATAGGAGGGCGTTCATTCCTATCTAGACTACGCTCCTCACCTATCCAAAAGATTTTCGCTCGCCCAGACAACCTCATCTTGGCAAACTAAATATTTTGGTCTTTCGTCATACGATACCACTCAAAATAGGTCTCTACGTCTATAACCCAGTCTGAAAAAACATTGGGATCCATAGACCCATCATAAAGTGGCGGATCTAACTTCACAATGCGTGTAAGATCCGGTGGTCTATTCCGGGGAGGATAGTCATAATCATCATCGTAAGAATCACGTATGTCTCGATGCCATAGGGGTGGGGGTCGATACCAATCTCTAGGTCGATCATCACGATGCATGGCCGGTGTAGGCCTACGATGGTCTCGCAGACGCTCTTCTCTAGCTACATCATTATTGGGTCTCTCCTGATAACAATCTCGCGTACCTAGGAAAGGCTCTCGTTGGGATTCAGGAAAATTCCTCGGGAAATTCCTACCATGGTCGTATTCAAAGTCAAACCTATCTATGAAATTTCTAACCTCTTTCTCAAAAAGAGGGTTTCTCTTAAGTACAGACCTTTATCCATAAGGTGGTGGGACATCCTAATGGGGTCGCACAGAATGTTATCTCGAATCGAAGGTGGCATTGACGCTCGATGGAGTACTTCTAAGCTATTAACACTAACACTAAGGTTTTTGAACCCTTCTTGCATGGAAATGTTCAACTCGTCTATTTAGTGGGCAAATGGTAGAAACCACGGGGATGGTTCGTTCCTTTCGTTTCCATGACTCGGTTGACCATGTTCAACTCGACGCATCTCCGATTTTATCTCGTGAGGGTGTTCAGGTGGTGAATTACGGTGCTGTGAAATGCAAATGTATGATTATGTAATGAAAAAAATTCTCTTTCTCTTTTTTTTAAAATAAAATGTTATGTGGGTTCCTATTATACGCAGGTCTGATCTCGAAACTTATAAAAATTTAGGAACGTCCCTCCGGTACCAAATTGATGCAGGACGGCGTGTAGGGTTTGCGCGTCTGTTGGTTTTTTCTAGGAAATCCTAAATGCATGCAATGAATAATTGAATTTTACAAAAATAATTAGAGCGGTCGTTGCACAAACTTTATGAAATTAAGCAACGTTCATTTTTATAAAGCACAAAAAAATTATTTTGTTTGAAAAAAAAAATCTTAAAATAATGGTTCGATTCTAAACCCGGGGAAGGAAGTTCGCAACTTTCGTTACGTCCCCTTGTCATAGCAAGACGGAAATCGTGAACTCCAAATACGTTTTCGTTTGAAGTTTTTGACGTAGCGTTTGCTGACAAAATTTGAACGAAAAACTCAGCAATGAATCTAAAATCTTAAGAGAAAATGTAGACACACCCAAAGGAGGGGAAAAATAAAGTTACTCACGAAAAGAGACGTCTTTCCGTCGAAGTCGGCGGCGATCCCGCGAGGAATTTCCTCGTCACCTTCAATCTCCCGCTCCGAGATCGGACGCTATCGCACATAGGCACCACGGAATTAAATCGCTCTCTCACACTCAAGGTGGCTCCACGGATTCACTCACTCAAAATGTAAGGAAGCCACAAACTAACAACCTGATTTTCACTTGTTTTCACACTCAAGGTGGATACAAGAAATCTCAAACACTCTGGAGGATGTTGAGTTTAGGTTTGTGCACGTAGGACCATCTTTCGCACTCTGGAGCGCACTCCTGATTTCTTGGGAACATACCCTATTACATGTCGCACATACGATGAGGTTTCTACTCTCCTACTTAGTATTGTGGACTGCCCTTATCCCCCCCCTCTAATGGCGCCTCTAAAGATCCAACATAAATAAGGAGAGATGAACTCGAGAAAAAAATACCACAATCATTGTTTGGAGGAGATAATAAAGGTGTTGGGCTATAAAGGCTAAAAGAACAATAAGAATTATGCCTTTGAAACACCTTAACCATGTGGGTTGAGCATGATATTCTCTGTATCCTTGTGCAATGACCCTAGTATCCACAACCTATTGTTTATGAGTAGATAACAGAATTCACCAATTGTTTGTCCCATTACCATGCAACTTATATTAAAACTAAGAGAAAAGCCCGAAACTAAGACAGAAGCATTAACATTCCTTGGCCTGTTTCTACTAAGAATTTCTACCATTAATATATAATGTGCCCAAATACATTATCTGATATGATTTAAAAAGTTGGAGCATATGATACGCATATTTAGAAGAAAAAAAATTTCAATATAAACTGTTGGTACAAATTAACGAGTATCATAGTTATTGCATAATAATTTGGGAAGCAAAGCTCTGTTTTATAGCAGCAGACCTAACAATCGCCGACTAAATACGAAGCAAAAGTGAAAATTAAATGAAGAAAAAGAAATAGTTGGAAAAGAAACGTTTTGAGTAATGGACGCGAAGTGTATTGCATGCCGATGAGTCTGAGGAACTACGCCATGCCATTGCAGTAAGTGGTTTTTCCCGAACTCGGAGGCCCGATAACAACCTGACCGAAAGCCGACATCTCTCTATGATTCCTCTCAATTTAAGAGGAGCGGAAATGTAGGATAAGAAAATAGAGAAACTCCAAGCGCAAATATGCTAGACGAACGGGTCAGGGATGCGAGAAGAGGGAGCGTGAGGGAGAGATGGACGCTGATAAGGAAAGGAAGCGGAGGGTAATTATTCTGACCGTACTCTGTTATTAATAGACGAGATTAAGAGAGACGCGTGCTTATAATATAACATAACAACACAACACTTTTCACGGATAGTTGCTGGAGTTATGCAATGATTTTAAAAATCAATTACACATAAATATTAAAATTATTAAGAACTCAATCATATCAATATTCACTAACTCAAATAGTAAGAATGTTACTAAAATACATCAAAAGTCTTTGTCCTTAAGACTTTACAACTATTTTATCAATTATAAGTGTTTTACAGACATCGGAAAACAGTCTAGCCACACATGAAATAGTAAAAATACACTTCGTTTGGCCTTTGAGGGCCGACACAACAAATAGGGCTTCAGCCCGCTACTTCCCGCTTGGCTCAGTGATGACTAGTAATTTAGTCATCATCTATGGCTATTATTTTAATCAGATATTTTAAATATATGCGTTTATTCGTGATTTTTATAAAACATTTCGTAGAAAATAATATTTTAAAGTCTAACGCATATATTTTCTATTATGTAGGAATATGGCAGGCCTGGGGGGTTTATAGGCAATATCTCGCCGTCGCGATCAAAGTTCGCATACGTGTCAGATTCGTCAACATGGAGCCCGACCACCACATTTGCATGCATGAGATTCTCGGTCACCTTCTTCGACGCCTCCAAGCATGCAAACCCCTACTTATTATTTATTATATATATATATATATATATATATAAGTGTATACATATATGTATGGATATATATACATAAAATATATAAAGATATATAAATATAAATACAAATATATATATATATATATATATATATATATATATATATATATATATATATATATATATATAGTTACAGCCCGAGCTCCGCCACCTCCGGCAAGCCCGAGCTCCGTCACCTACAGCTCATCCAAGCCCGAGCTCCAATTTCAACTCCTCCGCTGCAGCTAATGCAGCTTCACCACGAAGCTTGGCCGCCACCTCCGTCACCTACAGCTCATCCAAGCCCGAGCTCCAATTTCAACTCCTCCGCTGCAGCTAATCCAGCTTCACCACGAAGCTTGGCCGCCACCTCCGTCACCTACAGCTCATCCAAGCCCGGCATCCTCCAACAGCAACTCCAGCTACAGCTCATCCAAGTTCGGCATCCTCCAACAGCAACGAACTCCACCTTGCTATGCATGAAGAGGCCGCTCCAGCCAGCACCATGCAGCTACTCCATGCAACAACTCCAGCCAAGCTCCGCCATCTCTCCAAGCTCGGCCACCACCGTCGAACAAAACCCGAGCGCCACCACCGTACTCGGCTCACTTCCTCAACGCCACCACCGTGCTCTCCACGTCAGCTATCACTTCCGTTTCATGCAGCAGGAATCCCGCCACCAGTGGTCCCGCCAATTTGAGTACAAGGTTGCAGCAGCTCGGCCACGGATCCGGATCCTCTCCATTTCAAATGAAATGGAGGGGATCCATTTCACTTATTAATGGACAAGATTAGTTCAATAAAAATCTTGTGGACAGAAATTTTTTGAATAAAAGAAAATATAAAAGGATGGGAAAAGCAGAACCCGTCGGATCAAAAAGCAGGAAATCATGTCCGTGAAATGGATCCCCTCCATTTCACTTGAAATGGAGAGGATCCTGATAGCTCGGGGCCACACCCTTGCAAGGAATCCTGCCACCCGGATTGCTGACCTGGCATTCCAATAGCTAGGCTGGGGTTTCAACCCGAAAAATGTGCAGGAATGCCTCCTCCTGCATGAATCCCGCCTCCACTTTATTAACCAAGGATGACTCATCTCAGCCTATAAAAAGGCTGTACTCAGGAATAGCCAGGGGGGAATTCTGGCTGAGAAGAATTTGGAGATATTTTTCAAACACTAGCTTTCAACCCGATTTCTCGGTTGGAGAAATTCATCCCGAGATTGCGAGTAAAAAATTTTTATCGTTTTCTGTGTTTGTTGTATTGTTATTTTATAATTTTGAACGTCTCTTTTCTTTTAACTTAGGATTTGAAAAAAATTTATAATGCCGCTCATTTATCCGTTGTAATCTTCTTTGAATAGCAATAAAATCTCTCTCTATTTCACTTAAAAAATTTATTTCTCGTCAATTTCGCACTTTTTAGTGATGTCGCATTTTTATATTGACGATTCGCTCATCACCATGAACAACTAATTTCTATAGTGTTCGGTCGTGATGATCCGAGGATGAATTAATATTTTGATTTTAGATTCGTTTTTCTCTAATTGTTGAACGCTTACGATTTACCGTTGATCAATTCATTGAGGCTATATATTTTATATAGTTTTCATAATGGTTTTTGCTCTTTAGTTAGCCGAGAGGCTCGTAAGGCGAATCGATCACTCATTGGTAAAAAGAGTAGAACACAACCCTCGAAAGAGGACAACGTAACTCTTCCGGATTGGAGTGAAATCCAATAGCGAGGTTCACAACCTAAAACAAGTCTTAGGCGATGCGATTTGAGAATGAAAGTTCGGTCGATACACCTAAGCTTAGTTGAACCTAATCTTCGAAAGAGGAGTGTTCATGCTTCGGGAACCTCCACGGTCAAAGCCTCTTCAACAAGAGAATTGCACTCTAACTTCATTCCATTATTTTCTTTTTCCAAGGTGATTCAAGATCGGACACTAGCTTTTAACCCATCGAATTAATTCAATTAACATTTTTAGTTTTTATTTTTCGCAACCCCAACTCAACTTTCTATTGATAAAATAATAACAATTTTCAAAGTAGAATTACTCGATCACCCCGAGTCTAATACGATCTTGGTTTTTATAAACCTATATCACTCCCGATACGGTACACTTGCCGTTATCGTTTGCGGACATAGTTTTGCGCAATCAAGTTTTTGGCGTCATTGCCGGGGACAATTGATCGATAATTTGAAAAAGAAATAGTTATTAATTTTATCGCTTCTTTTCTTCTTCTTTTTAGTTTATGACCCGAGTAAACTCTTCAAATAATTTTGAATTTGGTTTTGATCCGGAAATCGAGCGCACCTTTCGGCGATGTCTCCGATTTAGTGATCTACCAATAATTTGCGAAGAATCAATCGGAGAAACTAACGAGAGCATAATCGAAGTCCCTAACCTTAATGCGGCCCCGCTACAGACCATGTCCTATTATGCGAGACCGAATTTGGAGGGAACACAATCTAGTATTATTCGCCCGGCAGTAGCGAATAATAATTTTGAAATTAAAACGAGTATCATTCAGATGGTACAGCAATCGGTTATATTCGATGGCTTACCAGATGAAGATCCAAATTTACATCTGCTTAATTTTTTGGAAATTTGCGATACGTTTAAAATAAACGGCGTCACCGATGACGCCATCCGTTTGCGTTTATTTCCATTTTCTTTGCGGACTAAGGCCAAGCAGTGGTTGGGTTCTCTTCCTAGAGGTTCCATCACTACATGGGCCGAAATGACGGAGAAATTTTTAACGAAATATTTTCCTCCGGCAAAGTCTGCTAAATTACGTACGGACATTCTCTAGTTCACGCAAATAGACTCGGAGTCTCTCTATGACACATGGGAGCGCTTCAAGGAACTTTTGCGGAGATGTCCTCATCATGCCCTTCCTATGTGGCAACAAGTTCAAACTTTCTACAATGGTTTGAATCTCCAAACAAGACAAATGATTGATGCAGCCGCAGGGGGAACTCTTAATAACAAAACCCCCGAGGCCGCTCAAGAGCTTTTCGAGGAGATGACCATGAATGCTTATCAGTGGAATGCGCTACGGTCGCGCCCTAACAAGCCGACCGGACTCTTTGAAGTCGAGGCCACCCCGAATTTGGCACTTCAAGTAGAAATGCTCACAAAGCAAGTGGCGGAGATGTCTGCTTCCTCCGCCACAAATTGGGCTTATAATAATAATAATAATTTTAATAATAATTTTATTCAAGAGCAAGTAGATTATATGGGGAACTCCTATCGTCCTCCGTATAACCCGAATAATAATATTCCGTTCAATAATAGTTATAATTCGGGTTTGCGGAATCACCCAAATTTTTCATGGAGCAACCCCAATAATGCTCAACGACCACCACAAGTGAATCCTCCCGGATTTGCACCACTGCCACCACAAAAGTCCACTTCACTTGAAGAGGTCTTCACTAAGTACGTAGCCTCCAACGAGTCCAATATCCGGAATCTTACCGGCTCTATTAAAAACTTAGAAAATCAAATTGGATAGCTAGCTAAATTATTCTCCGAACGCCAACAAGGAGCTCTGCCAGGCAACACCGAGCCAAATCCAAGGGAGAGTATTAACGCAATAACCCTCCGCGGCGGAAAGGAGGTAACTTCTACAAATTTGGCTGGACCCGAGTTAAACGTTTCATCTCCTTCTCCGCAAGTTATTTCTTCACCTGTTTTACCTTCTTCTACTTTAGCTCCGCGTATTATTAAAAACTCTTCTCTTCCTTATCCTTCGAAATTTAAAGACGAGCGCAATGAGGAGCAATATGAAAAATTTATTAAAATTTTAAAGCAAATACAAATTAATGTGTCATTCTGCGAAGCAATTGCCCAAATGCCAAAGTATGCCAAATATTTAAAAGATTTACTTTCAAATAAAAAGAAACTTGATGATTTTTCGCGGATTTCTTTGAACGTAGAATGCTCGGCGGTTCTATTAAATAAATTAACACAAAAATTAAACGACCCCGGGCGGTTCTCTATCCCGTGCTTATTCGGTAATTTATTTATAAAACACGCTTTAGCCAATTTAGGCGCTAGTATTAATCTCATGTCATATTCTTTATTTAAAAAACTTGGTTTGGGCATCCCTAGCCCAACTAACATGAGCATTTAACTAGCGGATCGGTCAATAAAATACCCAATAGGGGTAGTTGAGGATGTGCTAGTTAAGGTTGACAAGTTTATCTTCCCGGTAGACTTTGTCATCCTCGACATTGAAGAGGACGCTGAGGTGCCCCTCATACTCGGACGACCCTTCCTCGCCACCTCTCGGGCAATAATAGATGTAAGTAACGGAAAACTTCTCCTACGGGTAGGGGAAGAAGAAGTTACATTTAGCATCAACTCCTCATTAAAAAATGTTCTTCCAAATGATGACTCTTGTTATATATTAGAAACAAATTTTGATGAAAATCTATCATCATTTGCTGAAATAATCTCGAAAAATTTGGAAGGACCGGAGTTAACAAAATCAACTTGTTCAAAAGAAATCACTCGGTCGCTACCATTCGAGCAAATCAATTTAAATAATTTTAAAATAAACACGTCTTATGAAGAACCGCCGAGTCTTGAGTTAAAACAACTCCCCGATCATCTTAAGTATATTTTTCTAGAAAAAGATTCAAAATTGCCTGTAATTATCTCTTCGGCGCTTAACGATGCGGAAATTTTCGCATTAATAAATATTTTAAATAATCACCGTCATGCAATTGCATGACAAATTTCTGATATTAAGGGAATTAGCCCCTTATTTTGTACGCACAAAATCACTTTAGAAAATAATTCTCGCGGCACCGTTCAGCCACAACGACGCCTCAACCCAAATATGAAGGACGTTGTTAAGGCCGAAATAATAAAATTATTAGACGCGAGGATTATTTACCCAATTTCTGATAGCACTTGGGTTAGCCCGGTGCAAGTCGTGCCTAAGAAGTGCGGGATAACGGTAGTTTCCAATGAAAATAATGAGTTAATCCCAACTCGTACCGTTACGGGTTGGCGAGTATGCATCGATTATAGGAAATTAAATGATGCACTCGTAAGGATCACTTTCCGCTTCCCTTCATTGACCAAATCTTAGAACGTCTATCCAGTCACTCACACTATTGTTTTCTTGATGGTCTTTCAGGATACTTTCAAATCCCAATTGCACCTGAAGACCAAGAGAAACCACGTTCACTTGCCCGTTCGGCACCTTCGCCTATCGGAGGATGCCGTTTGGTCTTTGCAACGCGCCAGCTATATTCCAAAGGTGTATGTTGGCAATTTTTAACGAATTAGTAGAGGACATCATGGAAGTTTTTATGGACGATTTTTCTGTTTTCGGCGATTCATTTGAAAATTGTCTTAATAATCTAGACCGTGTTCTTCAACGCTGCGAAGACACAAATTTGGCACTCAACTAGGAGAAGTGCCATTTTATGGTCCGAGAAGGATTAGTCCTCGGACATAAAGTTTCGAGTAAAGGGATCGAGGTCGACCGGGCCAAGATCGAAGTCATAGAAAAACTTCCTCCGCCCACCAATATCAACTCTATTAGGAGTTTTCTAGGTCACGCAGGATTCTATAGGCGATTTATTAAGGATTTTTCTAAAATTACAAAACCTTTAACTCATCTCTTAGAAAAAGAATCCGCGTTTATATTTGACAATGAATGTTTGAAAGCTTTTGAAAAAATAAAAAAAGAACTAATAAACTCGCCGATTTTAATTGCGCCAAATTGGTCTTTACCGTTTGAAATAATGTGTGATGCAAGTGATTTTGCTGTAGGAGCTGTTTGGGTCAACGGGTGAACAAATATTTTCAGCCGATTTATTACGCAAGCAAAACGCTTACGTCCGCTCAAGCTAATTATACAACGACGGAGAAAGAACTTTTGGCGATTGTTTTTGCATTTGATAAATTCCGTTCTTATTTGACGCTTTCAAAAGTTATTGTCTTTTCAGATCATTCCGCACTCCGGTACTTATTGAACAAAGGGGATGCCCAGCCCCGACTGTTGAGATGGGTTCTCCTCCTTCAGGAATTCGACTTGGAAATTCGAGACAAAAAGGGAGCAGAGAACTTGGCGGCCGACCACCTATCAAGATTGGAGAATCTGGCTACAGGAACGCTAGTGGAGGCCAATATTGACGACAAATTCCCTGAAGAACACCTCCTCGCCACCAATCAGGTAACGACTTCCTCCACCCCTTGGTACGCGGATCTTGCCAATTACTTAGTGGTACGGGTCCTCCCAAAGAATTATTCAAGTCAACAAAAGAAGAAATTCTTTTCAGACTTGAAAAATTACTTTTGGGAAGACCCCTTTTTATTTCGTGTCTGCGCGGACCAAGTGGTAAGAAGGTGTGTTTCGGGCGAGGAAGGCGTCCAAATATTACGGCACTGCCACGAAGGACCAACCGGTGGTCATTATCATGCAAACCGGACCGCTAGGAAGGTTCTAGAGGCGGGCTTCTACTGGCCCACCTTATTCAAAGACGCTCACACTTTTGTGAGTAAATGCGATAGTTGCCAACGGTCAGGTAACATTTCTAACCGGGACGAAATGCCCCAAAATATATTTTTAGAATGTGAAATTTTTGATTTATGGGGGTTAGATTTCGTAGCTCCGCTACCATCTTCTCATAATAATAAGTACATCCTCGTTGCGGTTGACTACGTGTCAAGGTGGGTTGAGGCGCAAGCTTTCCCCACTAACGACGCGAGAGTCGTCGTAAATTTTTTTAAAAAATTATTTTCTAGATTTGGCACACCACGCGCACTGATTAGTGATAGAGGCTCTCATTTTTGTAATGGCCAACTTGCTAAAATTTTAGCTAAGTATGGCGTCATGCACAAATTATCCACCCCATATCACCCACAAGCAAATGGCCAAGTGGAGGTGGTAAACCATGAGCTAAAAAGAATATTAGAAAAAACGGTGTCCGTTAATAGGAAGGATTGGTCGCTCAAGCTAGATGACGCTTTGTGGGCTTATCGGACGGCGTACAAGACCGCCATCGGTTGTACACCATATCGATTAGTTTACGGGAAAGCGTGTCATCTACCGGTTGAATTAGAGCACCGCGCATATTGGGCGCCTAAATTTTTAAATCTAGATTTAAACTTAGCCTCCGAACAAAGAAAATTTCAACTAAATGAGTTAGATGAATGGCGTGCAAATGCCTATGAAAACAATAAATTCTATAAGGAGAGAACTAAGTTTTATCACGATAAAAATATTAAAAATCCAAAATATTTTTCACCGGGAGATCTAGTCCTTCTTTTTAATTCTAGGCTTAGGCTTTTTCCAGGAAAATTGAAGCCCCGATGGTCTGGCCCCTTTGTCGTGAAAGAGGTTTGGCCATATGGGACCGTGCTAATAGAACACCCAGAAAACGGCTCATTCAAAGTTAATGGGCACCGATTAAAACTATATCACCCCGGCGACCCCTCAATCGGAAAAATTGAATCTCTAAAACTTCCAAACATTTAAAAGTGTCACTTAGTCAAGCTACGCGACGGTAAACAAAGCGCTTGTGGGAGGCACCCCATAGTTATCCCTTTCATTTCTATTTTTTTTCTTGTTTTCTTACCTAACAACTTTTGCAGGTTTTGGGTCGATGTTATAAAGCGGCTGCCCTGACAAATAATCAGAGAAGATTCTTTATAACATTTTGATCTATTTTACTTTACAATATATTTGTAAACTTCATACTTAGTTTGAAATATTGGGGACAATGTTTATCTTTAAGTATGGAGGGGTAGCATAAATTAGTTCTAATTTTTAACTTAGTTTATTTTTTTTGTTTTGTTTTTTTTAATAAAAATAAATAAATAAATAATCTAGACTTATTTATGAAGTGGGCTTAATTTATTTTCACCATAGCTTTCCTAGTTTACTCAGTTGATTAGTTCCAAGTAGACTTCATTTTTCATGTGGACTAAGAATTTTTTGTGCTAGAATAATTTTTTTGAAACTTTTGAGTAAAATTGTTGACTCATGTAGTGTTTCTAGTCAAATGCATGTGTTTGAGTAGTATTGGTGTAGAATTAAATTCTTGGCATAAATCTAAACTTATGATTTGTTAATTGTGTAGAAAGAATTTATTTTACTTCTAATTTGAATCCGGTTTTATCCAAAAGTAGTTTAGGTGAGTGTGTAGAAGATCGTTAGAAAGATATTACTCGACTCGAATGGAAGGGTGTTCCTTTTTTTGATGTCTAGAATTTGCTCTTAGCTATCTTTGAAATGTTCGCATTTTAGAATAATTAAACTTTATGGAAATGATTTAGGCCTCCCTTTGGATAGTTTGAGCTTTTGCACCCAACCCAAAATTAATTACTACCATTGTTCACACAAATTTGAGCCTTGTACCTTTATTTGACTCATCTCCACCATTTCGCCACCAAAATTAAAAAGTCCAATCCAGTGGTGCACTTAAATTTTGAGCTAAAATATTGAAAAATGGGTGTTTATTAAAAGAACAAAATTTTCATAGTGATATGCGGCCTAGGTATGCATATGCATACTTAGAATGATCCCAACTATGAAAAGAAAAATGGTGTTTATTTTAAAAAGCTAAAATTTCATAGTGACATGTGGCCTAGGTATGCATATGCATACTTAGAATGATCCCAATTATGAAAAGCAGATTCTCATAATGATATGCGGCCTAAGTATGTGCATTCATGCTTGGAATGATCCCAATTTTGAAGAAAATAAGAAAGAAAAAAATATTTAGCTCAAAATTCTTTGTTTAAGTGAATTGTGCATTCATGTTCATCATTGTTCACCTTTTTCCTTAAACTCAAGCCTTAAGTACATCCTATTTAAGTCCTAAAGATCCACAAAGTTGATTTAGGAAGAAGTGTAGTGGAGAAGGTGCAACGAGCAAGCCTATAGAATTCTTTGGAGGTCTCCCCGAGCGTCAACATCTAGTAATTTAAATCTCAGCGATCACACTATTTTCTCCCTTTACATAACTTTGAGATTAACCGTTGAATCGTCTTAAAAGTGATAATAAATAATTGAAACACATTTTAATTATCTCATAAATTAGTATTTATGCCAAGAACGTCTTTCTACTAAAATGTCTACGCATGCCGGCATAAAACTTCGCATTTTACTCTCTAGCTTTCAAAATTCTATCTAGCATTAGATTTTTCTAACCTTATGAAGAATGATTTGCTCGGGACGAGCAAAACTCAAGTATGGAGGAGTTTGATGACTAG
This sequence comes from Platanthera zijinensis, assembly GCA_039513925.1. NCBI lineage: Eukaryota > Viridiplantae > Streptophyta > Magnoliopsida > Asparagales > Orchidaceae > Platanthera > Platanthera zijinensis. The sequence goes on from CM077089.1 coordinate 141,788,626, forward strand.
TAATTTAGTCATCATCTAGGGCTATTATTTTAATCAGATATTTTAAATATATGCGTTTGTTCGTGATTTTTATAAAACATTTCGTAGAAAATAATATTTTAAAGTCTAACGCATATATTTTCTATTATGTAGGAATATGGCAGGCCTGGGGGGTTTATAGGCAATATCTCGCCGTCGCGACCAAAGTTCGCATACGTGTCAGATTCGTCAACATGGAGCCCGACCACCACATTTGTGTTAAGATAATTTCCTCCTAAGTGTGAAAGAGGTTATCCAACTTTGATGTGTTTCATGACAAGTATGAAAAGGGTTAGCCGTCTTTGACTTGGAATTCAACATGTGCTCTTAAAGGAAGCTTCTAGGAAATTGTCCAAAGGAAGTTTCATGACATGTGTTTTTGACCAAGGGAAGCTTCATGGAAGCTTCATCCACATGTCATCTACCACAACTACCTCCTTGATTTTGACCCTATAAATAGGGATGAAGGAGAAGGGGTAAAGCATCCACTTCTCTCCAAACTCAAGCATTGAAAGATTTTTAGAGAGGCCTTTGCGGCAATCGTCTTAGTTTGGGAGAGCTTTCAGACGTTGTTGTACGACGTTGACAAGGAGTACTTCGCCTACACGGATTGGATCTGGAGCAGATATTGGCAAGGATTCGAAGAGGCATCTTGGAGAGGATTTGTGTAATCTGTCTCATCCGCCGGTCGGTAACTTGCAATTTTTCTGTTACTATTTATTTTATTGTGTAGTGTGAAGCTGGTGAAGATCCTTTGTGGATCGGTGGAGGGAAAGCCTGTAATCCGTGCGTGTGTTTTTCACACACTTTTAGTGGAGGCTTTTCGGGTTGGACTCCGATCGTCCCGTGGTTTTTCACCCAATTGGGTTTTCCACGTTAAAATCTCTGTGTGATTTTATTCTTTTTGCATTATGTTATTTTGTTGCGATGGCATACCGCTCAATGCGGTCGCGCAGGTTGCTCGCCTAAAATTTAAAATAGGTGCTCTGGTCGGGATTGATTGCTCGCATTCCCAACAAGTGGTATCAGAGCGAGGTTCATTATCAGAGCAATTATCGGGCTGACCTGTCTGAGATTTGAGACGAGCCGATTGAATATTTAAGGTTAGTGATCGGGTGCGGTAGGTGACGACCATTGGTCCGCTCCCTGTCCTCTTTGATTACTTTCCGTGGAATAGTCGGCTCAATGAACTGAGGTCAGTCCGATCAGTGACAGAGCACGATGAAGTCTACTTCAGGTTCAGGGTCCGAGCAAATGGTGAAACTGAACGGTGCGAACTACCACCAGTGGCACTTATTGATGGAGGATCTTATCTATGTAAAGGGTTGGCATGCTCCTATCTTTGAGGAAATGCCTAAAGATTCGGATCCGGCTAAATGGAAGGTGGAACATCGGAAGCTATGCGGGTTTATCAGACGGTTCGTGGAGCCGAACATCTACAACCATGTGGCTAGCATCAATGATGCAAAGGATCTGTGGAAGACTCTCGAGACCTTGTATGCCAAGAGCACGGGCATAAACAAGTTATATTTGCTGAAGAAGCTTGGAGAGTTCAGATACCGGGAGGGCTCACCTATTTTAGATCATGTCAACGAGTTCCAGGGGATTATTGATCGTCTGACTGCCATGAAGGTGACCTTTGAAGATGAGGAGAATGCATTGTGGCTACTCAAGTCACTTCCAGACTCTTGGGAGATGGTCAGAGTTTCTCTGATCAATTCTTCCCCTCAGGGGATTGTTTCCATGGAGATCGCCAAGAGCGGGATCTTGAATGAGGAGGTGAGACGAAAGTCTCAGGGGACTTCAGGCTCTTCTTCACGAGCTGACGTTCTCTATACTGAGACCAGGGGGAGAGGAAGGAGTAAGAGCCGAGGAAGGAAGGAGGACAGGAGTCAGAGTAGGGACAAGTCGAAGTCACGTTATCAGAACGTGGAATGCCACTACTGTCATAAGAAGGGCCACATCAAGAAATTCTGCTACTCGTTGAAGAATGACCAGAGGAAGAAGGGAGTTGCCACTGAGGGCAAAGATGAGGGTCATACGGTAGCCACCGTTTCGATTGAAGAGGACGACGTCATTATTGTTGGCGACGACATCACGGCTGCACTCTCGTGTGACGATCGATGCTGGATCGTTGACTCTGGAGCTTCTGCACATGTCTCCCACAACAGGGAGCTATTTGCCACTTACACCACTCATGACTGTGGGGTGTTGAGGATGGGCAATGGAGATACGTCCAAGGTACTTGGGCGTGGAGACATGCACTTAAAGACGAGCACTGGAGCCCTACTAGTTCTGAGGGATGTGCGACATGTGCCAGGCATCCGCTTCAATCTGATATCTGTTGGCAGACTTGGAGATGAAGGACACCTGAGTGTCTTTGGAGGAGATTTCTAGAAGCTGATCCGGGGATCACTTGTTATGGCCAGGGGTTATAGAGATTCTGGCTTGTACTACATGGAGGGGAGGCCTGAAGCTGCTCAGGCCAACTCCGTCAGGGATGAGACATCCACTTCTTTATGGCACAGGAGGCTGGCACACATTAGCCAGAAGGGATTGGGATGCCTGGCAAAGAAGAAGCTGATCAGTGACATTTCTGACGTTCACTTGGAGAGGTGTGACCACTGCATGGCTGGGAAGCAGAATAGAGTTTCATTCCACAGCCACACGTCCACCAGGAAAACGGAGCCTTTGGAGCTAGTTCACACTAATGTTTGCGGACCTCTGAAGGTCCAGACTAGAGGAGGAGCTTTGTACTTCGTTACTTTCATCGACGATCATTCAAGGAAGCTTTGGGTCTATGCTATCAAGACCAAAGATCAGGTCCTTGATACTTTCAGGAGATTCCACGCTGAGGTGGAGAGACAGTCTGGGAAAAGACTGAAGTGCATTAGGTTCGACAATGGGGGAGAGTATATTGGTCCATTTGACGAGTACTGTAGGGACCATGGCATCCGTCATGAGAAGACCCCGCCCAAGACGCCACAGCTGAATGGCGTAGCTGAGAGGATGAATCGGACACTGATGGAGAGGATTCGATGCATGCTATCTGAGTCGAAGCTGCCATGGATGTTCTAGGGCGAGGCTCTTCTCACTACAGCGCATGTCATCAACCTCTCGCCGAGTTTAGCTTTGCAGGAGGATGTTCCTAATAGGGTCTGGTATGGGAAAGACCCTTCTTACAGTCACTTGCGGGTATTTGGCTGCAAAGCCTTTGTACACGTCCCTAGGGACGAGAGATCGAAGCTGGATTCGAAGACCCGGCAGTGTATTTTCTTGGGGTACGGCTATAGTGGAGAGTTTGGGTACAGGTTCTTTGATCCAGTTGAGAAGAAGCTTGTACGAAGCCGTGATGCTGTTTTCAGTGAGGATCAGATTGTTGGTGATCCTGAGGAGACTGGTGAGATTGAGGTTGACTCTCCCACTACTGCAGAGTTGCCTATAGTTGGAGATGATGACACTGAGGAGGCTGTTGAGCTTGAGCCGGCACAGGGTACTGATACCCTTCCGGATCATGATATCACCACTGATGGTGAACCAGGAGCCGCTGAGGATATTGCTGATGATATACCTGCACCGGCCCCGGAGCCGGCCCTGCGGAGGTCTGATCGAGCAAGGCACCCACCCGCTAGATATTCTACATCAGAGTTCATATTGCTGACTGATGCGGGGGAGCCTGAGAGTTATGCCGAGGCTGTGGAGAGCATCGAGAAGCGTCAGTGGATGGTTGCTATGCAGGAGGAGATGCAGTCGCTGCAGAAGAACCACACGTATGACTTGGTGAGATTGCCTAAGGGCAAGAAGACCTTGAAGAATCGATGGATCTTCAGGGTGAAGCAGGGAGACTCCTCCACACCTCCCAGATACAAGGCCAGGCTGGTGGTGAAGGGCTTTGGACAGTGGCAGGGTGTTGACTTTGATGAGATCTTCTCGCCTGTGGTGAAGATGTCATCTATTCGTGTTGTACTCGGCCTCGCTGCGAGGCTAGACTTGGAGATAGAGCAGATGGATGTCAAGACCGCCTTTCTGCATGGCGATCTTGAGGAGGAGTTATACATGGAGCAGCCTGAGGGTTTCAGTGTCAGAGGGAAGGAAGGTCTTGTGTGTCGCTTGCAGAAGAGTTTATATGGCCTGAAGCAGGCCCCACGGCAATGGTATAGGAAGTTTGATTCCTTTATGGGGGAGATCGACTTCAGGAGGACCACCCTTGACCACTGCGTGTTCATCAAGCAGTATGCTTCAGAGGACTTCATCATTCTGTTATTGTACGTGGACGATATGTTGATCGTCGGGAGGAACACTGCTCGCATTGCTGAGTTGAAGCGACAGTTGAGTTCCACTTTTGAGATGAAGGATCTGGGTGCTGCGAAGACCATTTTAGGGATGCACATTCGCAGAGACAGGGGAGCCAGACTACTTTAGTTATCCCAGGAGCGGTACATCCGCAAAGTACTGCAGAGGTTTGATATGGATCAGGCAAAGAAGGTGAGCGTGCCGCTTGCAGCTCACTTCAGGCTTACTGCTGATCAGTGCCCCAACACACCCGAGGAGATCGAGGCGATGCAGAAGATTCCGTATGCATCTGCAGTTGGGAGCCTCATGTATGCGATGGTGTGTACTCGTCCGGATATTGCGCATGTTGTTGGGACCGTCAGTAGATTTCTCTCCAATCCTGGGAGAGAGCATTGGAGCGCAGTGAAGTGGATACTGAGATACTTGCAGGGGACGTCAGACTTGACGTTGAGATTTGGAGACAGTGAGCCAGAGTTGCTGGGCTACACTGATGCTGACATGGCTGGAGATGTGGATTCAAGGAGGTCGACGTCCGGATACATGATTCTGTTTGTAGGGGGAGCTGTCTCGTGGGCGTCGAGACAGCAGAAGTGCGTTGCACTATCCACCACGGAGGCTGAGTTTATTGCGGTTACTGAGGCTGGGAAGGAGTTATTTTGGATGAAGAGGTTCATCAAAGAACTTGGATTCACTCAGGACCGATACACACTCCTATGTGACAGTCAGAGCGCTATTCACTTGGGGAAGAACCCCACGTTTCACTCGAGGTCGAAGCACATCGACACTCGGTATCATTGGATACGAGATGTCCTGGAGCAGAAAGAGCTTGATCTTCAGAAGGTACACACTGATGACAATGGGGCAGACATGCTGACCAAGACCGTGCCAAGGGGGAAGTTCGAGCATTGCGTTAGGATCGCCGGCATGGCGGTTCTCTCCACATAAAGCAAAGGGGAGAATAATTTGTTGGGTACAGTTCCCGTCCTTTGTGGAAAAAGCTGTTGAGTTCGAGTCTCATTAACTCGAATTTGGTGCTGCTGATCGAAAGTGGAGACATATTGATGGAGGACATGGAGAGAGGCAAATTAAAGACTCTGGGGAAGATTGCCAGAATGACAGGATTTCTTCACTTAGTCGAAAAGGGGGAGATTTGTTAAGATAATTTCCTCCTAAGTGTGAAAGAGGTTATCCAACTTTGATGTGTTTCATGACAAGTATGAAAAGGGTTAGCCGTCTTTGACTTGGAATTCAACATGTGCTCTTAAAGGAAGCTTCTAGGAAATTGTCCAAAGGAAGTTTCATGACATGTGTTTTTGACCAAGGGAAGCTTCATGGAAGCTTCATCCACATGTCATCTACCACACCTACCTCCTTGATTTTGGCCCTATAAATAGGGATGAAGGAGAAGGGGTAAAGCATCCACTTCTCTCCAAACTCAAGCATTGAAAGATTTTTAGAGAGGCCTTTGCGGCAATCGTCTTAGTTTGGGAGAGCTTTCAGACGTTGTTGTACGACGTTGACAAGGAGTACTTCGCCTACACGGATTGGATCTGGAGCAGATATTGGCAAGGATTCGAAGAGGCATCTTGGAGAGGATTTGTGTAATCTGTCTCATCCGCCGGTCGGTAACTTGCAATTTTTCTGTTACTATTTATTGTATTGTGTAGTGTGAAGCTGGTGAAGATCCTTTGTGGATCGGTGGAGGGAAAGCCTGTAATCCGTGCGTGTGTTTTTCACACACTTTTAGTGGAGGCTTTTCGGGTTGGACTCCGATCGTCCCGTGGTTTTTCACCCAATTGGGTTTTCCACGTTAAAATCTCTGTGTGATTTTATTCTTTTTGCATTGTGTTATTTTGTTGCGATGACATACCGCTCAATGCGGTCGCGCAGGTTGCTCGCCTAAAATTTAAAATAGGTGCTCTGGTCGGGATTGATTGCTCGCATTCCCAACAATTTGCATGCATGGGATTCTCGGTCACCTTCTTCGACGCCTCCAAGCATGCAAACCCCTACATATTATTTATTATATCTATATATATAAGTGTATACATATATGTATGGATATACATAAAATATATAAAGATATATAAATATATAGTTATATATTTATAAAGATATATATACATAAAATATATAAAGATATATATACATAAAATATATAAAGATATATAAATATAAATACAAATATATATATATATATATATATATATATATATATATATATATATATATATATTATATATATATATATAGTTACAGCCCGAGCTCCGCCACCTCCGGCAAGCCCAAGCTCCGTCACCTACAGCTCATCCAAGCCCGAGCTCCAATTTCAACTCCTCCGCTGCAGCTAATGCAGCTTCACCACGAAGCTTGGCCGCCACCTCCGTCACCTACAGCTCATCCAAGCCCGAGCTCCAATTTCAACTCCTCCGCTGCAGCTAATCCAGCTTCACCACGAAGCTTGGCCGCCACCTCCGTCACCTACAGCTCATCCAAGCCCGACATCCTCCAACAGCAACTCCAGCTACAGCTCATCCAAGCTCGGCATCCTCCAACAGCAACGAACTCCACCTTGCTATGCATGAAGAGGCCGCTCCAGCCAGCACCATGCAGCTACTCCATGCAACAACTCCAGCCAAGCTCCGTCATCTCTCCAAGCTCGGCCACCACCGTCGAACAAAACCCGAGCGCCACCACCGTACTCGGCTCACTTCCTCAACGCCACCACCGTGCTCTCCACGCCAGCTATCACTTCCGTTTCATGCAGCAGGAATCCCGCCACCAGTGGTCCCGCCAATTTGAGTACAAGGTTGCAGCAGCTCGGCCACACCCTTGCAAGGAATCCTGCCACCCGGATTGCTGACCTGGCATTCCAATAGCTAGGCTGGGGTTTCAACCCAGAAAATGTGCAGGAACGCCTCCTCCTGCATGAATCCCGCCTCCACTTTATTAACCAAGGATGACTCATCTCAGCCTATAAAAAGGCTGTACTCGGGAATAGCCGGGGGGGAATTCTGGCTGAGAAGAATTTGGAGATATTTTTCAAACACTAGCTTTCAACCCGATTTCTCGGTTGGAGAAATTCATCCCGAGATTGCGAGTAAAAAATTTTTATCGTTTTCTGTGTTTGTTGTATTGTTATTTTATAATTTTGAACGTCTCTTTTCTTTTAACTTAGGATTTGAAAAAAATTTATAATGCCGCTCATTTATCCGTTGTAATCTTCTTCGAATAACAATAAAATCTCTCTCTATTTCACTTAAAAAATTTATTTCTCGTCAATTTCGCACTTTTTTGTGATGTCGCATTTTTATATTGACGATTCGCTCATCGCCATGAACAACTAATTTCTATAGTGTTCGGTCGCGATGATCCAAGGATGAATTAATATTTTGATTTTAGATTCGTTTTTCTCTAATTGTTGAACGCTTACGATTTACCGTTGATCAATTCATTGAGGCTATATATTTTATATAGTTTTCATAATGGTTTTCGCTCTTTAGTTAGCCGAGAGGCTCGTAAGGCGAATCGATCACTCATTGGTAAAAAGAGTAGAACGCAACCCTCGAAAGAGGACAACGTAACTCTTCCGGATTGGAGTGAAATCCAATAGCGAGGTTCACAACCTAAAGCAAGTCTTAGGCGATGCGATTTGAGAATGAAAGTTCGGTCGATACACCTAAGCTTAGTTGAACCTAATTCTCGAAAGAGGAGTGTTCATGCTTCGGGAACCTCCACGGTCAAAGCCTCTTCAACAAGAGAATTGCACTCTAACTTCATTCCATTATTTTCTTTTTCCAAGGTGATTCAAGATCGGACACTAGCTTTTAACCCATCGAATTAATTCAATTAGCATTTTTAGTTTTTATTTTTCGCAACCTCAACTCAACTTTCTATTGATAAAATAATAACAATTTTCAAAGTAGAATTACTCGATCACCCAGAGTCTAATACGACCTTGGTTTTTATAAACCTATACCACTCCCGATACAGTACACTTGCCGTTATCGTTTGCGGACATAGTTTTGCGCAATCACTCAGCTACACCTGCACAAAAGCATTCCACCTCAACGGTGACAAACAAAGCAACGACCAGTATTAGCTGACCAATTTATAACTACCTCACCCCTCACTCGAGACGGCGGTACTCCTTCCCTGCAACAATATGCATGATCACAATATATGCAGATGTGCAACTTAAGTACCAACCAACACAAACGATGACACAACCAGCCAATCATCTCGTGCACTCAGGGCACATTATCGGTGTACCGGATCATCCAAGGTCCCACCTTTGCCATCACGACAATCACTGGTGTCAAAGTTATAACTGTAAGACCCCCTTTTTTTCTTTTTAAAACACCGGGGTCTTGGGCCCAGAACCGCCGCTTTGCGGTGACACCTTCGCACCCGGGAAGGTCATCACTACAAAATGCCAATCCTGCCGGCCAATTCGATCACAACTGTAGCAAATAAGAAAGATAGGCCGCAGAAATCATATATAATAAAATCTCCACGAAGGGAGTGTCCACAGAATAATATATCAGAGTACTAAAATACGGGCTTAAGCCCGATACATCAAATCCTCACTACATAGCCACTTAAGCGGAAGCAAAATAAACCCTACTAGAATCAGGGACTCACAGTCCCAGCTGTCTGAACTCCTGAGCTAGACTGCCCTGTCTCCAAACGGGCCGACCTCCGGGGCTGCTCCTCCATGCTGGGCTCCACGATCCCCTAAATGATGTGGTCCGAAAACCGTTAGTCATAAAGACTAAGCCCTATCATCCCCTACCCCTTCCCCCATGGCTCCTAAGCACCGAGTGGAGAGGAAGAAAGAGAAGGACATGAAGGTGGAGAATAAATCAACAGCAGGTGGCAGCGAACCTATGCTAGCAATTCTATAATAAGTAATGGAAATAAGACGAAATATGGAAAGTAACCTTCACTTATGTGAGAACACATAAGCCAATATCGATTTATACGTTGGGGTGTCGGTTATCAAACATGAAGGATCAAGCGCATACCCAACTGCACCAAAAGACCAGACTGTTGGAGAGGGCGCTACTTAATTTTTTATATAAGTAGCAGAGCACCACGGGTCAAGTGAAGGAACGCCGGACCCAACAATCCCCCCCGGCGTCCAGCACAACCCATCGGCTCAGAGGTTGGGTTACCATATGGCCCACATGGCTCAGAGGTGGGGTTACCACATGTCCACGGTTGCCTTACCCACCGGACCCCACAGGTAGAAGGGAAAAATCAGGATTTAATAGCGCCCCCCCGGTCTTGAACCCGTAACCTCCCTCTGATACCAATTGAAGGATCAAGCGCATACCCAACTGCACCAAAAGCCCGAACTGTTGGAGAGAGCGCTACTTACTTTTTTTATATAAGTAGCAGAGCGCCACGGGTCAAGTGAAGGAACGCCGGACCCAACAAAACAACAATATATATATATCAAAATTAACCTTAATTTATAAACTTGCCCACACAAGCTTATAGACCAAGGGGTCGTTTTGCAAGTTCTAATGTATAAGCGTCCCATTCCACTTATACTTTAGGTGTCAGGGGTTAAATAAATCGGTTATGCTATGACATGCAAGTGGGTATGATGGAACATGTAAGTGCAACACACACACCCGACTCTGTGCACACAGACCTTTAGTTCCCCCTTTCCGGAGCCGAATCTCCCAGGATACCTCCGTAGTGGTAGACGGAAGCGGTAGGTTGGGCCTCGCCCACCTCTAAACCAGTAAAGCACTACCGCTCAGACCTATCGTACGCCTCAACGCTTGGTGCACGAAGCGGACTCCTGCGTACTCTTGCCGGCTGGTGCACCGGACTTCTGTTGGCGAAGTGCTAACCACACTCGCCGAGTCAGCGTATTGGCGTCGGTGCATCGACCCTCCAATACCGAAGATCCACCACCTTTTTCTTTCCTTTTATGCAAATGCAATTTAGCGTATCAAACCAATCGAGCCAAAGTTCCCCGGACCATTCTGTCCGTCTCTTAACAAATCGAACTGAAGCTCCCCGGACCATTCCGCCCGTCTCTTAACAAATCGACCTGAAGCTCCCAACAATCTTCCCGTGCTAACAGTGTTTGTGAAATGTGAGATCCTAATTACTAGGTTACTCTTTTCAGTTTGTTAATACAGTTTATGTTAACCCAGTACTGCCCCCGGTATTCCCTGTGAAGGGCTCTCAAGGGGCACTAGGAACTATGATGGGATTACGCCCATCGTTCCCTTTCGCAAGGTACTTATTATTATTGGTTGATTCCCTTACCCATTACTTCCTCGTGTTACGATAGACTAACCTAGTGTGATTTTTAACCTTCCTCTCTTTGGGAAGGACGATCTTTCGTCGAACCCGAGCACCTCTATACTCTAGCCAAACCACTTCTAACTACCCCTCCCATCGGGAGATTTCTGCTCCAGTCATCGATGATAACATCCTCTTTCATGAGGAGGTTGATTCCTCCTCTATTGAGGAAGCTCCATTGATTGCTTTTTCCTCCTGCCATCACCCTGTAGTAGACGATACATTGCTGGGCAAGGATATATTTTGTGGCGAGATGAGTGAGGACCAGTGCTCCTCCTCTTCTTACTTCTTATTTCCTCTGCCTGCGAGGAGCAGGTATGATTATTTAGGCAGAGGTATAACCGCTCTATCTCCGTATCGGTACCCGTTACCGAAACGGATAATGTAACAGTTAGCTGTGCACTTTTCTTTTCATAGGCCCATTAGCTAGAACTATATAGAATCGAATAAGTCGTGATGGGATGACAATAACCCCAGTACTTATCTTTCATTTTCTGCATTTTTATTTTTACGTCTATTTTAGTTTTAGCATTTCATTTTGTATATTTTTCTTTTATTTATGCGGAGCTCACCCTTGCAGGTAATCTTAGTAACTTCGTATTAGCGGGGTTGTGATTCTTCGTATGGCAGGCCTGCTTCTACTTTTCACGTGTCTTCTGGTATGCTCACTGGCTGAGCATTGGGTAACCTCTTCCCTTAGCTCTATTTGATTTAAATTTCAATATCATATGATGTGTTGTTTAGTTTAAGTTTGGGGGAGAGCCATTTTTGTTACCTTTTGCACGCGCATCTTTTATGTGCATACTAGAAGCTTTTATATTATTATTTTGATTAGTTCATTGCATCGCACACCACTACACCCACATGAGCGTGTGCTTAACTGTTAGCGTGTTGCGAGTTAAACTCGTTTCTTTGTTAGATTTGGGGAAAATTATGGTTTTGGCTTAGGATTGTGAGACAGAGTAAAATGTTGACTCATGTAGTGCTCCTAGTCGAGTGCTCTCGTCTCGTGTAGAAATTGGAATAGATTTAATTTTTTTGTATGCTTATAGTTTTATTTTTTCTATTTGCGTAAAGATTTTTTTTTTAATTCTACTCAAAAATTGGTGAATACAGTGTGAATCAAACGGTAGTGTAGGAATGTGTGTAGTCGTCACTAGACTCGTTTTGCTCGAGTCGGAAGGAAGGATCATCTTTCTCGGTGGATAAGAACTTGCCCCAAGCTACTCTTGAAGCATGGGTACATGGTTAGTCAAACGCGAGTGTGATGTAGGTTATTATTTTGGCCCGGTTGAGCTTTGTACTGATCCTAACTTCTTATCTACACTAGCCCCATTGTACCTACCCCTTCCTTTGATTCAGCTCCATCTTTATTTCACCAAATCCTAATAGCCGAACCTAGTCGCACACCCAAGTCGAGCTTTAGTGTTTTCTATTTTCATGTTGGGGTGTGATGTGGTGGTACTCTTTGTGAAGAATGTGGACGTGCTCCAAGGTATATTTGCTGAGATAAAAAAGAAAAATGTTTGTAAAAAGAAAAAGTGAAAAGAAAAAGAATGATTGAAAATCCTTTTGGTTATGTGATTGCATTTGGAGTAGGCGGTGCACACACCCATATGTTAAAAGTTAAGTCTGAGGGTGTGGTGTACTCGTATGTATTTTGGATTAGAGGTTGGATTTCTTGTTATGATATCTCATTTGGGTTAGGTGCATAGCCTTCCTGCCTATCTTTGTTTACCTCACCGTAACCCAAGCCCCACGATTATCCTAAAGTCCTACGGATTCACGCTTGAGTCAAACTAGTGTCGTGGAGAGAGTGTGAACGGGCAAGCGTATGGTCCCCGACATTGGTGGATTCCTTTGGAGGTGATCCTGAGCCCCGGTCTTTGGCAAAGCTCACCTTAGTGGCCTGCCTACTTTCTTCCAATGCGTGACCGGATGATTCACTGTGATTCCATTTTTGAGTAATAATAAAATTTTGATATGCATTGTGAAAAGTATAAACTATTTTGTATACTTAAAAATTTCTTCTATTATATTTTTATGCGCGCGAGCATGCGACTTCGCATGGTACTGTATTTTAATTTCTATGTTAGCTAGTATATTTTCCCTATCTGCTTAGATTGTGTTTACTCGGGACGAGCAAACAGGTAAGTCTGGGGGTGTGATGAGTCCGATTTATATAGGGTTTTTCGAACTCATCTAGGCTAATTTTAACGCACTTGCACTTCACTTTTAGTATGTTATCGTTGATATTTCATTTATTTTTCTTATCACGCTAAGTGCACTATTTTGGACTAAGGGTGTGCAATTGCGCATTCAATTGTCGGGGGTATGCACATGGTGCTCCTCGTTATCTTTCTGTTTAGTTTTGTACTTTTGTTTGCATTTTGGTGTTGGAAGCTTGTGCTCCAGCCTGGTTTTATTGTTGTGTAGGTAGTCGAGACGCCCCGGATTCATTTTCCAATTCTGTGTAAAACGCACAGTCGTGGGAATTTGTTGCGCACGGTTTTTGTGCAATCATGCGTTTCACACAGCTATTCTGGGGACTTCTATTTCTACCAGTGTGTTTTGTTCCCGCACGGTTTAGGCCAAACCGTGCGAGAAGGAATCGCACGGTCTGCACATTTTCTCTTTATTTCTGCATTCTGGGGTAAATCGTGCGTTTCCTTCCCGCACGGGCAAACGCGCCTGTGCGTGAGTAAAATGCACGGTTCCCCTATTTCTCTTGTTTTCCTGCGTCCTGTGTTTACCCGTGTGATTTCCTTCACGCACGGGCGGAAGCGCATGTGCGCGAGTAAAATGCACGGGTCAACGCATCTTCATCCGCGATCCAGATCTGAAAGTTAATAACGCACGGTTAGCGCACAGTCGTGCGCGGGACCGTGCGCGCCTATTTTCCTGACCTGTTTCTATTTAAAGCGTAGATTTCTGCCATTTTTGGGACAGACTTCTTTTAGCCGATTTCTCCGCCGATTTAGGGCAAAAATCCGTCGTTTCACCTCCGCCCTTCTTCTTCCACCAAGGAGAGAAGCTTCTGTCTTGCTCACGAAGCCTACATCTTGCCGTACCCCGGACGCAGTTGAGGACCGAGTTTGGACGCGGATTGATAACCCGGTGATTCCTTCCACGAACCCTCAGCAAGACTTCAGATTCGGTCGATCTCTTGCCTTGTTCTTATTTTATTGGTGTATATGTGCTGTTAAATATTTCTATGTAGATGATTTGCACTTTGGTTGTATATGTTATGTGTTTCATGTCTATGTGATTCCTATTTCATTTTACCGCTTAAGTTGCTTGAGTTGCGCCATCTTTCGATCCGCCATCCATCCATTCTTGCCATTCTAGCAATTGCTAGAAGCGTGCGTAGAGAAGAGGTGCTTACGACCCTCAAATTCTAATTCTTACGCTTGCCTACTCGTCCATCCGGCTAGCGATTCGGTGCATAACGGCCCGTGTAGCCTTCCATTCCGCCTGGTGAAGCATTGCATAGGAATTATTGTTAGCCTTTTACTTTATTTTTCCGCAAATATCAAACCCCCCTTAGTTAACTCTGACCTAAGGTCTTTAATTTCAAGTCTTCCTCAATATTAACTCCCCCCTTACTGTGTTCCTTGAAGAGATCGATACTTGGGAAAGCCACCCATTTTATATTACTTGTGTGACCAGTACACTTGCCGGTCAAATGCATCAGCGTCATCAAACTGTTGGCGATGGGCTTCGTCAGCGGTAATCTGGGCTTCAACCCGATGGACAAGGTCAGGATAGATAGGGACAATTTCTCGCATCAGTGCTGAGTAGAAGCCGCTAAGGCGGAGATCTCCAAGGAACACCCCCCGCAGCAACTCGGGGTCGACTCTAGGAATCTGACGGGCTTTAGCGGTAAAACGTCGGAAAAAGTATTTCAGTGTCTCTCCTTCGTTCTGGCGAATGTCTGACAAGTGGGAGGGATCACGGACAATCCTGCGATTGACAATGAACTGGTCGGCAAATTGCCTTGTCAATTCTGTGAAATTGGCGATGGTATTGGCCCTTAGCGAGTGGAACCATATTTGGGCTTGTCCTTTGAGAGTGGCAGGAAACAACTGGCAGAGCAACTGATTTGGAGCATTGTAAATTCTCATAATAGTGGTGAAGTGATTGACGTGTTCTAGCGGATCATCGGTCTTGTCAAATGTCTCCATGTTTGGGAGCTTAAATCCATTCGGAATTGGATGATCAAGGATCTGCGGTGTCAAAGGGGAGCCTTGGCAGAGCTGTCGGCGAGTATGAATATCTCTTCCACCTGCCTGGTGGTATTCTTGAGCGATGACCTCTCGAATTTCCTCCCGAGTGAACATTTCAAGTGGATGGAGACGGGCTTTGTTGGCGGGATTGTGATGAAGATGATTCACTGTCACCCTTCTTTGAACCGGGTGATTGGAAATTGCGGCATCAGAATACTCCTTGGATCTTTCCTGTTTTGAAGGAACTTCTTGGGCTCTGTCTTGATTAGGCTGTGACGGAGGATCTGCTCGGGTCGATCGCAGCGAGGGAGTAGGAGGCGCTCCAGAATTTCTTAGCAGGGTGAACATTTCAGTTTGTTGTTCTTCCATTTGGCGGACCCGTCCTTCCAGGGAGGCGACAGGAGAGAGTGCGGCCTCAGCAGTCAGTGGAATGTCCACCAAAGAGTGAGAACGTGCGGGTTCGGCCTGCCCGCTAAGGTTAGAGCCTTCAGCGGTACGGGTGCTTCTCTTTTCCATTAAGGCAGTACTTGGAGGGGGTGATGCTGGTAATCTTGTACTTCAAAGGATGTTGGGACTCGTGTTCCCACAGACGGCGTCAAACTGTTGCGGACTAACTCGATGCCCCGGTCGGACTGGATTAACTTGGACCGCCTTAGCTCAGGGAGCGGTCGAGCGTGCATACAGTCAATTGGAAAGGAGAGGTTGACATAAGATGTGATGTCGTGGAAAAACCCCTCAACTGGGTAAAAAACCACGTGACCGAGTCTGTGCCGATCAAAGTTCGCTAGCTTCTGGTGATTACAGTGTGTTGGTGAGTCGGGGCGACAGGCCGCTGCCGTTACAGCTCGGGGGGTAAGAGAGTAAGACAGTGATTCCTTGCGGGCAACAGACTGCGCCGCGGGAATGACTTGGATGTTGAAATGCGTGGGATGGTAATAAAGCTCCGATGTTGGGGGCGGAGCGCACTTGCTTGCAGGGGTCGTCTTCCTCCTTCCGCTAGCTCCGGGACTTGGGTGTCTCCCTCCTGGTGGAGTGCTGGTGCCGAGCTGGTGGTTAAATGTGACTTGAGGGAGGAGATCGACAGAGCTCTCTCTTGAGGAAGAAGATGACCGGGAGCAGAAAAAGGTGAAGAATGAGGAGGCCCTGGGGCTCCTTTTATAGCCTCCGGGGGAGGTTCATGGGGGGCTCCACCACTAACGTATTGGGTTAGTGGGTGATTACCCCCCTGATCGGACGGCGAGCAGAGCCTCCCCCTGATCGGACGGTGGACAGGCCGTCAACGCCGACGAGGCGCCACGACGGCGGGGATGGCCGGCGGCAGGGGCGGCTGGCCGCGGCGGCGGCCTGCCGCTTGCTGCGGCAAGGCCGGCCAGGCTGGCTATGGTGTGACCGGACTGGTTGCTAGGCCGGCGGCGGCCTGCCACGGCCTGGCCGCGGGCTGCCA